>OZ018395.1:38522308-38579563 GCA_963969525.1 Ontholestes murinus
CTTCGATAAAAATAAGTGTGTGTTTTAATAAGGTTTTTATTACATAAACCTTAAGGTTTTTGAATTAATTTGAATTTTGTAAAAATGTAACCTAATTTTCATGTTTCAAATACTTAAAAAATAATAACAATAGATCATATTTTATTTTCCAAGTATAATAAACTTGACATCTTATGCCGGGTGTAAAAAAATTGGAATTAAACAAATGAGAACTTTAAATGGCTATAACTTCATTTATTTAAATGGAACCCTATATTAATTAATTTATCAGCAAATGCACGTTTTAATTATCTTTCGAATGGTATTTAAATCTTAAGTGTTAAGTCTTCTTGTTTTTGCAGAAAACGCCAAAATATTGTTTATTGCACCGTTTTAGTACTTTTTAAGTAAACATTTTTATGTATCTAGTTTTCTATGGTATTTAAAAACGTCAGATAATTAATTTAGTCTGTCATTTTAGTTTAAAAAGACTGTCTTTTGTTATAGTTGTCTTATTTTGCATTTTTGTGTTAGATCGTTAGTAATCGTTATTGTTTGAACATCGCTGTTGTATTTTTTGGTAAAAAATGAAGATTTACTCAAAAGAAGGGGTTATTGGCATTATTTTTATGCTTGGAGAATGTCATCAAAATTGTTTATTGGCTTGTCGAGTTTATACTTAAAGGTTTCCCGAAAGAAATCACCCTAAGCCAGCCATTTTTGAGAGACTATTAAACCAGTTTAAAGAAATTGGAAGTGTCAGTTATAAAAACCTCAGTATAAGAAAATCTGTGTAAATTTTTATTTTTTACTATGACATACAACAACCATGTTCAAACAATAACGATTACTAACGATCTAACACAAAAACGCAAAATAAGACAACTATAACAAAAGACAGGCTTTTTAAACTAAAATGACAGACTAAATTAATTATCTGACGTTTTTAAATACCATAGAAACCTAGATACATAAAAATGTTTACTTAAAAAGTACTAAAACGGTGCAATAAACAATATTTTGGCGTTTTCTGCAAAAACAAGAAGACTTAACACTTAAGATTTAAATACCATTCGAAAGGTAATTAAAACGTGCATTTGCTGATAAATTAATAAATATAGCGTTCCATTTAAATAAATGAAGTTATAGCCATTTAAAGTTCTCATTTGTTTAATTCCAATTTTTTTTACACCCGACATAAGATGTCAAGTTTATTATACTTGGAAAATAAAATATGATCTATTGTTATTATTTTTTAAGTATTTGAAACATGAAAATTAGGTTACATTTTTACAAAATTCAAATTAATTCAAAAACCTTAAGGTTTATGTAATAAAAACCTTATTAAAACACACACTTATTTTTATCGAAGGATCCAAAAATGCAATAAATTACAGGGTGTTTCATTAAAAAAAACACAACTTTGATACTTTTAGGGTTTATGGGACACCCTGTATATTATGAAAATAATTTTAAAAAGTAGCCCTAATAGACCGCCATATATCCCCAAAGTGAAACTTTTTGAAAGTCACGTATTTTGGCCACAATATTCCGTGCCGTATAGCGTGAATAACCCTGTATAAGAGATCAGAGAAATTCTCTGTAACGGGAATTCCGACCACAGGGCTAATTACGTGTACTAATTGATCATAAACCAAGATTTCGGATTTTATTTGAATCCTTCTTCAGGGTGTACAACTACAAGATTGAAACATTGACATATAAGCACTACTGTTATGAATATTAAAATGATTAACTTACAATATGTATGTGTAAAATGTCGCACATGGAAAACACGGACTTTTTTCCCTTACGACGTGGTTAAATTTATTGAAAATACGTCGCAGATCAATGTTTCCTTTAAAATTTTGGAAGTTAAAAGAGTTAAAATAGATAAAAACGTTTAAACATTTACGGTTGTCGGAAAACTTAAAATATAATAAGAACGGTTTCATTGTAACAACATTATTCACCAAGTTATGAGTGTTAGTGTCGATTTTCTCTATTAATAAATGTATGATTAACAATTTCTACTTCAGCTTCTAAAATTACAAACTAAACACAGTGTATAGCATGTTTAAACTGTAACAATACAAATACCGGCTTTGTGTAATTATTTACTACCGATCCGTTATGCTTTTACCCGCAGCTTAAATATAAGTGCAAACTTACTTTGTTGCCGAAGCGCATTTAGCTTAAATCATTTCAATGTTTAATCATAGACACTAATACTAAGCTAATCGTAGTATTTATGCTTATATACGGCAATGAATTTTGATCGCGTCGTAACAAATAAGTAATAGTGCCCAGTAACACCCGGGCGTATTTGATACGATGTGCGGCACTTACTCTGTGTAAACCTAGTAAAAATCCCCGTTCTACCTATCAAACTGTCAAATTATTACATTAATTGCGTGGTCTGTAATTTATAGTCATCACCGTTGATTAGTCATTATGTTGATGCTTAGTAATTCTATAAGTAAAAAATAAAATCTTAATAATATATTAATTTGTTAAATCAATTGTTTCTCTATTATAATTGTCTATATTACAAATGTTTTCATGTGTTTTAAATTGTAAGTTTGAATATTTAATAGAGTATTTGAGATATACCCTTTATAAATAGGCGAGACGTGGTGAAAGTAATCGCGATATAGGTTGTACTATTTCGGAATATAAATGAAAATTGAAAAACTGTTTTTCTCAAGAAAAATATGCTCCTCAATTTGATCCTAGAAAAAGTGTAGTATGTAAATCGTTTCATAAACCTATCTAGATACATTGATATGAAGTACTCGCCTCGCTCGTGCTCATAATTCCGCTTATAAAACATGTTACATAATAATATTTAAATTTTAGATATTAGATATTAGATATATATTCAAATTAATAAAATGAAAAATAAACTTATTGCTTACAAGTAATAAATAAAATATAAATGAAGTGAGTTAAAACGTATATTCTATTATATAGGTTAATTATCAATTACCTGATTATAAAGGTTAATTGGTAGAATTTCAGCACGTACTAACGAAGTTCTTTCTTTCTTTCTTTGGCGGCAAATGTGTTTCGAGAACATAAATAATCAATGATTAACGGAGCAACAGATACAGGATTAATCGACACAACGTAGAGGAGATTAAATCAATCCGTATTTGCCTAAAAAGGCCGTGAGCTTAATCTAAAAGAGAAGATTATCTGCTAAATAACCAGCATAGGATAATCAATACCGAGAATATAATTAGTGCTGTAATTGTATATGCTAGAATCCATAAAAAATGTAATTAAGTATAGCAAGTAAATACAGATGTATTTCAATAAAAATTTTAGAAGGTGAATTTCACTTCTATTATGAAATTACGAAACGATTAATCAAGTTATCACCAACAAACAAACACTACTCGTTCTTTTTATTTGTAATTATCAGTGTAAAGCAAATCTACTGATTTGAGCGTAGCAGAATTGATGTACGAGAATCCGAATAAACGCGAGGGTCGCAGTGTTGTTACAATTATTCTACGCTAGCGAATATTATGACCAAATAATGAAGAGCGGGAACATCTGTATTCCAGATGTCTTCGACTTGAAACCTATTCGGATCGTTTTATATTATCAATAAAAGTTAGCGGTGGAGAAAATTAACTGATGTAATGAAATTATCATTACGATCGACGCATCCAATAGTTTGATATCAGATTATACCGACAATTGTCTTGTTTACTTTTAACTGCCTGGCGATAATGGTGTAGCAAAATGTTGCAATACTATGTATGATCATCTTTAATCTAATTGTAATGCTTCCTAAAGAAAATGTAGATTGTTTCCCTCATACATCATAAATCATTTGTGAACTATAATATATCAAGTGAGGGATTAGATGGGTAAGTTATTTTTCAGGTAATATATTATTGAAGACAGGCATAGATCTGCATAATTGTTCACAACTCATATTGGATATTTACACAAACCGCAAAATGGTGAGAAAAAAAACGATTAACACATATACATTTCGCACGTCTGTACGTCTGCACAATAGGGCAGGCGGAACTCGATTTGAAAAATTCGTAAGGAGAACATACTCATCCGATCAGTTGTGTCGTATTGTGGGGTACCAACATATAAATATGTATAAACAATACATTACAACAATAAATACTGTACAGGTCATATCACTCGATAAAAATTTGTTGATATTAATCAATTGAACAAAAAGGTTTTGGGCTAATTTGACACTAAAGGTTAGTTGTTCAATGGTAGAAAAGGTATTAATATTAATAACAGTAATAATGCATTTGTAGAATTTGTGTTGCCTCGACAAACCTCTACTAATTTACCGATGCAGGTTTAATTACTAATTACTCAGGAAATTGTAAAAATTGAGATTATCTCTTTATTATAATGCAAAGAATGTAAACCAACGTTTTACATGCCAAAAATCTCTATATTTCTCCCTTATTTATTTTTTTGGTTTCCCTGGTTTTTTCGTCCGCCTCCCTGATGCCTGGAGCTCCTTGTTTGCCACGCTCTCACCTGTACATTCCTCGAGGAAGTAAAAGAGAAAACTAGGAAAGGGGAAAAGAGAAGGAAACCCCTCTAGTAGGAGTAGTTTTTTTGGTTACAGATCCATGACGTTTAAGAATAGACCGAAGCGGTATAGTAGGGAACGGAGAAAAGTGTAAAGAATTTGAAGATGAAGCAACAGAAAATGTTGGTTGGAAGCTAGGCTTTAATCGATCAACGGTAACATTTGTGATTTTTCCGTTAACAGAAATAGTAAAAAAATTTGATTGTCGCTTTAAAATTTGAAACGGTCTGTCATACGCGGGTTGAAGAGGATCCTTAATACAATCCTTCCTAATGAAAACGTGTGTGCAATTACTTAAATCGGGGTGCACAAAACTTTTGCGAGAGGCTGGGCGGCTTAATGCAGGTATATGCATTTTGACTCGTAAGTCATCAATAAATTTTGAGCCTGAAGGAAGGTAACTGGAAATTGAACTTGGAAACAGGAAATCGCCTGGTAAACGTAATGTTTTACCATAAACGTATTCGGCTGTTGTGGCCGAAAGTGAAGTTTTAAAAATAGTGCGTAAACCTATTAAAATTAAAGGTAGTTGTGATACCCAGTTCTTTGGATCGTTATTCATTCGGATTGAGTCTTTAATTTGTTTATTGAGCCGCTCTACCAAACCGTTACATTGTGGATGAGAGGCGGTTGTAGATTTGTGTGTAATGCCAAAAAGTTTGCAAAAATGTTTCCAAACGTGAGATTGAAATTGACGTCCATGGTCAGTGAGAACCGTAGATGGTATACCGAAGCGTGAGATCCAACAATTTAAAAAAGCTTGAGAAACAGAGTCTACAGTAATTTCGACAAGTGGTTGAACTTCAGGCCAACGCGTGAATCGATCGATGCAGACTAAAAGATATCTATATGTGTGACAAACTGGCAAAGGGCCGATAATGTCGATGTGGATGTCAGTGAATCGGTCGTCCGGATCAGGAAACTTAGCAATCGGGTATACTGCGTGACGAAAAATTTTGACTTTCTGGCACTGCAAACAGGATTTGACAAAATGTGTGATGTGGTGGTTCATCCGCGGCCATACATAGCGTGAATTTACAAGACGTTTCATTGCTCGAACGCCAGGATGAGTTAACCAGTGGAGTGACTGCAAAATGTTAAGTCGTAATTCTCGGGAACATAAGGTCGTTTCGAAACAATGTCAACGTAAATGGGTGTGCTAGTTCCAGGCGGAGTGAACTGCTCCAGTTTCAGTGAAGTTGTACCGTTTGTTAACAAAAATTTAAGCTCATCGTATTCTGACTGAAATTTGGCTAGGTCCGGTAATTCTAAAATATTAATTTCGACACCGGGAACAAATCTAACGTCAGTAGTGTATTGCGCGATAAAAGTTAAATGTCTGTGCTCACGTCCTGAATAACGATCTGAAGTTGAATTTATGGGAACAATCAATGGTTTATGGTCTGTAAAAATGATAAAATTACGACCTTCGAGATAATATTTGAATTTTTAATTGCCAAATGAACGGCCAGTAATTCACGACCGAATGTACTTTATTTGCGTTCAGTTATTGAAAATGATTTAGAAAAGAAAGCTAACGCCAGATTTTTCCTTCTGCTGCAAGACCGCGCCAGCAGCGGAATCAGATGCGTCTACCATAATGCTTAATTCTGCATTTGGGTCTGGTAGGCTAAGCATAGCACAGTCGGCTAGTGCAGCCTTGACTTCCGTAAATGCTTGTAGTGCAGGTTGTGACCATACTAGGGGTTTGTTGCGTGGAGTTTGAGATATAAGTTGGTTGAGCGGTGCAAGTATTCTTGAGCATGATTTTATAAATCTGTGGTAGAAGTTTACCATGCCAAGGAAACGTTGAAGTGATTTCTGGTCAGATGGTTGTGGAAAAGACATGATTGCATCAACCTTAATTTGTAATGGTTTGATGCCTGAACTGTTAATGCTATGACCTAAGAAATCTAATTTTGTTTCGCCGAAAATAGTTTTGTCGTTATTAATTTTGATTCCAAAAGTTGTTAATCGTTGAAAAATTTGTACGTGCTCATGTTCGTCTTTACTGAAGACTAAAATGTCATCCAAATATACGAAACAAAATGGTAGCTCGCGAAGAACCGAGTCCATAAACCGTTGAAAAGTTTGTGCGGCGTTTCTCAAACCAAAACTCATCCGCGTATACTCAAACAAGCCAAATGTTGTTGTGATTGCAGTCTTCGGTATATCATTAGGGTAAATTGGAATTTGATGATAAGCTTTAATCAAATTGATTTTAGAAAAGACTTTGCAACCAAAACAGCTATACGTAAAATCATGCAATATGGGCAGAGGGTATCGGTCAGGAATTTTAACCTTGTTAAGTGCACGGTAGTCTACGCATGGTCGCCAAGAACCATCGGATTTCGATACCAAGTGCAGCGGTGACGCCCATGGGCTTGATGAGGGTCGAACAAAACAAAGTTTTAATAAGCTATCGAATTCTTGTTTGTCAATTTTGAATTTGTGTGGCGGTAAACGCCTTGGTTTGCTGAAAACAGGTGGGCCAGAAGTTTCGATGCTATGTTGCACTTGATGTTTAATTGGGTTAGTGAGGTCAAAAGAAGTGGTGAGATCGGGAAATTGATTGAGTAATTTGGAATATGTTGGATGATGATTGGATAATGAATTTATGATCGGCTGTTGCATCAGACTGGACGGTTTTCTCATTAATCGATTATTGGTAATATCAACAATTATGTTGAAATGCCGGAGAAAATCTGCACCAAGAATCGAGTGGTTTACGCGTGCAAGTATGAAATGCCACTGAAATTTTACATCTAAGCCGATGTTAACTGTTAGTTTAGATAATCCGAAAGTTGAAATTAAATTTCCACTTACGGTTTGCAATGAAAATTTTGTAGGGGGGTGAGTATTGGCATAGAGTTGATTCACCGCCAAAATGCTGACCTGGGCGCCAGTGTTGATAAGAAATTTAGTGCCAGAATTTGTATCGCGGATAAAAAATAGTCGACCTGACGGATGAACGGAATCGTAGGTCGACATCAAACCCGTTCTGAGTCGTTTCCCCAATCGCAAGGTTTGGTGCATTTTCGTGCATCGTCTTTAAAATTATAGTGATACCAGCACAATTTGTGGTTTAGATCATCACGTTGTACAGAACGAGACCTGGAAGAAGAACGATTTCGACTTGGATATTTGTTTTTAGATTGTTTCAAAATAGAGGTACTTAAGGTGGTTAAATTTTGAGTTAATTCCGAAATTTAATTCTGTAAACTTTGCACCGTTGCTTCGAAATTGCTAAATTTCGTGTCTAATTTGGTGTTATTCGAAACTTGTTTGGAAATGCCAGTAGCACTGATGGACATAGGTGCTGAGATTTCCATCAAGTGATCTGCCAATTCTGCAAGATCTGCTAATGACGTACCACGTGATGCAACTAGGATCTTTTGCACATCAGCGGGAAGACGTTGCAAAAAAATTTCGCGTAGAAAGTTCTCATCGATTGAGGTATTCCCCAAAAGTTGCTGTAATTTACGTAGGAGTTGGGAAGGAATTTGATCTTCGAGTACCTCGTTCGATAAGAGTTTTTGTAAACGTTTCTTTTCAATCATTGTCCGTTTAATAATCTAATTTTTTAGTATTTCATAAGGATCGATGGCGGGTGGTTCCATTAATAAATCCCTTACGTCCATTGCGATATCTGGAGGTAAGGAAGCGACAACTTTATAAAATTTCCGGATAGAACTGGTTACGCGTGAATTTAAAAATTCCGCCTCTATTTGGATAAACCAAATAAAGGGGTCAACACGCCAAAATGGTGGAAGCACACATTTAATATTACCAATCGTTTCCTCAGAGGTACTTTGATCTTCCATACCGTTTGAAATTAGGAAAAGAAATTAGAAGAAAGAAAATCAAGAAGGAAGAAAATGTAAGGAGAAAGTGAGGATTTTCTAATGTGAAGAAAGGTTAATGTAGCGTCACCTTCGAGGAATGTTTCGTGGCTTTCGTGCTTCCGTGTGGCTTTCGTGTTATCTGGACGAGTACAGGAATGAAGGATTGTAGACAGCTGACAGTTTTGATAGCTCTCGATATTCCTCTATGTTGTCCTGCTCCTCTGCTATTGGCAAATCGTCGGCACTTATCCTTCCGGGTTGCTTACTACAGCAGCGTGTTCAGGGGTCACCAACGTAGGCCCCTCGGGGTCACCAATGTAGAATCACGTCGGGGTCACCAATGTAGAATTTGTGTTGCCTCGACAAACCTCTACTCATTTACCGATGCAGGTTTAATTATTAATTACTCAGGAAATTGTAAAAATAGAGATTATTTCTTTATTCTAATGTTTTACATGCCAAAAATCTCTATATTTCTCCCTTATTTATTTTTTTGGTTTCCCTGGTTTTTTCGTCCGCCTCCCTGATGCCTGGAGCTCTTGTTTGCCACGCTCTCGCCTGTACATTCCTCGAGGGTACGCCACACATTTATTAGCCCGACAGTCACAAGAACAAAAAAGAACAACTTATGTAAATATTATAATAATAATCGAATATAACCTAGGTACAATAATGTATCTAAATTATTCAACCAATGAGATTTAGCCTTCATATTTGAACATTTATTCCAATGAAAATCGTGGTGACTACGAGAGAAAATGCAAGGCAGATAAAAATTGATATTACTAAGAAATTCAGGTGCATCAAATATATAGTTTAATAGGTTATAAAGGAAAGTGACAATGATTATTGTTCTTCTTGTTTCTAAATATTTCATATTAAATCGCAATAATAAAAATCATTCGCATTTTGTCTGTTTTAAATGAGAAATAGTTGATATAATGTTTAATGATTTCGTTGCTTCAAAATCCTTAGTAGAACGGCTTATAAACCCTAGCATTTTTGTGATTGGATTATCTGCTCTATATGATATGTAAATGTTAATTTAGTATCAGAGTACACCGTAAGATGTTTAATAGTTGGTGTACGTTTTCTATGAAAAGACATTGTTTTGAACTTTCCTATATTTAATTTCAATTTAATGCCAATGCCCCATTAGTCTGTGCTTGTACTGAAGAATTTTAGGTCATCCGCAAATAATAACTTATTACAATGGATTTCTGCAGCTAGATCATTAATAAAGATAAGAAATATAACTGGCCTCAAATTAGACCCTTGCTGTATCCCTGAAGGGGTTTTAAAGTAACGGGACTTGAATCCATTAAATTTAATGCATTGGAGTCCATTTTTTTAATAATTTTTAATCAATTTTAAGAGACATTCACTTAGTCCTATGTTACGCAGCTTATTAAGTAATATGAAATGATCAATTTGATCAAATGCGTTTTATATATCAGGTATTTCCATCAAGTTCAACTGCATCAGGTATACGCGATATTACTATTGCTGTTATTTTGAATTCAACACATATTTTTTTAATTTTTAAATAATGTACGCAATTCTTTAAATTTTTTCACATGTCTTATTTTTATATTTTATTTTTGTGTGCTGTATTTTTCCATGGTATATTATTTTTTAAAGCACGATCAAACCAAGAGAGGTAGCATTTATTGTTATTGATTTTGTTTTTCAAAAGAACAAACATATTAAATATATTCTCCAGGGTTGCATAAAATTAGCTTCAAAACTCATATATATTGTTTATATTATCAAGAAAATCCCAATTAATAGTGAGCAATCCTTCATAAAACAGCCAAAGATCGGATCCTCAAGGAGGATGGTGCGTATCTACTGGGAGTAAAGCCATTATCTTATGTAACTACATATTTCATATTTGAAATTGCTAAATCTAATAATCTATTGTTTATATTAAATACATTATTATGTAAAAAAATGAAGTTATTTAAGAAATTTCGTTTATTATCTAGTATATTTGGGTTACTGAAAAATGCGACATTAAAATGCCCTACTAGAATTACATGAGTAATATACGTTTATAGAGTATTCACAGCTTACAATTTAAAAGAAAATCAAAGTCTACTATAGATATATATCCTAATAAAATACTAACACAGTATATGGTTTCAAAAATGATTTTTATATATTCTCCCTCAACCTAGTATATCAGTCATAACTGCAAATTGTAATAAACATTTCTCATCTACCTGACGAAGCTTCTATATGATGAAATATTGTCGTAGATATAAAAACATTTTTAAAACCATATACTGTTTCAGTATAATATTAAGTGATATGGCGTTTCAACAAATAATAGCCTCATCAATCCAGTATTTACAATATATCTTTATATATTAACAATTTATAAGTAAGATATGGTTGCGATCATTGGACCACTGAATTGTTTAGCATTATAGGTAACTCATAAACTAGAATTAGTAAAAATTCCTAATAAGTAATTTATATAGACACCAAGTTGTAGTATGAATATACTGATTAAATAAACAAATCAACAGTTCTTACAATATTTAATAAAAATATATTTTTTAAATTGTACCTTTGGCACCTTGATTAGAGCACTGCAAATTTGTAAAAAATATGGTAATTTTACCTAGTTGCAATGTCTGTAATAAAGTATATATTCAAATCGGAATATTTTTCTTTGATTTTGATCGCAAATATATATTTTCAAAGATTTGCTGACACCTGCACAATCTTCATAAATCCATTCTTTACAAACAAGGCATCTTATCATGTATTCTTTCACAGCTTTTTCATACAATTTACAATACCAATTATTTAAACTGTCGGTCTTCTTTCTTCGCTTTTTTGGTGATATTTTGTTCGTTGATTCTAGGGTTGATTGGTAGTTTGAGGGTATTATTTCTTTAGCACATTGAGTAGGTCTGATTCTTTCTTTTAATTTGTGCACAACGTTTTTGGCACTTGAACGTATGAACTTCATACCTTGAATCCGCAATTTGTTCAGACACAGTAGCCGTTGCAGACAACTCTAGTGTTCCTTCAGATACTGTCCCATTACAAATTTTGAACTTTTAAAAATAAACGCATTTAAAGGAAAAATGCCATTCTTCAGAAATTAGTTTATGGCGGTACCAACAGGGGCTGCTCGAGAATATGCTATTTCAAAAAGTTCGGATACTTGAAATGTTGTTACGCATCTTCCTGGATTATGACGCATCCACTTTTCTGTTTCCTCTATATAATAATTACTTAATGGCTTAAAAAATGACACATCAAGAGATTGCAATTTATGAGAGGTCCGCGCTGGGAGTAAAATCATAACTATACCATGTTCTTGTGCATATAATACAGCATCCAAATTTTTTGTATGAGTTGTATGACCGTCCAATATTAGAACAATTTATTATCCTCAGTTGGTTTTACATTGGACACAAAATAATAAGGGAAATATTTATTTATTTATGTACCCATTATCTGGATTGAAAGCAAATGTTGAGCCAGGTGGTGCTCCATCTTTTAATTCATTATTTTTTTTCGCTTAAAAATGAAAAAAAAGCGGTGGTATGAAAAATCCAAGAGCATTAATACAACATACATATGTCGTTGTTGTATCCCGCTCACCACTTGCAATTGTCCCTACTTGAGTCCAGTTTGTGTCCCTGCAATTCTTTAATATTTCAAAAAACTGCTTAACTACAACATGATTAAACCCTGTTGCTCTATAAAAAGAAGTATCTCTTGGTTGTCAAAGACTTAGCCGTGGGTACCGTTTCAGAAATGAATAATACCATTTTTGCCCGCAATTTGTCTTTATTTATTTAATCGATCTTTAATTTTATTTCTTTCGGCTAACTGAAATGCCAACTGTCTAACTTCAGTAGGTGTCAAACCAAATAGACAGCACACCAATTATAATATTCACCTCGTTTTGTCATTGTAGCCCTTTTTTTTAATTCATCTAACGTTATGTCATAGTTTCTATCATTGGACTGTTTCAATGATAAAATGACTTGGTGGTTCAATGATAGCAACTATGCAAAGTTTTACATTTTTCTAGTTCGAAATAAAATTTAATTATTTGATACATTTTTAATGTACAAGTTAAGCACATGATTAAAGGCTCTTCCAATTAGCCATAAGTACGTCCAAATGAAATTATTAATTAGAATATTTACACTTGTATAAATCTGCCAAAAATATTAGAATTTTTCAATTCTGTAATTGCCACAGTACTTAATATTTATTAAAACAATATATTTGACAGATAAATAAACAATGGTGTCCAAAACATCCTAATAAATAATAGTTTACGCTTTAAAGGTAGTATCGTTACAGAAATATAGTAGTGATCCGATCAAAGCGTCGGTCCAATGATCGCAACTTTATCTTATTTACTAGTGGAATCTTCATAAACTTTACAGCCAATTATATCAACAGAGCTAATCTTACTCCTTATATCTGAAAAGTCCATTTGTTTAGCAGATAGATTGTTATCGTGTTTTATTGGTTTTCAGGTAATTGCCGTCGCATCTCAACACTTGATAATTAGATGTAAAATGCTTAGCATTCGTTACTCATTAGGTTAACCATATTTCAAAGAAACATATAATATCGAATTCACAATCGCATATAGTTTTGGTGTCTAATCCTCGAGCGTTCAGGTAGTAACATAACACATTAGAGTTTCTGCTGAAAATTATGGGCTTTATTGGTTGAAATATACCATTGGTATACCATTAATATGCTTTAATTTTAAATTCACTTCGTCATTCACAACTCTATCATTTAGTTGTAGTTGGATAGTACTACAATATTGTATCTGCTTGAATCTGCTGGGTTCATGTCGTAGCCAATTTCGAACTTTTATAATTTAAATGATCCCTGAATTTATTCATTTTACTAATAATTTTGCGAGTGCCGGCTTCACTATTCAGTGATATTTTTATTAGACGTTGTCCAAGGCTTTGTTGTTTCACATCTTGAGTTGGAACGCCATTGTTGGTGTTTTTTTTTTAAAGATTTTCATGATTGTGGTTTTCTCTGCAGTTAATCTGTCAGATTTACTCAATTCAGAACTGTGTCCCATAATTCCAAATATGAATTTTCTTCTCTTCACTGCCGTTCAAAAACCTCACAATCGACCGCTCCGAAATTTAAGGTAGAGTTTAGTTGCATCGGAGAGTTATCTTTTAGCTCTTTTATTTCATCTCGAAGAAGAATAATAACTACCTTGAGCGAATTAATCTCTTCAACCATCTGCTTATAACGAGCTCAAGTCCAGTATACATCCAATTTTAATTAAGTGAGTTTCAGATTGCGGCATATTCATGCAACTATAATATAATATATGTCCCCCTATGATATTAATTGAAAATAATTACCCTGATTTTGGGTACCTTAGTAACCTTATAACGCCCTAGGGCGTTAGAATTTTTATAATACGCCCTAGGGCGTTATTTTTCATAATTCATTCAAATAACAAAACTAGTTCAATAATACCTTTTTCCTTAACGTTGAAAATTTGGTCCACATATAGTTCGGCGCAAATGTCTGTGATATCTCTTAAAAGTATGCCAACAGTTCCGTTTCTCAAACTTCTTTTACTTCTATTTTGTGTATCTTTCTCCAATTTATGAGAAAGAAATGTATTCCTTCTCAAACACTGGTGAAGATTTCTCCGGCAGTAACGCTTGTCTTGTCTTGTCTGCTCTTGTTTTTATTGCCTCTGGTAAAGCAGCCATTCTTAATTAACGTGAACTTTAATTTCTAAAATGAAATTGAAATATGTCAATTAGTGACAGGCACGACTTCATTGATTTATTGACTTTATATTTTTATTAATTGTTTACATTATATGAAAATATAATAGAATTTAATATTACATATTTCCGGGGACATAAAAAGGCACCACGGGCGTTGTAGGAAATAATGCCCTTCGCCGACGTACATCCCTATTATTTTCTTACTAACGCCCTTGGTACCTTAATTACTATTCTTATATTCTATATGTAAACATACTGAAACAGTGTTTTAAATAATGTTCTATATAATTAGTATAATTGTAATTCCTTCAATATATAACACAGTTCGATGGCGAGTGAAGTAGATGGCAGTGATGAACATTCTAAATGGTCGCGACTGGTCCATCTAATCTAATATACCAGACCAGTCTCTCCATTGAAACAATTCACTTGCAATTTAATATAGTCTGTATTAAATTGCAAGTAAGGTCGATTATTTCAAAAGATACAGGAGTAGCAAAAAATTACTTAATTACTATTCTTATATTCTATATTTAAACATACTGAAACAGTGTTTTAAATAATATTCTATGTAATTAGTATAATATATATAATATATAATATGACGATTTAACGCAACTTATCTATATCCAAAAAATTACGGTTAAGCCGGAATTTGGCTTCAAAGTTTCAAAAATTTGTATTTCTTTTGTTTATAACAATTGAACGCTTTATTTGATTTGAATGAAATTTATTTTTAATAACTACCATAATATAATACATCATTTCAGTTATTATAACTATTATTCGTTAATAAGAAGTATAAGAAACAGTAGTACCACCACTTAAAAACTAAAATATTTTTTTATTAGTGGATCCAATAAAAACTAAAAATACTACTTGAAAGACCATTTAATTTAAAAACTTTTTAGTCTCTTAATAATATTTGATATCTTTTACGGTTTTCCCACAAAAAAATAAAATATATATTTTTTATCTAGTAAAAACAAAATCTAGTTTTTCATCGAATCGAAAATAAATGTTTTTCGTGGCCGTCTTTGTTTAAAAAATGTAAATTATGTATAATAATTATTATTTAGTATCTTTTGACAATTAATTTTTAACTTTATTATAGTTCATAAATATTCATATTTGGAACAAACAGATATCTCGTTTGTATTAGGATTTTGCAAAGAAAATTGTTTGAAAAGTGTTAGATGTTGTTTTGATTTATTTTATTAATTGATATTATTTAATTTTTATTCAATTGAGTAAGTTTATTTACTTATTAATGAGTGCATAATGTGTGAACTATATTCATATTTTATTTTTTGTGCAAAAACCGTACAAGTTATCAAAAACAAGTAAGAGTCAAAAAAGTTTTTAAATCTAATGCCCTTTCAAGTAGATTTTTTTAGATTTTATTGGATGCAGCAATAAAAAAATATTTTAGTTTTTAAGTGGTGGTACTACTGTTTTTTTATACTTCCTGTCAATCATTAATGGCCAAAATAACTAAAATGATGTATGATATTATGGTACTTATTACTAATAAATTTTATTAAAATCAAATAAAGCGTTCAATTGTTATAAACAAAAGAAATAAAAAAATTTGAAACTTTGAAGCCAAATTCCGGCTTAACCTTAAATTTTTGGATATACATAAGTTGCGTTAAATCGTCATATTTTGACCTCAGGAATCTATGGTCCAGCCATTTCCCCGCATTAACGGAACACCCTGTATAACACAGTTCGATGGCGAGTGAAGTAGAGAGCAGTGATGAACATTCTAAATGATCGCGACTGGTCCATCTGATCTAATATACCAGACCAGTCTCTCCATTGAAACAATTCACTTTCAATTTAATATAGCCTGTATTAAATTGCAAGTCGATTATTTCAAAAGATACAGGAGTAGCAAAAAATTACTTATATAAAATTTGTAACGTTTTAAAAATATCGACATATCTGTAATAAACCGGAATACACACAGTGGCCCACAAAATTGAGGTGAATTAAGGTTTTTTTTTAATAGAATACCCTATATTTTACTATTTATTTTGATAAGGAATAACAATGCGATATTAATAATAATAATAATAACATTTATTGGTGTTTTAACAATAATGTTTTACACAGGTCGATATACATAAACAAAGTTAATCAGTACCTAACCCCAAAATATAAATATACAGAGTAATAAGCCAAAAAGAGAAAAACAAATATAATTATAAATGCAAATTGCTTTGACGCTAGGAATTTTATACATAGGCCAAGGAAAAAAAATAAATTTAAGAACCTTGACCATGCAAAGTGCCGGATTTGTAGATATTACACTAAAAGAAACACACAATGTTAAGAACTATTTGCTAGATCTATATAGGTCAATAGATAAAATTAAAATAAGTTAAAACAGATTAAAATAAATCCTATATAGAGCAAAAGAACACGGAGACTTACAATTTAAAAATAACAGATTAAAAATATATAAAATTCTACAGTTCAAAACACTGATTATTAAAATGATAAAAGATAGAATGCACATTAAATTTAAAAAACACTGAGTAATAAATAGAACTTTAAAATAAACGATAAACTAGTTATAAAGCTAAAATATGTACGTATTAAAATCGAATTCTAAAAACTCCTCCCAGCTGTAAAATGCATGCTTATACAAGCATTGTTTTATTAATTATAAACATTTGTAAGTTGTTAAGTTTTGACGTTATCCGGTAATACATTAAAAAAACTTAATGGCATGATATCTGACTCTGTCTGAGCTTTGCCCAATCTAATCTTATTCGGGTATATATTTATGCCTTGCCTTGTGTTATTATTGTGTTTGGCAGAATGACACTGAAATTGTTCAATGTGTTTTTTCAAAGTAAGCAACGCTTTCAAATATATATATAAGCAGGGGAATGTCAATATTTCCTTCTCTACGCACGCTTCTCCACAATCATCTAAATATCTAAGGCCAGCCATGATACGTATAACTTTTCGCTGCAGTCCAAATATACGGTGTCAAATCGCTAAATGGCCCCATGCCAGCAACGCATACAACATATGACTCTGGCATAAGGAGAAAAAACTAGTTTAGTAAGGTTACGAATCAAAAAGGTATTAGAACATAGCTTACCGGCAAGAGCATCATCATGTGCTGCCCAAGTCATTTGACAATCTAACTGCACACCTAAGAATTTCGAAGATTATTTATGATTAATTCCCTTTGCCAAGCTGAAATTGAGGAATTTGGTTTTGGTATCATTTAGCTTAACTCGGTTACTAATGAGCCAGTTCGAAGGTAATCGTAGTTATCTGACCAACACAAATTAGGTATGGCCAATAATATAGTAATTTCTGTAAGAGATTTCACGTTTTAATACAGTGTGCGTTATTTCTATTTCTGTATTTTTAAAGCCTTAAGCAATATAATGGAATAAAAACACTTCAAATAATATTTTGGACTTAATATTTTCTAATATTATAAGTTCAAACAGAGTCACATGCATTCATTGTAGAAGATTTGAATCATCCTGCACTTTTCATTTTCATTTGTACCTGAATTATCTCCAATTAATAGCAATGCTATTAAATTTAACTTCAAGCATGATAACTATATAGGCCTTTATGAGCATTTATGTAATATTGACTGGAATACTCTTTCACGGTTTTTTCAATTACAGCGACTAATTAAAAACAAACAATGAATGCTAATCATTAATCGTAATAAGAAATATTTAAAATTACGTAAAATAAGAGATGATCATAAAATCAAATATAAACTAGCTATACAAAAAAGCAAAATAGAATTACATCATAAATATATGGTAGCTCATAACTATTGATTAAAGCATTTTTGAAATGTTCTAAAGCCAAAAAAATGAAATCGGGTGATGAAAAATGTCAAAAAGCTGTGAATGATTTTTGCTAGTATTTTATTAATGCAGGACCAATTTCTGAAATCTAACGTTAATCCTATAATTTTAATGTGTTGTGACGCTTGTCATGTTAATATGTCTTTTAATGTTCATCATGTGGCGCTAAATGATGTGAGAGGTGCGATCGGTAATCTAAAATCCAATATCAAAATGATTAAATCTGCCATGCAAACCAATAAATTTATGTATTACAATTAAAGTTTTCCAGATGCACCAAAAATTGCACAGCTGGTTTCTATTTTCAAGAAGGGTGGCCCGAATGAATCATCCAACTACAGACCTATTAGTTTACTGCCAATTAATAGAATACCTTAAGAATAATAAAATCTTCAATTATAAACAATTTGGATTTAGACAGGGATTAAGAACCATAAATGCAATTTTAGATTTAGAGAACAGATAACCGAATGCTTTGAAAAGGGCGAATACGCTACATCTTCCTTTTTAGATCTCTCTAAAGCATTTGACTGCGTATCACATGAAATTTTAATAAGTACGTTGTACGCTTTCAATAATATATTCGGAATTAAGTGTGAATAATAGTGACGTTCCTCAAGGATCTGTACCAGGACCAATCTTGTTTTTAATTTATGTAAATGATCTGCCTAAACACCTTAACGAAGCTAATGTAGTCCTTTTTGCAGATGATATAGCGATAAGTAATTCAAGCAAAGATCCAGTTACTGTAGATATAATGCAATATACTTCTTTAAGAGCTGGTTTCTGAACAGATTATTTATAAATAAAAAAATATATATCTTGCATTTTTCATTGAGACTTAATTAGGATGTTTCTATATCTGATGCAAACCATAAAACTTTTTTAGGAATTAATATAAACCGCAAACTAAAATGACGCATCATGGCGAAAGCCTAGAGAAAAAATGAATAGCAAAATATTTTACTCTGTGCAGCCTACAGTGTGTTGTGTCAATCACAATCTTGTATGGTTTAATTATCTTATCATTATCTTCGACATTTCGCAATCCGACATCGTATATTTTTTCTGCAGCGTAGAGTAATACGAATCGTTGCTGTGTAGGGTATAGAAGCGATTGTCAAGATGTATTTAGAACACTACTTTTATTAAAACTTCCTTCTTTATATATAATGGAGTGTCTTAAATATATAAAACACCTAGAAAAAGATTTAAAGTCGTTCGACTCTCATCACGAGTATGATACGCGCAATAAAACTGACATATATCCATGAAGAGTTATGTTGGCAAATAAATAATAAGCAATTTGCTTTATGTAATTATAAATTATCTAATTTCTAAAGATTTTGAGGACTCCATTACTAAGAGATTTGAATTGTCAGTGTAAATGATTTTTAAACTTAATTATTATGTAGTATTTCTAAATTATGTTAACTATTATTTTAATATCTATTCTTATCCAATCCGTATTTTAGCTATTTTAACCATTATTTTAATAATACTTGTTATTTATTTTAATAATTAGAAACCTATACATATATAATAAACAACCATCAATGCATATCAGCGACAAGGTTCGATTGCATCCTTATGCCCATCTATTCGATTTGGTGAATGAAATCCACCACGTATTAACAACCCGCTAAACGAATGTCTCCATTCACCCTTTCTTTGTCCAATTCTACTTCAGACGTGTTTTTTATTTTTCAATAGACGATTCGGTTTTCATGAAAACATCCCTATATGATCATGTAATAATTATTGGGAACTTTATTGTTAATAAAGCAAAATCCCGCCATATTTCCTTATTCACCTCTAACTTAAATTTTGTCCGAATCTAAGACGTATTGAACGCTAATAAAAAATTGACAAAGTACAAGCAATCTGAAAACATCAACAATGTAAGAGATGCCAGAGACAATACAATACTAACGGACAATGTAAGAATTTTACCAAAGTTT
Organism: Ontholestes murinus; assembly: GCA_963969525.1. Lineage (NCBI taxonomy): Eukaryota > Metazoa > Arthropoda > Insecta > Coleoptera > Staphylinidae > Ontholestes > Ontholestes murinus. The sequence goes on from OZ018395.1 coordinate 38,542,301, forward strand.
CAAAATCCTTAAATGCGCAATTTTTCCATCCCAAAATAGCAATTTGGATTCTTAAAGCACCTCGAAGGCCAATTATCTGCCGTAGCCTTCTTAGATATAAAAAAAACATTTGACTCTATTTGGTATCGAGATCTGGTTTATAAATGTGCACTTTTAAATATACCCCGCTACCTCATCATCTTAAGTGACGAACTCATAACAAACCGCCCCTGCAAATATAATTCCGCCAGTCTTACTCCTTTTCTTTGCAATTCAACCAGGTGTTCCTCAAGGCTCTCCTCTCTCACCCTTATTGTACAGACTGTACTGTACTGTATAGTTCACACATTTTCAACCCACATCCTGATTTCTTTAATCCAAACTTATACCCACTCCTATTCACCGACGACACTGCCTTAGTATCACATGCTCCTACCGTACAATCAGCACTTTCCTCTCTTCAATAATTTCTTAATTCCCTAAACATGGTTATCCAAGCGTCGTATCGAAATTAACATTTCAAAATGCAATATTTTAATCCCTTTTCACAAAATAACTCCCTCATCGCCTAAAATCAAAATCCGTAAATAAGAAATTTCCTCCTTCCACATTTGTAAATATCTTGATATAATATTTGACAAATTTCATTCAAACCCCATGCCCATTTCCGTACCCTATCGTATAAGAAATTTCAAAAAGGGATAGGTTTAGAGCTCTCATGAACCAAATATGGAGAGGGGAGGAGAATATCCCGGAATCCTGGAAGGTGGTGGCGGTGTGCCCGGTCTACAAGGGCGGTGATATTGACGAAGTGTATAATTACCGAGGAATCACTATAATAAACACAGGCTGTAAGATCGCGATGCGCTGTTGGTAAAGAGGAGGCTCGAGGAGAACACGGAGGAGAAAAATATGATAGAAGAAACTCAGGGAGGGTTTAGGAAAGGCAGGGGTACCAGTGACCAATTATTTACCCTGGCCAGGTCAGTGGAACGAATATTGGAAGAGAAAGGAAGTATGTTTACGGTGTTTCTGGACCTAAAAGCAGCATAGTTAATAATAATAATAATTTATTTTATTTCTGTATGTACATTAATATTAATTAATTTTTATAATGAACACACATAAAAAACAAACTGCTTCATCTCTCCGTCCTCGTCTCGGGATTGGTAGGTGTGATCTCCATCTCGGGCTATCGGTATTGAGAGCTTGTTTGGATTTTTTTTTTAAATATTGTTGTAGTTGTGCCTATGTCATTCTATCATTGATTAGTAAATGTTTTATTTTAAATTTAAATGATATGTATTTTAAATGTTGTATTGTATTCGGTAAACTGTTGTATATTCTTATGGTTTCTGTTGTTAGTGCCTGATTGTACTTTGCTGTCGTTGATATTTCTGGTCTAAATTGTGATTTTCGTCTTGTTTTGTAATTATGTATTTCCCTGTTTATCGTTAAATTTGTATTTGTTTTTAATAGGTTGTTTTTAATTTTATACAATGTGAGTATATTGTTCATTGTAAACATCTTATTTATATTTAGTTGTTGTAGTTCTTGGTAGATACTGTGGGTGGGAGTTCTTCTGTCCAACGAGTATAGTATCTTTAAGATTTTATTTTGTTGTATTTGCAGTGCAGATAGATTTTTCTTTGAGGTATTTTCCCATAAACTTATTAAGTAGTTGCTGGTAGATGTGAATAGTGCATGATAGATGTCGTTTTTTTATTTCATGGGGTATAAAATTGCGAATTTTTGTTACCGCCGCTAAAGTTTGTGCATTTCTACCTAATAATTTATTTATATGTGCGTCTCACTTGAGGTTATCCTGTAATCTTAATCCTAGATAATCTATCTCGCAGGTTTTATTTATTGTATGTCTTTTTATTTTTATTACTGGCTGCGGCATATTTGATTTTATGTTAAATTGCATATAATAAGTTTTGTTTTTATTTATTGTAAGTAAGTTGTTGAAGAACCATAATTTTAGTTTGTTGGAATCTTCGTCAATTTTTCTTTGGAAGTCTGTAGTATTACTACCCGAATATACAATCCATGTATCATCTGCATACATAAACATATTTCCATTTATGTCAAGTTCCGCTAGGTCGTTGGTGTATAGTATGTATAGGAGTGGCTGTAGGTTCCCTCCCTGAGGTAGTCCATAGTTCGCATATGTTGACTTGCTTTTGGAGTTTCCTATTCTAGTTACTTGGGGTCTTTCCGATAGATAACTTGCAATTAGGTTTAGTTCCGTGTCAGTGATTCCCATGGCCTTCAGCTTTTCTAATAATTTAGTTCTGCATATTGTGTCGAAAGCTTTCTTTATATCTATTAAAATAATATATATGATTCGGTATCGAGAGAAAGAGAGCGTATGAGAAGAGGAGGGGGTGAGTGGAGGTATGGTTGAGTTTATAAGGAGAATGTATGAAGAAACGTGGTGCGTTGCGAAGGTGGGAGGGAAGTGTGCATAAAGGTTCAGGACATGGAATAATCTGAAGCCGATGAGCCCAGTGCTCTTCAATTTATACATTGGGGATTTGGAAGATGTACTGAGGAAAGGACAGAATGGTGGGATGGTAATAGGGAAGAGAAAAATATGGACGCTAGGGTACGCGGATGACATGGTCCTTATGGGGAGGGAATGGGAAGGTATGAAAGGGATGTTAAAGATAGTGGAAGGATATATAGATATGAGAGGTTTGCAAGTGAATGTTAAAAAAAACGAAATGGATAAGATTTAGGAATAAGGGAAGAGAGGGAAAGATAAAAGAGTTAGAGTGGAAGGGTGAAAAGATAGAGAGAGTGAAAGTGTTTAAATATTTGGGCTCTATGTTTAAGGGAACGGAAGGATATGAGGAGTATGCAAGATGAGTGCAAGGAAAGGCAAGGAAGGCGTGGGGCGTGGTAAAAGAGAAATGGGGGCATTGGATTAAAGGAAATGTGAGTGTGACATGTGGTTTGTGGGTTGCGTGCGTGAAATTTATTTTGTTGTACGAAGTGGAAGTGTGGGGGGTCAGGAAGCAAGAAAGGGTTGTGAGTGAGCAGCGGTGGTTTCTGAGGCAGATGTTTGGGTTGGAGGGTTGGAGAAATCTACCCCGGGTTACACACTGTTTCAGGAAGCGAATAGAGAGAGAGAGTGTGTATGGTGTGAGGCAGTCACAGTAAATGTAGGAAACACCACTGTCAGAAAGATCATTGCTAAAGGCTGCCCACGGGGTGGAGTACTCTCACCAGACAGAAAACCTCAGCAAAGCAGCTTACTCATTTGCAACGGTAGCATGCCTCAGCACGACCGGAGCAATGCGAACTACACCCTCTGCAGCAATGGAAGCAATGCTCTGCTTCCACCTCTCGACTTATACGTAGAGGAGATGGCCAAGGCGGGTGCACTGCGCCTAAACTCAGTTGGACTCTGGTATAAAGGAGGCAGGGCTAGCAGACGCTGCCACCTTTTAGAGGAGGCTGTCAAGAAGACACCCTTCCTTCGAAGGAAGACAGACAATTTGCCACCCTGCTACGTCTTATATAGACCCTATAATGTATCGATACATTATAGGGAAAAAAAGAGAAACCGGGAGTGTAGAGGGTGGGGAAACCCTCCGAATTTACACCGATGGTTCTAAAACCAAAAGAGGATCCGGGGCGGGAATTTGCTCGCAACAAATGGACCTTGCATTAGCTATACCCCTAGAGGAGCACACAACTACTCTGCAAACAGAGATCGTTGGCATCATCCATGGGGCGAAAGAAATCCTACACCGTGATATCCGTGATGGAACATCCAAATCCTTACAGACAGTAGGGCAGCAATACTTGCAGTGAGTGGTCTCAAGATCACCTCAAGACTAGTAAAAGAATGTCACAACACCCTGAAACAAGCAGCACAATCTAACAGTATTGAGCTGCCCTGGGTCAAGAGACACAATAATGAAGAAGGCAACAGCAAGGCAGACGAGTTGGCGCGGGCTGGATCGGTTCCCAGTGATACCCCGGACGGGCCCCCGATCGCGCCAACGCCGAAATTCCTCACTGACATCCTCAAACAGAACACTCTCAAGATGCTAAAACAACGTTGGAACAACACCTCAGGCTGTATACAGGCCAAGGAAGCAATGTGCTCACCCAATCTAAAACAGCTAAATACTATCTGCGACTATACCGGGGGAATCTGCGTCTTATCACAGGTATCCTTACGGGTCACTGTCAGCTAAGGAAACACTTGTTTACTCTAGGACACTTCTTTACTCTAGGACTAGTGGAAACCTCCATATGTAGAGCATGTGAGGGAGAGAACGAGACAGTGGAACCTGTGCTAACCACCTGCCCAGTTCTCGCCCACCTTAGAGAGTCCATGCTAGGGGAGCTCTGGCCAAACATGGCCAACATTAGGGATAACCCTCCAAGCGTGGTGCTGTCTTTTGCACGTCACCTTGGGTGGCTAAATGGGTGATAGCACAACGCAGTCAAAGGGGCACAACGGGCCTTGTGAGGCCTAAGTGCTCTGGGCAATGATTTGATCACCCTTGGCAAACTCAATCCAGATCCAGATCCAGTGGTGTGAGGCGATTGCCTTTCTAAGGAAGTATTTGGTCAACTACCTGACTTGTGTTTGTGTATGCAATATTCACTGTATTTTTTGAGAACTTTGTCAAAATATCGATTTTTGGTTACATATAAGTTAATACATATGCAAAATTTTGAATTTATTAACTCTGGGATGGATTTGTATATGGAAGACTTGTTTTGTTCCACAATTAATTTATCAGTTTCTTGACATATGTCTTGACCATTACTTGTCATTTCCAAAGGTGTACTATGATTACTGACAAATAATTGTCGAAACATATGCCAGGAAACTGATAAATTAATTATGAAACAAATCAAGTCTTTCATTTATAAATCCACTGCTGTGATTATGTTCCATCAAGAATGTAGCAGTGAAAGTATTAATTTTATTCTGATTGACTCTAACAGTTTATTAATTTATAATTGTATATGTGCACATTCAATGCACTAACCTACATATTTTAATTTTGCTGAGTAACATATCTTCCGCTGTCGTATGATTTAAATTAAACTATAAATTAATCCCTTTCGGTATTAATGAAATAATTATTTCAACTTAATTTGTTTATTATTTCTACTAATTCTCTTTTTACTACTAACTTATTTTCCTATCGGTGCTCTTCCCTCTTTTGTCTTGGAAAGTACTCACAAATGTCTTTGTAAGATGAAAGAAGTGCCTTTTTTTCATCTGTTTTATGCAGCACTATCCAGATTATTATATGCTTAATATCTTTCATAAAATATACTACTATAATTAAATTATACAACGAAAAATCTTACATTAAATGTAATGGCTGTTCAATTCACATAACTATCACAAGTTAAACTTAAGTGTTTATAGCTACGACCTTGTTCTAAATTCAAATAAGATGTTCATCGAATTATAAAATTAATTATAATGATAAACGATTTAAAGAGGTCACTGCCTCCAAATAGTTGCACTCAGCAATCAATGTTTTAACCACAAATAATTATTTGTGGTTAAAACATAGTGAATTTTTCAATTCAGTGCAGTTCAGGAATAGACACAAACACAACCCCAGTTGGTTATTATGTGGTTTTCTTGAAAATACAATCTATAAAATTAAAGTTAAAAGGGAGTAGAATATCTGAAAGCGAATCGGAAATTAAATACGTTCCCGGCACTCCTACCATTGTTGAATATGGTGATTTATATGGTCATCGATGTTTTCAAAATCAAAAGTTTTGGATTTTAGATAAAACTTTCATGTAGGGAAATTATTTCAATATTTTGTTTACTAAATAAGCATTTGTCATAAATGGTACCTAGATTAATTTATATGGTATCGGCAATATTAATGAATATCATTTTAGACTTAATGTTAAAAATCGTAACTTAAAATGCTGAAATAACTGGCCAACTTTATATTTAATTAATAGGTAACTTTTGTAGTATTATATTTGGCCCAACTAATTTAAATAATAATTGCTTAATTTTTTTTTTTTTTCAAGATTGAATAATTCGTTAAAATTGATAATATACACGCCGGTGGTGGCGCATTCGGTTGCGACCGAACTAGTGTTAGCGAGAGTGCAGCAACATTAGTTAATTATTTGGATTGGTGACCGGTACCATTCACCATTGGGATACAATTAATGGTGCTTTGACGTGACGGGGGCGATCCTTTAAAGTAACAAGCTTATTTACACACACACAAATATACAAATAACACATGGCGGAAAGACCACGTAGTCGATAGCCTAACACTACTACTACTACTTCATAATATGCAGTCCTCACTGATCAGGAATCTCAAGAAATATACAAAGAATATCCTAATCCTTTACAAACAATGATAAATAATAAGTAAATGACTTATTAACTGTGATGAAAAAAATTAAAAAAAGAAGCGCTAAATGCTCAAGAGAAACATTTGTTTATGAAATTACATATTCCAAGTGCAATTCCGCTTATATATAATAGATTGGTGCATCTTCAAAACAAAAAATTTTGATTAAATTAAAACGCGTTCACTTTTTAAAATCACGCGATAGTATATATACATCAAAAATTTACAAAGTGAATATTTTACAATGCTGTAGAAAAGACAAAAACTTTAATCTCCTCGAAATTGCCGAAATAAAACGAAGCTATACTCCCCACGCTAATCTATTAAAGAGCAAAGTGATTTCTTGTGCACGGATATAAAATAATAATTACGCGTAGATCTCTGCACTTACTTCCCCATTATTTCCTATCCTCCAACTGCTTTTATGTATTTAAATATTTATTTATTCGTTTCACTTGACAGTGACTTTTAAAAGTTGAAACTTCAGTCATCATTTGAGTGGTTTAAATATAGCAAGTATTTTAAATAAAAGGATTGTAATAATAATTTATAACGCTTCTTTGTCCATATTTTCAGTATATTTAAAAATATCTATATTTAGATCCTCGGGGCGTTCCATCAATACCTTTGTTTTCTTTTCGATTATATTAAATCTCCCTCTGTCAATTATTTGACTTTCTTCTCATTGGCATTAATTAACAATACTTGTAATTTAACCTTACATATGCTTGTAGCAGATTATGATGGAACATGTATTAAAAATGTTAGTCTTAAAATTATTAAGTGAAAGAAGATTTCTTTAATATTTATATAAGGAACTATTTGAAATTCCATGTTGTACCGTCTTAATTTCCCTAGTTGATCGAAATAGAGTAGAGGTGAATAATTAACAAGCGAGGCATGTAGAAGTTTGTTGAGTTTCCTTTTACGTGAAGGTTGGCTAACATTATTAACCTGCAAGTGAATTTAGATTTACTTTAAGTGTCGACTTAAGGATACGTTATTATTAAAATTACGTATAAATAATTGAATAATTGATATTTTTAGTTGACTCAATTTATATTTAATTTTTATTGTATAATATATTATACAATACAATTTTTAAAAGAACAAATCTATAAAGAGAATAGTTATTTCCCTACAACCTTATTTTATAATGTTTATAAATAACTTCATAACATGTATTAAATATTCTAAAAATTTTTATCGCATCGGTATTTTAATTTGTATTAAATAATCTAAGCAATTTTTCTTGTTTTTGGCATTTTATATAAAATATCACTTACATTATCATCATCATTGGTCAAAAGATATTTCGTGGGTGTAAAATTGGCCCCTTTCTCTTATGAACGATGAGGGATGTTTTTCTTGGAATAACAAAGTGCTTTGTTTTTCACTATTCGCAGTTTTCTAATTGCATAAATTCCACGAAACATCGAGTAACAAGAAACAGCACCCCCCGTGCGTTGACAAGGGTCGGTCGGTTTAATGTTAATAACAGTTGAATATATCCGGCCACCCTATTTTATAACAAACCTACTGAACTAAAAGATGCTAATTGCATGCAAATTAATTTTTTAATAATACAAATAAGATAATGAAATGTGTATAAAAAGATATGGACAGAATAATTAGTATATGATGAGCCGCAAAACAATATTGCATTTTTGGTGAATACGTCACTACCGAAGCGATTGTAACTTTACGCCAAATGATACAAACTACAACATTATGTAATTTTAAATTAAAACATTTGTTATGTTTCATATTGTTACTTTTCCTATATAGAATATGTAGGAAACATATTGTTTTCATGCATGAGAATGTCAGTGGGCGCTGAATCTCAAAAACGAATTATCCGTTTGAGATGAAACGTTAAACTTAATTGAAAAGCTATTGATAAACATTCATAAACCGGAAGTGATTGTTTACTCGAGGCATTTTTTCGATATTTTATAAATATGAAAAATATTACATAAGTTTTCAAAAAAAAAGTTAAAGAGAATGAACAAGTTTTATTAAAACATGTTTTTCATAAAGTTTCTAACTTAAAAATAATTTTGACATTTTCTGCCTATAGAAAATGAAATTTATAAGAATCCAAAATTGAGCAAATTATTAAGAAGAGCTTTTTTGTGTAAACGTCAAAGTTTTTGAGAAAAATATAGGGAAAATACTATGATGGCCACATCACTATTTTTGTATTTATTTTATGGCCATTTTCAAGTATATTACAAATTTTAACTGGTTAAAAATGGTATAAACGTTTTATATAGTGGAGTTTATTGCTTAGAACTGAAATTAAGAGGGCTGAACTTGTTATTCATTCTTTCTGGTTATAATATACAGGGTGACTGACAAAAAACCTTTGGTGCTGTATCTCGCTTATTTTTTATTCGATTTTAATAAATAAAACATTAAATTAAATCATTTTTAAAAGACTTTAATATGAACTGAAGAGATATTTTTTCTTGGGTCCAGTTTTTGACAAAAGACGATCAACTATTTTTTTTCAAATTGCACTGTATATATATATATTTTATTGATCCGCAAGAAGATTTTTTTGTGAATATAAAATTGTAAACAATTTATATATACATCAATCTAAAGTCAAGAAATTGAGGATTTAAAAATAAAAATAAAAAATCAAGTATCCATAATAAACAATATACAGAGCCTATTTTAAATGTCAAACGTGACAGTGTCAGTCATTGATACAATACCGTAACGATTTTTAATAATTAAAATGTTGCAAGATTAAATATTATATGTATGTGTGTGTGTATACAATGACAGGTTAATGTCAATTACATCTCACAAAAAGCATATTTGCTCAAATATATTCGAAATGAAGAATTCAGAAGCTGTCAGCATGTTTTACTGGTCAGTGGATGGATGTGGGTTTGAGTAGTGGAAGAACACTGGAAACCAGTGAACTCCGCCCGTGATTCTTGCTATCTAAATTTGTGTAGGTGTTTCATTAATTTTTGTATGTTTTGTAAATGTATTATAAGCAAGAAGAACAAAGTTATAATGAATGAATGAATATGTCCACCTCAGTGACGTACTGGGGAACTCCTTTGCTTGTACCACCCTTGGCTTGTCTCTTTTAGATCATTGACGAGTGTTCTGCTTGGGATTTGCTTGAAATTGGGGTGGTCCCTTGGTGTTCTTGCCCTCTTTAACTTCTCGGACCCGGGCTTAGGTTTTTCCTGCGTGAATCGTACTTTTGTGCGTTCGTTACCATGAAATTTATATGTGTCGAACATTTCACCGCTCTCTTCACAGTCAACTAACGGAAGACGGATCATTTTGGGTTTGTCTACCTTCAGTAATTGTTCTCTAATCTTATTACATGATGTTAATTTTATTAATTCCGATCATTTTTAACTTTTAAATACTTTCAATGTTTCGGTTTAATTTACCTCAAAATTCTATTTGGTGAGTTTTCCAAGACGTTCTTCAATTTACCGATAAGGAATCATAATTGTTAAGAACTTAACCTCAAATATCTTGCTGCGGGTACGTGGTCTTCTATAGTGTAGGACACACTTATAATTGTTTACTTGTAAGTCTCACCTTCATTTAGTCTTTAGTTTATAACTGTCGTTATTTTAAAATGTAACTTTTAGTGTTAAAATTGTTTTATTGTTAACATTTTAAACTTTAATTACATTATCAGACCTTATCTTATAACGGTTACTTTTAGGCTCTGAAGATGCATATATGTTTTATGCATTTATACAGCCTGTGTATATATAACAATATAGTGGACTAGAGCACAACCACCATCGTTTATTCTTTGCTCCCTTTACTCTGTCATACTACCTTGGACTTTTTCACCAGTTAACCTCAAAGAATATATGTATATAACAAGGTTGCTGATATGTATGGAAACGGTCGAGATGGACATCTCCATAACAACGCTTCGTCCTACCAACCTTTGAAAGGTTTATTCACAACATGAATAGATTAATTAACAATTACTCGCCGTTATAAGGTTAACGGTTTTGCGACTGGGACGTTGAACCCGGCTGTCGCGAGCGCGGTTGATTATTCGCGGGGCCTAGGGGTCCCCACAAATCCCCTTCCTAGCGATGGAGACACCCTTGAAATTGTACTGTATGTTTGACTTGCCTTCCATAGTGCGCCCTGAGGGGTGCCTCGGTGTTCATTTGTCTATCGTGCGGGCGCTTGATTCGTCGTGGGTCTCTTCCATCAATGCGATTTTGACTCGAGTTGCTGTGACTGCGATGGCTACACCGTGTTTTTACTCACCATCGTGTTGTTATTTCGTTCGATGACATCGTAAGGAGGCTGTACTGCTTTCCACAATGTCTCTTTTCTGAAAAACACGTGTGACGCCGTTTTCAAGTCTTTGAATTCTATCTCTGGTTTGTCCGGGTTACTCGTTAGCAATTCTCCAGGAAGTCGTAGTGACTCTCCATACACCATTTCTACTGCTCTTGTCCCTATGTTTTCTTTCCAGGCAGCCCTGATTCCTACCAAGACCGCAGGTACAGTTTCAATCCATTGGTCGTTTTTGTGGCGTATTAGTGCTGACTTTAGGTATCTGTTGAACCTCTTTACTAATCCATTCGTCTGTGGATGGTACGCTGTCGTTCGATGCCTTGAGAATCCTGCAGTGATCGCAACAGGCCCTTGAGGACCATGGTGCCGGCGAAGATCTGCAGGTGTCATAGGAAACATGACGGTTTCGTGTCTCGAAGTTCCTCGTGTTCTAGGAGCTGTCTGGTGCGATGTACCTGGCTGACACTAAAGCGTCTGATTAAAGTGGTTTTGAGCTTTACTAATTTCTCCGTTGCTGATGGGTTGGTAAGGACGTTACGCATTTCTTTAGCGTGCTTCGATAGTACCCGTATTTTGTTTCGTCCGCTGTAATCCCGGCTATCTGGAACCGGCCCACTATTTGCCCAATAATGTCGATATTTTTTCGTTCTTAGTTTGATCACGTCGGCGTCAACAATTTGGGGGTATATTGTGCTGTTAGGAAATATCCTCCCTCGTTCATTAACAAAGTGCTGATAACTCTTTTTTTATTTACAACATGAATTCACTAAAACAATTACTCGCCGTTATCAGGCTAACCGTTTCGCGACCGGGATATGCCCTCATAGATCCTGACTATGGAGAGAGCGGTTGATCTTGCGCGGTGCCTAGGAGTTCCCAGAATATGATAATAAAAATCACTATTTTGAGCGCAATTTATTATTAAGAAAAGAGATCAACATTCGTATTCGTATTCGTATTCCCTGGATCGTTAAAACAAAGTACGCGGCTGTGACCTTTTTTCGCGGTACCAATCTACATTAATCACTAGTGTATGTTTATCGAATTTTAATGAAATAAATTATGGTCAGCTCTGCAACGCCGTGAAAAGTGAGTTGTTATAAGAAAGTTATACAAAATAATTTTAGTTATAAACTTCTCACGTCTTTCAATTTTATTGTTTTGATTTTGTAAATATGTAATATGCAAGAATTTTAATAAAACTAAAATACACCAAATGGCTGCTATATTTATTATCAAGTTTTAATATGCGTCCATTTATCATCAGCTTAACGCAATTCAAGACAAACTTTTTTCTATGGAATTTTAAAACTGTTATATACACATGCTAAAAAATATTTTAATTAAATAATGGCGAGGGTTAAAATTAAAACGTTGTGGTATTTGCGTTAAATAAGTGCAATGAACTTTTTAAATTTATTTCATTTTGTCACTTGGGTATCCGGTTTATCTACTCTAATTAAACTGTAATAATGATACAAAATTACTTGGGAGTCGTTAACCACTCCCAATTTCCCCCTTCTAATTGCTTCTCCCTAATTTATATGCAAGTGAAATTGCTTTCCCAGGATTATTTATGGGCCACTTTTAAGGCAAGGAAAGATATTATTTGTCATTCTTGTAGTTTTTAAATGGCAGAATGTAAACTTAGAATGATTTTCTTTAATATTTTTTAGTATAATATCAAATATAAAAGTAATAACCCCATAAATTTGAGATATTTAAATTAAATGGCTCATAAGTAATTAAATGTATAGTAAAGGTAAAATACACACTTACAAATTATAACTAATAAGTAATTAAATACATAGTAAACGTAAAGTATATCGAAATTATAACTAATAATTCTTTCCATAATTGTCCTAATTACTAATTATTTTGCAGGTACCTTTTCTGCAGTACTAAAGAATCTCCGAGGGCCGATAACTATTTAGGAGGACATCAGCGTACTACGACCATGTCGCTAGTTACATCTAATAGGAGGAATCCTTCTTCGCGTTGCTCGAAGCGTTTAACCTTTCCACCAGATCAGATTGCAATACAGGACACAACCATTATGTTATTAGCCAATGTTAATGAACAAGCATGCAGTAAGATGTAGTTTATAGGTAAGAATTAAATGTTTAATTTGTTTAATTAATTTCTTTTACTATTTAAAGGACACAAAATAAATATATATAAGTAAAATATTTTATATATAACCCACTTGTGCAATATGTTATAGAATAATTATATGTAAAATCAACTCTCTTGGATTTCCTGTTCTACTGATGATTTTAGATAAGGTATAAAAAAATTAAAACATTCTTAACTAGATTTTCAACATAATATGGTGCTTGGTTGACACAAAATACTTTAGTTAATAGGCGAAATTTGACAAGTACGTCATATTTTCCGTAACAGCATTAACACATCTAGGTTGTTAATTATTCAGTGCGACGAATAACTAAAGCTACTAAAATGTTTAAGTTAAGAATTGAAATTTGGTAATATGTTTGATTGATAAACCAGTGCCAAGTAACAACAACAAGTTGATAGCGGCCTTATTGTTGAATCTACATCTATCGAATTGGCTGTCATTTATTCAGTTTATTTTGCCAAATAACCATGGACAGATATAGCGTTAAACAATATGGTAAATTAATTTGAGTCTACTGGTTTGGAAAACAATAAACACCCTTAGGACGACGAAATCGATTTCGCGTCGCTCACAAGAACCTGGGATTTCGCAATCGAAATTTGTATCGTATCTTACTCCTGCATCCGTACACAATTCAACTGATCCAGGAGCTGAAGGTAAACGATATATAACGACGTGTGTTTGCTGAATGGCCACTGTGGCAGTTCGTCACCGACCTTAATTTTCATCAAGAAATCATCTTCAGCAGCCAGGCTCATTTCTAGATGAATGAACAAAATTGTCGAATTATGGACGATACCAATCTACATGAGATTTAAGAGGGCCCAATGAATCCAGAAAAAGTTCATGTTTAGTGTGAATTTTGGGCTGGCGGCGTCATCGGTTCATATTTCATCGAGAACGAAATTGGACAGACCATCACCGTCAACGTCGAGCTCTATGGGTCGATGAATACCAACTTCTTTTGACCTGAACTGGATGATATGAGTACCAACGCCATGAGGTTTCAACAGGACGGCACTAAGTGCCACACAACTCATTCCATATTTGACATTCTGTACGAGCGATTTGAGGGAGTGGTTATCTCACGTGGAAGTGATATGAACTGGTTGCCGAGATCGTGCGATTTGAAGCCCGTTGGACTTTATCTTATGGGGTTTTCATAAATCAGAAGTCTATGTGAATAAGCCACAAAGCAGAGAGACCCTCAAAGCCAACATAACCCATGTCAAACGTAGCTGATATATCAATAAGCTTTCTAAAATAATAAAAACTTTCGATAAAGGAAAGTGCGTGTGAGATACACACTTTGCTTTATATACATTTAAAGACAGGGAGCGCTTAATGAAAATTCTATACATTCCAGCACAACGAGCAATCCATTAACTTGTTTGGAAATAAACTGCAACTGCAGAATTAATAAGTATTTGTGACCCTGGAATAAATATCTAAGTGACATCGGGACGGTAGTCAATGATTGGTACAACTCGGTTTTTAACGCATATTTTTCATAGAATTTTAGTACACGACAGTGAAGTAGATGAAACCGATAAATAGATAGGTGCGTTCAAAGGAAAAGACAACATGGAATTGTGGAATGTTTCGTTTTGACAATAAAAAATCGTGGAATAGTCCATATTATCAATGGCACCATTCTGGTCTTTGCAACAACTAAATTATCAAGTACCAATTTATTCATTAACAGCCTTAAATTTTTTTCGTCTTAAAATCTCACTCATCCCGTTGAGTACATTTAATTTTTATAATGCAACTAGGAATTGAAATATATTTTAACACAAGCATTTCATTAATATTGGGTGCCCACTAAGATGAAGTATCAACGGGCAGCTGATCGTCTGAATTAACTCTATGTAACCATAGCTTTTGTAATGAGACTTTAAGCGAAAAAGTGAAGTAAATAACAAAATTCGTCCACTCTAGACTCACATAATAACCCTAAGAGTTTAATAACATCGTTTGATGAAGATAGTTCTTGAAGTATTATAACAGAGCGACAGTTTATGATTCTGTTCCACAGAAAATATCGTTTTTTACGGCTTCAGCTCCTAGAAAAAAAAAACTTACTTGCTGTAAGGTGCACTGTGAGAAAATTGAACTACTAGTAGAACCGAATATTAACCAACTGTGCTCCCACTCCAATATGTAATCGAGAAAAAAGCTAAAATATATGCTGGTACAATGCCGGAAGCAAAAAATGGTCAGACTAAGCTCCTTTGTTGGATCCTCGGTATCCGTCTCCTTTCTAGGTAGCAATTGAAGCATTGGACCCTTCTTAAAGGGGTTTTGAAAATATTATTTAACTTTAAATAAAATAGAAAGCAAGCAGTAGTAGAGCCCTAACAATATTATCCTAATTACATTCATGTATATTATGATATAGTAGAGAAACTTATCTGTTTTGAAGTTCAGCTTGTTCTTTGGCATAATAAATGTGAATGTCAACGGATTTCTAATTGAAACATCTAGAACAATTGGAGGATGATGTATATCAATAATTACTAGTAGATCAGAAGAATAGAGCAGAATTTGCAACCCAACTTACTTGTATTCAAATACTTGAATTTATTATAGAATTCATAGAACCTTTGTCAATGAAGTTAATAAAATATGACAGATTAAAGTAAGCAATGAATAAAGTAGGTGGCAAAACAATAGTTTCGTCAAGTGATTTCAGGATTGTAACATTGTAAGTTGCTAAGGTAGTGTTGGGGGAGTGACTACGCATATGATATTGAGTTGAGTTAATATGCAATTTAACCCCAACAAATTCACTATAATCTATCATAGCAGTAATAGTATTAATACGTTCAGGTTAGTATTTTAGGTCGACTACAATTAAGTATTCACCTTATACACCTGCGTACACCCAAGTTTCAGTGAGCGCTAGAATATCATAATCCAATTATAATATACTCAAATACAATCGTTTTAGTCTAGAATTTTGGAAGTATTTATGAGTTTTTTGAAGCGTGGCGTTCCTTAGTAGTAACTATTTTAACTTTTAACTTTAATTCGCATATAATAGTTTTAGGTGATTCCTTTGTATAAGTTTTGGTCTCTTTTGAATTTTACAGTGACGGTAGTAGTAATGTGAGGTTTTCAATATATGGCCAGCGATGTCTGCATCATTGAAAATTAATTTTAATGGTTTTATATTAGATGTAGTCCTTCTCCTCAATCCAAACATAGTTTTTGAAGTGGTCGTCTTCTGCCCCAGTAGTCGCATTAGAGTTATTGTAGTCTGGTGTATTAAAGAGAATTAGATTGTGCTTCCTACTGAAACAACTTTACCTACAGCAGCATCGTGTGATCAATACCTCTTGGTTTGTGAGAAAAGAGGAATGCATTACGCATGTTTCTTCAAACAGAGGTATATGGGACTCCTATTCCTGTTGAATAGGCCTTACCCACTAAACCTCCCCTTTTTTCTCTGGGGTGTCAGGAGGGCCTCCTTCGCGTGATCTGCGAGATTCTTGTTTGTGACTGCAATAGCACCCCACT
The DNA here is from genome assembly GCA_963969525.1 of Ontholestes murinus. Classification (NCBI taxonomy): domain Eukaryota; kingdom Metazoa; phylum Arthropoda; class Insecta; order Coleoptera; family Staphylinidae; genus Ontholestes; species Ontholestes murinus. The sequence goes on from OZ018395.1 coordinate 38,558,633, forward strand.
TCCGGGCTTCAGACAGCATGGCAATGATGAAGGTTTCTGTTGTTAGCGGCAGCACTCCCAACTCACGCTCTTGGCACTTCTTGTCACTGCAGACGTTCGAGAAGCATATGACCAACATCGTTAATAGAGTCCGCGCACCATAAGTTGCATAACGGGTTTGCCTCAAGCACGACCCACTATTTCCCTGCCCAGCAGTTTCACTCTTTCCCCTGGTACGCGCCCCGCTATTATTCGGGAAAGCCATACCATCGCCGTCTTCGCCGCTGCTTCTACCAGTCTGCTGAATTTAGCAACTCTGCGACTACTTTGACCGCACGTTGGACCACTACGCGCAGGTCGTCAATGCTTCTCTTACTGACCAATACCAACAGGTCGTCAGCAAAACCTACTATTTTCGCCCCTTCTGAGAGCGGTAGTCTGAACACCACGTTGTATTCCATAAGAAGGGACCCAGAACCGATCCTTGGGCACCCTGCCAGTTGTTCTCACCTTTTGTTTCATGCCCAGATCTCCCGTGTACACCATTTCCCTCTCACTCAAATACCCCGGTATTGGTTTTTCCCGCGGGGCCATCAGGAGTATGTGCCTAGGTGGTAAAGGAATTTTTGGCGTTAAATGCGATACCCAAGCAATACATTCGCCTCCTTATTGGTCCACTGTTAGCACAGTCCATTACCCTTCTGACTTTGAATATTGCAAGCATATGGGCTTGTATGCCCCGGCCAGTTTTTTGGCTTACCCTTCTTTGGAAGAAGTACTAGCCTGTCACACTTATATAGTCTGGAAAAGACACCTATTGTAGAACTTCGTAAGCTTCTCAGCGCTGTTATTGGTGATCAGCTTGAAGGCTTCGTTCGGAATGCCCCCGAGACCCGGTGCCTTAATGATCAGAAGGGCCGCCATTACTGCCGCCACCTACTTATTACACGCCGCGCTTTTGAAACTCCGACTACAGTTTTATCAGACGACCCATCTTAGTCGTGCAGACGGGAGTGAAATAGGCTGTGTAGAAAAACAAGATTTCTCATGAGTCTCTGAGCCAATCGTGAAAATTAATAGTTAATTGGGTGGTGTTTGCTGTCAATTAAGAAATTCCGTTCCTAGCGTCAACATCTTGGGCGCTTCACTGATAATTTTGAACAGCTAGTTCTCCATCTGGCTTTCGGCCAACTCCTCTTGCTGCTCTTCCCATGGAATTGATTTATTGATTTAACTTTATATGTTCACTTTAAAAAAATATAACAATTAATATAAATTTACAAACTACTTAACAATTTAGAGCAGGCAACATGCGGGTGGAGTTCACGTAGTGTTCTTTCACTCAAACCCATATTACTGGATGATGGTATCCTTACCAGTAATGTATTTTAGCCACTTTAGGCAATATATTAACCATTACTGGATTATTTTTACTCATTTTGTATGAGATTATTATGTTTTATGTTTCATGTCATTTTTGACAGATTTAAATGTTTGATTTGTTTAATTGGTGGGAAGAGCTTGTCGAAAAAGCGGTGTTAAACCCCCGGGGCCAAGCAAATCCACGTTGCACAGCGACTCGCCAAACGTGACAATTCTATATGGGCGGCCCCATATATCGCCCTCCTCTTCCTGGCCATGAGGGCTGGGAGCGGGGCATTGGCGGAGAAGGAGATATGGCGGTGATCATGATCACTGTGACTCTCTTTCTCCGCCTCCACCTTCAAATCCACTATACTGGCTGACATAGCTGCCGATCCTAGGTTAAGATTTATGATCGCTTCGGCATTCCTCCTTACGAACGTAGGAATATTCCCCGCATTGGCTATCGTGAGGTCCAGCATAATCTCCCCTCTCATGTCGATTCTGAACTAGATTCACAGGTGGGCCTTGGTGACTTTATTTCCCCCTTTGGTCACCGTACTGGCCAGCACCCCTAGACTCCTCAAACTCCGCCAGCTCAATATTCGGGGAAGCGTACAAGTTATGTAACGGCAGCCATCCTAACCCAGGCAATGTTCTTTCTAGGGCTACCCGACTCTGTTGCTAGGATTACTAGGATTTCGACGCTCCCTTCTTAGTATCCCTGTACCAGCCATGAGCCATCCTGGAGTCAGTTGGTTCGCTCACTATCAACAGCGGAATGTCCTCCTCCCTCGCTGTAACTTCTTCTTGACACTGGTGGTTTGTCGGAACAGGCCGAGCATTTGGGCATGTGGCAGCTCCCCGAAGCGTCTACATGGCTCTCTTCTGTCGGTCCCCGCGTATGCGCTAGCTATCTGCACCTGGCACATAGTACTGGTTTGTTTGGTCTAGGCTGAACACGACAGCTAGTAAAGTCTATCGGGATCTTGCTCAGCTCGAGCAGCCTTACAACGACATCGAAGACCCCCTCAATCAGTTCGATTCTGAGGTTTATAGTCTAACCCAAATTGTCTTTTTTTAATAGAATAGGTCGCACTAAAGGGTGCACAACCACGGCCAATAAATCAGCCAGGCCTATTCACCTCCCAAAATCTTACGTGTGGGTGGCTCAGCTGCGCTCTAAGCAAGGGTGACAAAGCCGAGCACCGGCTTTGTCACCCTTGGTATCCCTCGCCCAGTGCCCCACCTCCTCTGATTGCCTTGCCGATCCTCACTAGGTAGGTCTGAAAGCTTCCGTGCCCTGTGAGAGTCTAGGACAGGAAGTAATCAGTTTCCCCATTTTCCCGTCTTACCCATGGCCTAAGTTCCGGGATTAACTTCCTCATCCATGCACCCTTCACCCCTGTGGCCCATCTGCTTTGCCTAGCTTGGGCTTACCTTTTAACCAAACGCATGTCTCCCCCCCTGCGCCACTTTTGCAAAAACGGAACTACGCTGAATGATGACTAGGTATGGGGGTGCCGATGGTCTCAGTACCTCGGCCGCCTCAGATGCCACCATGCCGTACCCGCAAAGGACCCTAATCAGCCCCATCTCAGGGTTCTCTGGAGTCGTTCCCTGTTCCTTTGAGATCCGACACACCGTTCCCACGCCAAGGCAGCTTGGCCTTGGCTGCCCCAAGTAGTGCCAACGTTCTCCTTTCTCCCGGTTAATATTGGCATCAATCTTGCTGTTCCACATTGCCCATGTTGACCACCTCAAGGTCTCCCCTCGCGTCCAATCTAGTTTCGCCCCACAGGTGATCTTTGGCATTAAATTCGCCTACCACCACCGTCCTGCTTCCTAAATTTCCATCAGGCAAACTCTTCAATCGTTTTATTTGGAGAGGCATAGCAGCATACTATTGCGACCCCATCCAGCCTGCTCGGGCTACCTGAGGCAGTAACCCGGTGGCTCTTCTCTCCCCAGACGCATATCCTGACGTCGTTCTCCTGTCGATGCCTGTACAAGCTATCCCCTACTATAGCATCATTTATCTCACTCACGAGCAGCACGTGTATGTCTTGTTCTCTAGCGGTAGCCTCAAGGAGATCATGGGCCGCCCGGCATCTGTTAAGGTTTGCTTTCAAAATTCTAGTGGCTAACCGGACCTCACCCTCTTCAGCTCCCGACGACCTCCTCACGTCCCTCGTTAGTCATGCTTTAATCATCTGTTTGTCTGCCGTCCTCCACCATCAGCATGAAGTTACTGCTCCCTGTCCCGGCCCCTACTATTCGCGTTGCGTTCCGGTATGCCTCACCGTTTTTGCTTTCAGTGTAGGGCTTAGCCTCCCTGCCTAGATCCTCACAGGGTAGGCGACTCATGTCTCCTTCTCTTGGAGATTGCTGCCTTAGCTTCGAAATAGACGAAGCACTCTTTCCGATATTAGCTTCCGCCGACTTGGGGCTTTCCTCTACCGGCAATGCGGAGGCAATCTAAGGCTCTTTTTCAAGCCCTTGGCCTTCCTCCCATCTCCACCTGCTGTGGTCACCTTATCTAATCTGTCCTGTTTTAGTTTTGCTTTTCCAATGGTTTCCTTTCCACCTTGGCCCGGGCGGTTAAGCCAAGGCCTGCACCGCTCACGAGATTTGACTACAGGCAACGGCAGCAAGCCCGGTGTACCCCCTAGCCATCGAAACCTAATAGAATCAGAGACCGAAAAAAGGCCGAGAGTGGCCGAAGAGTTTGTCCAAGAAAGGACGATAGTTCATAGCGGGAGCGAAAGTGACTCTAGTGAAGGGGGCTCCCATTGCTAAGTTGTGATGCCCCCCGGAATCTCTTAGCAAAAGACTATCCACTATCTCTGGCGACAAGGTGTATTCCTTCAGGGGTCGAACCCAAATTGTCTAACCCAAATCACGTTTACTGAGCATTCCCTGCCTAGTCGATGCCTGCCAGTATATCAGACTCATTTCTGTCCTCATCCAGGCGTTTTAACTCAACGCTGGCCAAGTTATCTACAATAAGCCTTATTTGTTTAGCTCCCAAGATCAGGTCGACCTAATTTATGACCGGCTCATGGTCCACCCTTAAGCTCGAGCAAGAAGTAGTTGTCCTCCTCACTCCGCCGATGGAAATCACCGTAGTCCGAGGCGACCGGTGCCGCCACCCTACTAGGTACTGCGATTTCTGTTTTCTTGGCTTGCTTACTGCCTTCCATAACCTTGTTCTTGGAAGAACCCTTGGCCATAAGGGAGTCCATACCATGGATTCATAGTGTAAATGGCTGGGAGTTAACTTCTAGCTCGCCAATTGTAATCCTCATGTCCGCCGTCACTAATTTCTTTCTTTTATTTCTATCTTAGTGTTGGAGTTCGTCTTAACTAGCGTGACCAACTCCCTCGTTATTTTATCCAGCTAGACAAGGGCCGCGCTTATTTAACATTTTAGCCCTGGCGTGGTTTGTGAGCTGGCGACAATTGCGTTTCAAAAGCGTCTCTTTTAAACTTTATAGTGATGGTAGTTTCAGAGAGAAATGCTTTAAATATGAGCCCAGCGATGTTGCATCTTTGAAAATTAATTTTAATGGTTTAAATTAAATTCAGTCCTTCTCTCTAATCGAACCATAGTTTTTGGTACTGAGAAGGTACGAAGTTTTTGAAGGATGGTAGAAACCAAGAGATGGTCGTCTTCTGCCCAAACGATTGCATTGGAGTCCTGGTAGTCTGGTATATTAGATAGAATTAGATCGTGCATTCTACTGTTTCCTCCGCGATTTCGGAAACCGCTTCACTTACAGCAGCATCATTTAATACCTTGTGGATTGTTAGTTGACGACAATTGTATTTCAAACGTGTCAAAATTATCATACAAATTATTATTTTCTACTTCATAGACGAAAGGGCTCAAGATGCTTCTGGGGTAATTTGTCGTAAACATTTTCCATTTGGGAGAGTGGCTTGTTGTTAATTATATATATCTGGATTCGATGAGCTACTTAGTGATAATTCCGACGTATATGGTATAATGTATTTAATACACGTGAAATTATTATTCCGGGTTTTCTTCAGTTGAGTTAATTTGTCAGTAGATAGATGTGTGCACTTAGGTAAATGGTTTAGGGCCAATGTTACACAAGCAGTACCCGCATATATTTTATTATTGATTACAATAGTTAATTAACAGTTAGGATGCAGTTAATAGGATAAAACAAAGCACACAACTTCACGTTGGATTCGTAAAAATGACATAAGCAACTTACAAACTAGATAAAAATGGAAATAAACTGCAAACATATAATGTAAATGAACGAGTTTTTTACACAGGGTAAAACTACATTTTAGTCTGACCTTGCTGGCATTTAGATATATGTTTTTTTATCTAATATTTAATTAATATAATTTAATTGTTTTGTGATAACACTCATTGTAGTAGATTTACGATTTTTTCGTATTTTTATATTATTAGTTAATTTTATACAACCATCTAAAATAATTTAATATATTTTAGTGATAAAATACTCTATCATACGGGACCTTAGTTACTCCATTACGACTTCCTTCCAATAAACGATATCTGTTAGGGTTATCATAAATGTAAGAAATCACCTTTTTCAAGTATATTGTCGCTTTGACAAAATAATAAAATTTGCGGTATTGGCACACTAGGATCCAAGTGCGGAAATAAACTACTTTAAAATTGATTGCTACGTACGAACTACCAGCCTTCTCCTATAAAGACTTATCCAGTGTTGACAAATATAACAGATGGGTATCGTAAGTGTAATGTAGAAATCGTTGATAAAATTTTAGAATGTATGGCAGTATCTATTACTTGTAATAATATATGTATATCGAACATCAAATGTAACAATTTTGACATATTTATCGATAAATTAAGAAAATCACTTAATAATTTTTACTTAACAAAATTGACAGAATCATTAAATAAATGGATAGTAATATTAATCTGAATATCATAATCAGAAAACTAATAAAGGTTACGACCCTTACTATGTGGTAATCCATACTTAAACTAAAATGAAAAATTCACTAATTTTCAACCACAGGTAATTACTAATAATAATAATTGTAGACCCTATATTATCATATTTATTCACCAACCATTATAAAGCTATCTGCATAACAATAACACATTATAAATATTTTTGTATTTTTTTCGGATTTTGCTTCTAAAATAATTGCGTAGTAGTAGTAGTGATAGAAATAAAATCTTATAATATCAACCAACTATAGTGTTAGCCGGCTATTTATTGACAACTTAAAATTAAAATTTTAGAGTGATATAGATAGAGAAAATCTTTAACAATTAACATTTCATAAATCTACAACAACAACAGACAAATCACTCTCAGATATTGAATTAAACAAAAGTAATTTTAATGATACAAATAGCAAATATATCAAAGCAAATTTAGTTTTAATGTATTTATTTCTGTCAAATATTTTAATTTATGTGAAATATTTTTGAATTCGCTTAGTACAAAAATATGGAAATAAATGTATTGTGATTTTATTCCAATGCAAACAAGGATAAATAAACAAAATTTAATTTTAATGTATTAATTTCTGTCAAATATTTTAATTTATGTGAAATATTTTTGAATTCGCTTAGTACAAAAATATGGAAATAAATGTATTGTGATTTTATTCCAATGCAAACAAGGATAAATAAACAAAATTTAATGTAATGTAAATTATATAAAAGGTACAAAACATTTATTATTATTTGGAAAAGGAATAAGAACAGTTTTATTTATTAATAGTACCATTTAAATGTGCAATTATTATAAATATTTACATTTTCTTTTGCTGTTGTTTGTTTGTAAGTGTTCAGTAAACCATCTACTAATTGCGAATTATATTTACCGTTAAAAATAATCTGTCAGTCTTTATATGATTTGGTCGTTTTTCTAATAGTTTTTTTTGTTAAACAATCATGTAGGGCAAATAAATAGCTTACTATGATTCGTAGCAAGCCATATACTGCCTGGCAGTTTTTTTATTTTCACCTTGACACGTTTTAGAAAAGATTTCATTATATTCTAATATTACTGTTAAACTGCTATGATTGTTTCTTTCCTCTATAGAGTAGTGTAGAAACCAACTTGCACTCTCAACACCTGTCCACGTAATCCTTATGGTGTATTTTCATTCCAAGACTTTGCTTTTGCAACTATTTGTTAGAGTACTTGCACTTACTCCCGATGCTTAGCATTTTGGCTTTCTTGAAATGAATATGTTAAAATTTGTATGATACATCTCCTGCAGAATTTTCGCCTAAACATTCCACATTGATGTAATGATACTTTCCATAAAATTATTTCCATTTACTTTTTTCATATTATACGCCCAGTTTTCATTAAAGTAGTTGCTAACAGCTGGTAGTTCCTATCGGCACAGACTTCTTCAAATTGCTTCCAAACACATGATCTCGTTTTTGTTGTATTTTTTGGTACGAAACTTACATTTATTATAGCTAATGAAGCGCTACCAAACCTTTCCATTTTATAATTTGCTTTACTTCAAACAAAATTTTTCGTTTTTTTTTAAATCAAGGCTAATTCAAATTATTTGTCGGGAAATAGTTACCTTCTAACTAACAGAAGCCTCTTTGTAATTGGCTACATGCAATAGGGTTGAAATAGTAAATAGGAATAATTACGTTTAGGTTTAAGGAAACTAACTACCTAGAGCTTAATTTAATAATACGTTGTACGAAATGTTTTGTTATTTAAAATTATTAATTAAATGCAACTTTTTAAAATCAAATTATTTAATAAAATGCATTGAAGTCCTTTACATCGTAGTAGAAAATTAACAAATAATTTTTTAAATACGAAAACATTTTGTAAATCTACACCAATGAATCTTACTAAGAGTACAAAACAAATAATTTATTGAAACAACTACTTCTCTGTCTAATACCTCGACAGATATTGAATTATTGAAAAGTAATTTGCGAGTTATAAATATCACAGCTATTAAAGAAACACTAGTTTGAACTAATATCCGAGATCGAAAACCCGACGTGAAATGTTAAGAGTGAAGAGAGTGCAGAAAAGCCTCAGAAGAAGAATTTATCACTGCTAGCAGAAAAGAGGACGACAAAGGATTACATAAAGTTTTGGGCCGACTAAGGGTAGTGTTAAGGTTGAAACTAAAATGGAAGTGGAGGAAGTTATTGAGGAGGATAAGGAAAAGAAGGTGCGAGTGCTGCTGTGCCTGAAGTGCAACCGTCCGCAAAGAGTAAATTGCTTTTTAAGATCGAAGAACTAAGATTGGCAAATAAGAACAATCTACTGTTGTTGAGTCTGATGATATGTTAAACATGTTTCGTTTCGATGATGATTTTATTTTCGGCATAAAGGAAGAGGTTCCGATCAAACCGAAAACCGAATACAAAATCACAGAGGAGTAACTCCCAGTGCAGATGAAGATTTATTTACTTCATCGACCGTATCACCACGATAAAAGCAATAAGCCAAGAGACAAACTGATTTCAATTGTTAATGTGTATCACGAATTTAACCCCGATATTGCTAAATTGTTCAATTTGCAGTTAACAAGACTAAGAAAATCACTAAAAACTATGCTTTCATTCCAGAAGTTCCCGCCGAGAGTAATTATTTGTAGATTCGTTATGATGGACAAATGAACTTGTTAGAACGTACCTAGAAGACGTCCTTCTATGCATTTGGTTTGAACAGCTCCTTCCTCAATTTTTTTTTGCCCGAGCATAAGATTTTGTTGGTTAAAGGTATTCAATACCGAGGTCTCCACTAATCCGTTCATCTACATGGCGCTCGAAATAAAGTGCAATAAACTCACAAACGTGACAATCCAAAGTACTAATCACCTTACCATACTACATCTTATAGTGCGTGTTCTTAACATATAAAGATAGCCAACATTAAATCGGCAAGAATTAAATTTCCATGATTTACTAACTGGTGAACAATTATCATTTCATCAAGAAAACACAGTTTCAACAATATTTTTATCAGACCCTACATTTCACATAGCCTTTTTCAAGTACAAGGTGACCTGTTCAATTATTACCTGAGGGAGTACTCAAAAAACGATCCCGATCTGATCGTTTGACATGATCTGAATGGTTGCCAAATATCCATTCTCGCTGAGAGTGCCTTCCGGTCGGTTAGTCTACGATATAAAAACAGCGCTAAGTTGATCATGTACTGAGAGTACTGATATGTTCAAAATGATTTAATTAACAATGTAGGATACTACTTATATTTTGAAGTTGATGTACGAGTTCAATGTTATTCCTTTGCCTTTGCCTTCGCACGCATTCTACGAAAAATACTATTTCGACCCAGAAAAACAGTTTAAGAACAAAATTGAAAATTGGGGAAAACAAAGAGAGCAACTCGAAACGCAAAGAGGCCACCTATTCCAGCGACCTCATCCTGGGCAAAAAAAGTCGACTTCTACGATGAATTAATCCTTTTCATGGACTTCAGCAATATCCAGGAATACAACATCTGCTTCACTACCACAACAGAAGAAGACATCGTGTTGACAGATAAATCCGTAACACCTGGAATCCTACCCATGGAATGGAAAAAAACCGAACTCATTCCCAGATATCAGAATGCAGTATCACATTACACAAATGGCACTGAAATTGCCAACAAACGCATGTACGGATATTTGGGTTGCTCAAATTGAATTGTTGAATTATGATGTAATTTGCGATGATATGGATAGTATAATGATCCACACAAATAATCTAGATTATGAGCCGGCGATTAAGATTGGAAAGAATATGAAGGTGAAGATTATTAAAATATACAGGCAAGTTTAGCTTGATATAGATGGAGTATTTAGATAATTACTCTTGCCTAAAAAAGAAATATGCTGCCGTTTCCTTACCGAAGGATAAAACTGGAAAGCTAGATACAGGAATTGAAAGGTTTGGATATTGTCCACAGAGATTAGTCGAAATTAGCCGCCGAAAGCAGAAATTTCATCCTTAATCAAATAAAGAGTAATCAAACTGCTGATGAAATGATTGAAAATATACACAATTATCTAGAAAAATTAAGAATGGATATTGAGGGCAACAAAGTTCCACTTCAATTGCTTGTAATAACCAAACAATTAACCAAAGATCTGCATTTGAATGCTGATAAAAATTCACCACCACACGTTCAAGTAGCTTTAAGTCAAAATAAAAAGCAAAGAGGAAATATGTTTAAAGCTGGTAATACAGTACCATATGTTATATCAAAGAAGAATTAAAGGCTTCTAATGAATTAACCATTAATTAAAACTACTACTTAGCACATCAAGTACATTCCGTAATATCCAGAATGTGCGAGCACGGACACGTCCCAAATTGCAAATTGGCTGGGCTATCGGCAGCCTAATGCGTCGCGTCGAAACCAATCAAAAGGCAATGAATGAGAATTTCATGAAGGCTAAGGTGTGGTTCAGAAACATCGAACCGTTCGTGTTCAATTGTTTCTCGTGCAAGGACGGAATGAAAATATCCCTGTGCGTTGTCACATACACTCTGGATAAATGCAGTAATTTAAAATAGGCCGTCTGAGCGTATGAGTATCTCGGATACATCCAGAACCACTTGACTATGCAAATTAGGAAATTTATCTAGAAATATTACTTTTACGAGTTCACCTGCGAGGATCCGTCCCGTGTAAATAATACGATAATGATGCCACTAAAATCCCTAGCTCCACTTACTGTAAGAAGGAAATGATGTACAAGGATTGTTCGATGTGGAATTGAAGAAAGAATAGTTCAATATGTAGAAATATAACACATAACTCACTGAAAGAGTATGTGAATTATATACTTCAGCATAGTGCTTACGAAACTGTAAACTTGAGCAAATTGAAGATGATAATACGAATGATAAAGATTTGTAATCTGTACAACTATATATTTTCCATATTTATTTTTAATATTAGATGTACGGTTCTTGTTAATTTTATTGCTGTTATACATAAAACCTTTTATTTAAAATATTAATTTATTTTTGTCAAATAAACTAAAAAATAATAATTAAATGTACTTTAAACAGTTTTTGAATGAATATGGAGAGATAAATTACTAAGAAGAAATTACTTTAATGCATTTTATTATTAAATTGTGCCCTAAGGCGATGCGAGGAACAGCCAAAAAGAGTTGTTTTGTTATATGTATTGTGTGTGTATGTACATATGATACAAAATATACATATAAAAATTGCACTCTACTGATAAGATCAAGAGTTCAGAACACTTGTCTAGACATTATTATAAACTTGATTATTATATTTAATTACTTTTGCTAGTTTATTATAATTCAAAGCATTTGTGTGAATGATTTCAAAAAGTCATGCACATTATAGAAATGGACTTTTAATTTGGATTTATGAAAAGTAAATTAAACTCCTATTCGATATTTGATTCACGTGTTGCAATTTATGTTGCATTTGATAAGAATAAAACAACTATAGATAACAAATTATTACTAAAATATTATTACTAAAATAGTTATCAGTGTAGGTATAACTAGAAATGCTTACAAATTAATTGAATTATTGAATAACTTAATATCATAAATATATAATCATTTCTAGGTATTGATCTAAAGGATCAACCAGTGGGTAATTTTTATTTGTTATATTTATTAACAGTGTTGATACAGTTTCAAGACATTACTAATCTCAAACTTTAATTTAAATTTACAGTTGGAACAAGCATAACTGTTAGTAATTAATTGTTTGAGTGTGCGATAATGAGTTCGAATCTCACCATATGTGGATATGCCTTGTGGGGTAATTACAATAAGTTGATGCTAATTAGTAAGGCTAGATTCATGTAGTTCTATAATTTCCGAAATAAATCCATACTTAGTATAGAAAAACTACAATTAGAAAACCACGGTATTAAACGTCTATATAATAAATAAACTCACTTAGATATTGCTTGTAAAAAAATAATTAAGTAGCGGTGTGTTTTTTTCAATACGAAACTAATAGTAAGATATCATTACTTATATGTTATTATGATCATCTACATAGTCACTTATTGTATGGAATAATATTTTGGGGCGACAAATAATTAACCTTCATTAACCGACACTATAATTATACAATATTTATTAAATTAATTTCTGAATATATAAATAGTAATCATGAATCGACATGATCCTCGATTAATTAATTTTCAAAATTATTATCAAAACATAACACGAATAAAAAATAAATCTAATCGATAAAATGTAATGTTAAAAAAAGTCATAATACCTTATAATTTAATGCCGAATGGTAATTAATCTTATATGATTTAGATCTACAGCGAGAGTTCTGAAACCCCAGGAAGCGTTAAATTAGAATATATTAAACTTCAAATTAAACTTGGCAACTTAATCTTGACCTGCAAAGTTCACTGTACACCAAATTTCATTTGTAAAACTTTTTTGTTTAATTTTAATAATAGTAACTCTTCAACTTAAACATGTTTTAGAAACATTTTTTGCTAGGCACCCTAAGAGTCTTTAAGACTGTTGTTATTAATAATAATAATAATAATAATAATAATAATAATAATAATAATAATAATAATAATAATAATAATAATAAGTTTATTAACGGATTCTTCTTTTTTTTAAATCATACACATTCAGTACAAATAATACTTAAATAAGTAACATAAAATTAAAGTAGAATATATAACATGAGTGGGTAAAATATATGGTACTTCCTGATAAAGTATTTTATTTTATTTTCTGGACTAGTTTCGGTCCAAGACCATCATCAGCAGAAAAACGTCTTATTTATAAATTATTAATCGAAGATAGTATAATAACTGTTTCTATTAGGAACATTACAAATTAAAATATCCTAATAGAAACAGTTATTATACTATCTTCGATTAATAATTTATAAATAAGACGTTTTTCTGCTGATGATGGTCTTGGACCGAAACTAGTCCAGAAAATAAAATAAAATACTTTATCAGGAAGTACCATATATTTTACCCACTCATATTATAACATTAACCTGATACAATGAAGGATTTAAACCACCAAACTAGAATATATAACGTTAAACCTAATTAATAAAAACCTAAATCATATTGTGCATACAATATATTAAATAACTAAAACACAAGTTTATATTTGATAAGTAAAGTAAAAAGTAATATAACTGTAAATTAATGTGATAGATAAAACATCCATATACACATACATATATATAAAAATACATATACATGTATATATATATATATATATATATATATATATATATATATATATATATATATATATATATATATACATACATACTCGTACATACTCATAAATAATAAAATAAAATAAACCAAAATTAATGAAATTGGGATACAATAAATGATTTACACGATCTTAAATAATTATTAAATATTTCAAACTTATTTGACAAATTTAGGGTATTCATATTTCTCATAACAATATCAAATGGAGAGTAATAACCATAATTAGTTCTATGAAAATTTGGACGAAATAAAACTGCTCTTCTAAAAGGAATATTATTTGAATAAAAATTAAAATTCACCATTGATAAAAGCTTAGCACTAATAATACTATTATTTAGTAACTTGTGAGAAAAACAAATTCCGGCAATTTTATATCTACCACATTAGGTTAATGTTGATGTTAAATCTAAAAGAAATGAATCTAACAAATTTATTCTGAATTCTTTCTAATTTAGCTATGTGTACATCATAAAATGGAAACCAAATTAATGAACAGTATTCTAGGTGCGAACGGACAAAGGAATTATATAAAATAATTAAAGTCTTAATACTAAAGCGCTGTCCATTACGCAAAATAAACCCCAATGAACGCATAGCCTTGTTACAAACATATAATAAATGTTCGCGATGTGTGAGTGACTATATTATGATAAATTTGGAACAAATTTGGAACTAAAAATGATTGAATGTACGTTAAATAATTTGTGAGTGACTATATTATGATAAATTTGGAACAAATTTGGAACAAATTTATCATAATATAGTCACTCGCAAATTATTTAACGTACATTCAATCATTTTTAGTTCATTTTACAGAAAGAAATACGTTCAAACTAGTGTTGCTTTGATAGCCTTGCTATTTTGTAACACGCAAATCACTTTTGTATTATTCAATGTCTGTCGAAGTATTAGCTAGAGAAGTAGTTGTTTCAAAAGTGGTTTGTTCTTGTAGTTTTAATAAGACTCATTTGTTGTAGGTTTTTCGAAATATTTTCGTGTTTTTTTCTAATTATTAGTTAATTTTCTACAACGTAAAGGACTTATATATTTTAATATTAATTTTTTATTGAACCAAACTGGATAGCTATATAATTTTTCTTGGGAACATATAAACGAATGGCTTTATCTAGAATCTTGTAGAAGATGGTCACACTCTCATTAATATCCTTATTGGCAAACAAATCATTCCACGAGAACGAAGCAAGAAAATTGTTAATGGCATCATAATTGGCCTTTAAATAGTCAGGATTTCTTCGTATTTGTTTAAAGTAGGTAATGAATCATTAACCATTATATTGACATCTATTGGGTTGTGATGGACAGAACAATTGCTAAGGGCGTCGTCAGATAATCGTACATCATACTCTAAAAAATCGGTAAATATCAAGTCAAAAAAATTTCCATTAGAGTTAGACATATAGTTTATTTGATTTAAGTTAATCAGGTTGTATGTGCTAATTAGAAATTCAGAACATTCATTTAATCAACCATCAGGGATATAAATTCCACTATTAGTATTCCATACCAAATTGGGCAAATTAAATTCTCCATAGTTAATAACTTTGCAATCAGTATTAATTAAATAAATATTTTCAACAACTTTACAATGCTTCTCGTAAATATCTTTGGCAGAACTGGGTGGAATATATACGCTACCAATTATTACATTCTTTTCAATTAATTTAAGACAAACATAAAGTTATTCAATACTTGATTTTTCAATATTGATTCTGAAAGACGTTATATTATTTTTTACAGCTACTAGAACACCACCCCCATGATGTTTAGAACTAGTTAGTGAAGAGCGATTCAGTCTATATATTGTGAAATTGTTAAAGCCTAATTCATTGTCAGATATCCTATCATCTAACCAAGTTTCGACAAATATTATTACATGGTAAGGGGAACAGTTTATATTGTTCATAATATTACATAACTTAGTTTTCATCCCACCTAAATTTTGATAATAAGTTTTTAGTTTTTTAAAGGATTATTTATATTTTGCTTTGATCCACTCTGCGATTATTTACAAATGGTTGGGCGATTATTAATAAATTTAACGTAGATGTCTGTTTCACCGGCCCTCTTTTTACATTCTAACTCATCACATTTATTTTTAATTTCATTACGTTAAAGATTTGTCAAATCAGCCTTAATTGTAATATGATTAGACGAATTTGATATTTTCGAGTAATTAACCAGTAGAGTGCGCACATTATTACGATCCGGCAGTGATATTTTTAATGGTCTGGGTTTTCCAGACGATTTACCGAGACGTATAGCATTCGTCGGATTAACATTATTCAAAATTGATGCTGTGATAAGATTGAACTGTGAAATGTCATATTTTTTCTTGTCGATAGAAAGAGTAGATTTTGACTCGGGCATATTATATACAATTACGTTGCAGCTTCGACGTTCGCGTTCGGAAATTTCATTAATAATATAATCAACATTATTATTACACTGGACATTGTTCAAGTCTTTGTGAAGCTGTTTATTTTCTAGTTCTAATGATTCAATTTTTGTGTGGATTTCATCAACTTGCTTTTACATTTGGAACATAAACGTATCAATTCAAATAGCTCAATAATTGAAGACATTGTTACTGTCTCGTCACTAGCTACACTGTTTTTATTAATTTTATCGGGTTGAGGGAACTGCAGATTTACATAGGATACTGCAGTACCACTTTTCACTACTGCCTTCCTCGCGATAAAATTTCAACAGTGAATCCGATAATAATGTACATTGAATATGAAACCACTTGCCGCAAATCCCGTTACATTTAAATGCAGACGTTAATTTTTTTGGAATTAATTGTGAGTTACAAGCTTTGCAGAAAATGCCCATTGTGAAATAAATAAATAAATTATAAAGTAAAGTAAAGGAAATTAGGAGAAGTAACAGGGATACAAAAACTTCACACTGCGCGACCCGTCGCAGTGACTTATAAACACAAATAAAGAATAGGCCACGGAAAGATAATCGAGAGAACAATGCCTAAAATATTTAATGTAGTTGCTGGATATAGTATTGCTCGGAGCGAAAAATTAATATTGGAATATATATTCCATTTATCATTTATAACCTCAACTTCTAATTGCCGTAAAAATTGTACTTACGTATGTCGTACAACAAATCTTTTACACCAGCATATACACAAGCGCGAGACTATTACACCGTATTAAATTTATAATTAAATTGTCACTATCTCAAGAGTTAAACGTTAATAAACTACTACACCATGCGGTCACCGTGCGGTACCCAAATTAATGATAATAATTTATTAATGTTTATTTATAACAGTAGTGTTACACAAGTCATACATATAGTATATATATTTATAGAGATATTAATAAGGTAAATAAGAATAGATACAAAATAGAATTACAATTGGTGTATAAACTAAACGAAAACTTAAAATATATTTTAAAAAATAGGTATAAGTAAAGATTTGAACAAATATAAACATGCACCCAAGGCTCTCCTCTTTCACCACTATTATACAATATTTTTAGCTTTGACATCTATAACCCTGATTCTCTCTACTTCAATCCATCCAAATATCTCCTGCAATTTACAGACGGTACTGCCCTAATGAGCCATGCTCCCCTTCAATTCATCCAAGAGCTTATTGACTCCATTCAGCATTGGTTTGCAAATTGGCGCATTAAAATTAATTCCCATAAATCACAGCTCCTTTTTCCATACCGCCGCACCAATAATTCCCCTTACAATGTCTCGATTTCCCAAACTATTATCCCCCTCAGTTTCCCTTAAATACTTAGGCGTAACCATAGATCCAAAAATCAATTTGAAAAACACACTGCTACAATGAAAAACAAAATTACCACCAGGGCAAAACATTTTAGATCCTTAACGTATAGAAATAATGGTATTTATACTAAAACTGCAGTAAGAATATATAAAATGATTTGTCGCCCATTACTGGACTATGGCTGTGTTCTCTATCACAATCCCACCGATCTAACTCGCGTAATATCCAAGTTAGCGAGCGAGCATCCCTTCGTACCCTAACAACAAAACTCCGTCATCCTCTCAATCCTTTAAATAATCCTTCTAAACAGCTCCTTTATGATACTACCTTAGTTATTCCCATCCAAGAACGCCTCCGATTCCTATCAGAAAAATTCTCCCAAAATCCTTTCAACTTTCACATATTATCTCTATACTGTATTCCTAGAAACCGAAATCTAATCCCTAAAATTAAAAACCCACATCCTATCATTGTTGATTTCATTTAATCATTTCATGCATCTACTCATTAAAGACTGACGCAATATGATTGGACAAATAAGGGCAGAAAAACCTCTGGTCGATAGCCTTTTGACAGATTGACATAAATTATAGTGTACATATTTGTCAATGTTAAAACTTATTAATAATATAAAATATAAAGAGTAAAATAATGATAAAATATAAATAAATTAATAAAAGTCAACGATTTAAAATTATGGACTGATTAAAACAAGCATCACTATAAGTTAAACGTCATACCTAAGTCAAATATAGAATAAAACAGTTAAGTAATGGTCAATGGTAAAACAATAATAAATATAAAAATAAATAATAAATAAACAGATTTGAACAAATAAAACACTTTGTAACTTTGTTTGTATAACACTATTTATTTTCTGTTTACTATAGTTTCGGCATCTCAACGTGCCATTATCAAAACATACAATGAGTTAAACTACAATTACAGGTATATATATAGAAACAAAATTTAACAAACAGCTGTGAAAATTGGAGTGTACATCAGGTCAATCTGGTCGTTAATTAGGGGTATATCCCGGTCCATTTTTCGCCCTTTTTCTGCGTAATGGATTATGGAGAGTACATCCTCGCCAAAAGAATGATTCTCCTCAATTAAATGTTTTGCAAACGTTGATTTTTCCATTTGTTTTAGGCGAAAAGAGCGCAGATGTTCTTTTAACCTGATACTAAAATTCCGACCAGATTGTCCTATGTACACACCTTGACATTGTTGACATGTTAACTTGTAAATACCGGATTTGCTAAAACTATCTCTTGTGGTTTTCGGATTGAAAATTAAATTTCTAATTTTCGAACTGGGTTTTAATGCTGCTGTGATGTTGTGTTTTTTAAGGATATTCTTAATTTTTAGGCTAGCATTTCCAAAATATGTTAAAGGCAAATATTTTGTTTTAGCTGGTGTTAGATCTTTCTATTTCAAGAATAGATAACATTTCTTTATATTTATAGAAAACCCACATTCACCAATTCCATCATTCCTAACAATTCCAGACATACTCACAAACACAAAATCGCAGCATTTAACTCATAAACTAAACTAAATATACCCCTATCAGTTGTTTCCTTCAAAAAAGAAATCAATATTATAAAGAATATCGCTTTTAGCAATGGTTATAATGTCAAATTAATAGATAAAATTTTAAATAAACAAAAGATGCGTAAAATCAATAATATATTATTTGCAGGTAACTCAGTGTTAGAACCTAAAATGTTTAAATCATTAACTTATTTTGGCAATTGTAGTGTTCAAATCAAAAATGTACTTAAAAAACATAATTTAAATAATGCATTTAAACCATATTGTAAAATTAGTAATTCTATTTTTAATCCAAAAACAAAACAAAATAAACTAGAAAAGTCTGGAATTTATAAATTAACATGTTCAAATTGTCAAGGAATTTACATAGGTCAATCTGGTCGAAATTTCAATGTAAGATTTAAAGAACATTTGCGTTCTATTAGATTAAATCAAGTTGATAAATCCACTTTTGCTAAACACATTATTGAACAAAACCATTCTTTTGGAGAGGATGTACTAACGATTATTCATTACGCCGAAAAGGGACGAAAAATGAATCTTTTAGAATCCCTAGAAATCCATAAAGCCCGCGCTAATCCGGGAATTCCACTAATTAACGACCAAGTTGACCTAATGTATTCTCCTAATACCTGTGCAAATCGTAGATTTAATTTACTTATGTTTCGATAATGGCAAGTTGAGTTGCCGAAACTAGTCAACGAAATAAAATATAGAGTGTTATACAAACAAAGTTGAAGTGTTTTATTAATTATTCAAAACATGTATAACGAAGTAGAAGCTTCTTACATTAACTATATATATATATATATATATATATATATATACAGGGTTATTCACGCTATACGGCACGGAATATTGCGGCCAAAATACGTGACTTTCAAAAAGTTTCACTTTGGGGATATATGGGGGTCTATTAGGGCTACTTTTTAAAATTAATTTCATAATATACAGGGTGTCCCAAAACCCCTAAAAGTATCAAAGTTTTTTTTTTTTAATGAAACACCCTGTATTTTATTGCATTTTTGGATCCGTCTATAAAAATAAGTATGTGTTTTAATAAGGTTTTTATTACATAAACCTTAAGGTTTTTGAATTAATTTGAATTTTGTAAAAATGTAACCTAATTTTCATGTTTCAAATACTTAAAAAATAATTAAGTTATGCATACCAAATTTACACTGAAGTGTAACAATAGATCATATTTTATTTTCCAAGTATAATAAACTTGACATCTTATGCCGGGTGTAAAAAAATTGGAATTAAACAAATGAGAACTTTAAATGACTATAACTTCATTTATTTAAATGGAACGCTATATTTATTAATTTATTAACAAATGCACGTTTTAATTACCTATCGAATGGTATTTAAATATTAAGTGTTAAGTCTTCTCGTTTTTACAGAAAACGCCAAAATATTGTTTATTGCACCGTTTTAGTACTTTTAAAGTAAAAATTTTAATGTATCTAGTTTTCTATAGTATTTAAAAACGTCAGATAATTAATTTAGTCTGTTACTTTAGTTTAAAAAGGATGTCTTTTGTTATAGTTGTGTTATTTTGCGTTTTTGTGTTAGATCGTTAGTAATCGTTATTGTTTGAACATGGTTGTTGTATGTCATAGTAAAAAATGAAAATTTACACAGATTTTCTTATACTGAGGTTTTTATAACTGACACTTCCAATTTCTTTAAACTGGTTTAATAGTCTCTCAAAAATGGCTGGCTTAGGGTGATTTCTTTCGGGAAACCTTTAAATATAAACGCGACAAGCCAATAAACAATTTTCGTGACATTCTCCAAGCATAAAAATAATGCCAATAACCCCTTCTTTTGAGTAAATCTTCAGTTTTTTACCAAAAAATACAACAGCGATGTTCAAACAATAACGATTACTAATGATCTAACACAAAAATGCAAAATAAGACAACTATAACAAAAGACAGGCTTTTTAAACTAAAATGACAGACTAAATTAATTATC
>OZ018395.1:38579763-38774396 GCA_963969525.1 Ontholestes murinus
GTTAGTAGTCTTAGGAACTCGTTCAGTTTTAAAAGATTACTGGAAAACTATTCTGTTACGTTTGATTGTGTTTCCGTAGTTACAACATCCAAATGATTTGACTTAGTTATTATTGTAGTATCATGCGCAAATAATACAATATCTTTGCAAGGCATTAAGGTATTGTAGAAGGTATATCATTAATATAAATTAAAATTAGCACCTGTCACAGAATAGATCCTTGGGGTACACCACAAGTAATTGGTAGTACAGCTGATATGGTATTCTCTGACAATACACATTGTGTTCTACTCGAAAGGTAAGATATAATTAATCTTCACCTAACTGGATGTATAAAATTATAATTTTCTTAAGAGATTATTATGCGAAAACACAATCAAATGCATTTGATATGTCAAAAACAATCAACAGTATTTTCGACAAAATCACATATAGCTTCAGAGGTTTCGTTTAACTGCATCTGTAAATTCCTTTTCTAAGATTTGGCAAACAAAGGTATCAGAGCTATCGCGCGATAATTGTCTGGAATTTAAATAATCTCCATTTTTGTGAAGAGGTATAAACTAACGCACTTTTTTATTAGAGATTTTTTATTTTGATGCACATGTTTATCCGTTTCGTCAAAGGGCAAATAATCGAAGTTACTATTGATTTAAAAATCAATCCTAATCCCATAAATCTTTCTACTTTTACTAGGTTTCAAACTATTAATAACATTGATCACTACACTAGATGTAACATCTACGAATTCAAAATACATACTACAATTTGTGGGTTTACGGCACATTAATCTGATTGGATCGACTTTAGATTTGGGTACGGAATTTATTATTTCAGTTGACACACTGGAGAAAACCTGGTTAAATTCATGTGCAGTGATATTGCATCTGTTATTAATTGTATTTGGGGCCCTGTTAGAATTTATAATTTCCCATATGGCTTTCGGCTTGCAATTCGAATGTTGAAGGTAACAATTATTTGCTTTCATTTTGCATGTTGGAATTGCACGTTTGTATTTAAATGGTATTTATTACTTACTTATCTAAGTTCTGGATCATGAGTTTGATTGTAAGCTTTTTAATTAAAGTAAGCGTATTTCTCTTATTATGCAAATTGGCGTTATACAATTTATATTTTACATTTCCATTCTTATTGGCGATTTTCTTTTACGGAAGAGCAATTTGAAAATGGATATAAACTGATCAAAGGATTTATTTGCGCAACGTAATTCATTAAAAAAATCCCATAACCCTTTATCCAATAATTGGAATAAAACAAATTTACCATAATTATTGGATATAATATTAAATAATATGCCTCGATGATCAGATAATCCAGTTTCCAATGGACGCACGGAAGAATCGTTTACACTATTAGTGCAATTGTCGATGCAATTATATAGTCGCGTCGGAAAACTGACTAGAAATTTCAAGCAATAGCTTGCTGCAAAGTCCATGAATTGTGATTTATTATCAGCGCCATTAAATTTAACGTTAAAATCAGTAGCCAATTAAACTACCATTATGCTATCCAAAACCTTTGTTAATGAACATAAAAAATTGATAAAATTACCATCTAGTGAACGATAGGCAGTAAGTACAATGCTATTTTCTACAGAAATCCCAATAATTTCGCAATCCTTTTCTGTAATTAAGTTGGAAAAATTTGGTGGAATATATTCTACATTAGTTTTAATCATCATTAATACTCCACCATAACGAAATAATTTCTAGAGAATTGAACCGCTACATGGAAATTCTTTAAACGAATTACCGAGTACTCCTCTTGAACTAACCAGTGTTCCGAAATACAAAACACAGATATATTATAAAGATCGTCATTTAATATAACATTAATTTCATTAATTTTAGACCTAATGGACTGACTATATACTAGTACAAACTAGTTCTTAATTCTTATTGTCGCTGATTAAATTACGTTTTTTGGAGATGAAATGCGAAGGGAAGTAAATGTTTCTAAATTCAACATAATTTTATGGGCTCATAACAGCCCGCATTTTTCTTAACGGCCCGCTATCAATCAACAAATTATTAATACAATATTATCATGTTGACTATATCCCGCCAAAGGCACCGTGCCGAAACACGAACGAATTAGAACCAATCAGTTTATAGAGAACTTTGTTGCCGCGATAACAAATTCATGTAGAGTTCGTTTTCGGCACGGTAATTGGTTCTCTACTCGCATTATGTTTCGGCAGATGATTGGTTCCCAAATAATTATTCAATTTTCTGATTGGGCCATACATCAAACAACTGTCAAATAAAATTAACAAACGTCAGTTTTTGTGAACTTTTTAAAAATGATTGCAAACATACGATTCGGAAATAAAAGACAAGAGATATTTCAGGAAAAGGTAGAAGGCGCCGAACCAAAAAGTACATTACTATCCAAAAATTGATTAATTTTTATACACAATAAATGCCTTTGTTATTGTAATATTTTTGTTGGGATATAGTCTGATAAATTGCTCTCGTGCATTGTAAATTACCGCAAGTTTGCACTCTTTCGACAAACTCAGCCATATTGCTATAGGCAACAGCCCCTCGCCCTTCGGACTCGGGCCTGTTGAAAAGCAATACGACTTTGTTTGTCGAATTCGTGCAAACTTGTTACCGATAATTTTCAATGCACTTGTGCAATTACTGTTGACTATATCCCGCCAAAGGCACCATGCCGAAACACGGACAAATTAGAACCAATCAGCTTCTAGAGAACTTTGTTGCCGCGACTATATCCCGCCAAATGCACCGTGCCGAAACACGGACGAATTAGAACCAATCAGCTTCTAGAGAACTTTGTTGCCGCGATAACAAATTCATGTAGAGTTCGTTTTCGGCACTGTAATTGGTTCTCTACTCGCATTATGTTTCGGCACGTGATTGGTTCCCAATTAATTATTCAATTTTCTGATTGGGCTATACATAAATAAAATTAACAAACGTCAGTTTTTGTGAACTTTTTAAAAATGATTGCAAACATACGATTCGGAAATACAACACAAGAGGTATTTCAGGAAAAGGTAAAAGACGCCCAGCCAAAAAGTAAGTTACCATCCAAAAATATGATTCATTTTTATACACAATAAATACCTTTGTTATTGTAATATTTTTGTTGGGATATAGTCTGATAAATTGATCTCGTACATTGTAAATTATCGCAAGTTTGCACTCTTTCTTTTCTTTTAGGAAATTAAATAGATTTATTTAACTACAGAAAATTAAACGAAATAACAATACAAATTATAAAAAGTCTACTTAAAGTTATAAAAATTTGTTATGGTGCAATTGTGAAAGCTTGCATTTTCAATTTGATTTTCTTACTGTCATCTTTTAAATAAATTTTCTTCGTTTTGGTACCTGTCCCTCGACTCTTCTGGTACTAATTTATCATCTGCTTGCTTAGCTCGGGCCAATATTTTCGCTGGAAGTAAAGCCTCTTTCTCCATTTTCTGCACTTTGACAGATAAAATGTCATTTGTAATTGATTGTTATGGAAACAACGACATGTGTGATTTTTATATTGACCGTAACTAAAATTGAATCCGGATCATCGGCGATTTTAGTATTTTAGAATTATGCACATTCAAGTTTCATTTTTTTATGAATTTAGCAGTACGACGAAAATTGTTGTACGTACCACGGGCATTTAGGACCATAACAACCTCGATCGCTTTAGGGCCCTCCTTCGTCGGGCCCCAAACAGCTCCTTCGGTTGTTATGGCTATCCTAACTGCCCTTAATACATAAATAACTATTTTCTACTCCTATAATTAAATAACATAATTATAGGTTACTTTTTGATTAAGAAATGTAGTACATTGTATGTTATGTATATATTATATATTCCTTGTCATAGCAACCATTGTAGCACTAGGGCGAGGGATATTATAATAAATTAACATTAATAATATTAATATTGAATCAGACTAAAGGATTTTAAACGATAAAGTTTTTCAAGTACGCGCAAATATTATACGAACATTATAATATTTATAGCACATATGATTTTTGAGTTGACTTTTCTGACGTAAAATTATACGTCAAAATAAAATTGCGAGTGTGTTGAAATTTACGCAAAATAATGATAAGTAGTAAGAGTAAGAGTAATTTTGTTAAAAAAAATCAAACCCTACGGTAAATGTTCCATCATATACATGATCTCCAAGAACATTTCATAACTGTATCAATATCACATATATTTTTAATAAATAAAAATTTGTTCAACGTTAACAAGTAGAAATCTATATTTGTATTTTTAATTCATATGTATTGTCGTGGAAAAAGTATAGTGTACAATTCGCATCCAATTACCATTGCCCACTCGTATGAATTGCTGCACTCGCCTTCGGCTCATGTAGCAAATTTCATACTCGTGGGCAATGAGTATCATTGTATGCTCATTATACAATATACTATAAAACTATTATTTTCATCAAGACAGGATTTGCAACGATGTGTAAATTAGATCGTAAAGTTACTTATTGTAACAGTTGTTGAACTAAAGAATTATTAATATATAAACCTTTAATAGCATCAATGGTACCGGCCATTATATAAATATGATCGTGTGAACTGTTTTGTTAAATTATCTAAGTTATTAATTACTTTATATAATGTCACATTTGGTTTATAAACTGACGTGACTTCTGGATACTTAAAATGCTTGCGCAACACCTTTCTTGCAAGATATGCAACACTTACTTTTTCTATGGTTGTATCTTAGAATAAGGATTTTTGCATTTTCTTTAATAGTAACTGGTTTACTTAAATTACAATTAGTAAGTTTATTTAATTCATTCGATAAATTATCAATCTTTCCTCTCAGTTCGTTATTAAGTTCTAGCTAGTCAATTAATGTGCTTTGTGTGCTCACTAATTTCACATTTGTATAAAACACAATGTGTGCACCCCTTTGGCGGGGAATCCAACGAACTCGGAGACGAAGCTCCGAAACTCCTGGAGTTTGATAACACGTCCTTGTAATTATTGATTTCATCGTGTAGATCAATGTTTTTTCTATTGGCTGCTGCCAATTTACAATTTAATCTATTTACATCACCTTGGAATTCTGTTATAATTTTATTTAAGGCTTCTTCAGCTTCGATTGCATCACTCTCGATTATTTTTACACGATTCATAAGTTTCTGGATATTATTATTTATTTCAATATTAGGTTCATATATAATTTCTTGTTTCGTTGACTACTATTAAGAAAAAGTACATTACGGGAAGTTCCTGTTACATTAAAGACAAATATATAATTATAGCAGAAACAGAAATTTAAATAACAATTGAAAGTAAATGTACTTAAACCTAGACTTAAAACTATTGCATAACTTAGAGCTAATATTGGATAAAAATATGTTTATACAAAATAACGGTCTAGTTCTTAACAGTCGATTATCGCTTTCAAAATGAAAATCAAGTTGCTGCATAAGGTAAAGAAAGTCCCAGCTTCCATTTATCAATCGATGTAATAGACACATGTCCGAGAAGTTTCTACGGTCCTTTAAACTAGGAATACGCAGTGCTTGAATAATATATGAATAATCAACGTAATTATGGATATTGCCACTTTTATATTCAATAAACCTAAAATATTTGTTTTGCACTCTTTCTAACAAATATATATTGTTTAGTGTATGATGGAAATAAACAGCCGCATACTCGACATGACAGCGAACTAGGGCATAATTCAGAGATTAAATGCAGTCTGTGTTGAGCTGCCTAGCAGTGCAGCATACAAAATCCCACATTTTTAGTGCCTTCCCACACACATTATTATCATGTGTATTGAAATCCAAGATACTCTTAATTTAAGAAAACCTAACACGTTAAGCTTAGTTAAAAGAATATTGTAATTAACTTTATCAAATGCCTTGGAAAAATCAGTATATCAAGTTTGCTAATTTTTTTCCAAAGCATTTGAAAGGTACTCTTCGTAGAAAAGCAGATTAGATATAGTTGATCTTTTAGAAACAAAACAATGTTGCTGAGGGGATATGATTTGGGTAGATATAAATGCTATTTGATCTGCAATCAATTTGTTCCGCTAAATTGCAGTCACCAGCTATTTGTATTGAGGTGATTTAGTTTTTTTATTTTTTTGGAAAAAGTTCTCGATATTAAGGATTCTGACATTAGTTCCTAGATCGGCCGCAAAGCGAGTAAGTACAGTTCAATAAGAGACAGCACAGTTTGCCGTCAGGGCCTGCCGATTTGCAAAATTTAAGTTGAGAAATTGAATTAAATATTTCTTCTTTGGGAACAGTAACATGGTAGCTATTAATTGGGCTACTGGTAAATGTACAATAAGAAACAAAGAGATTTACTATATCCTCACACTTAGGGCTTTGGCTTATTTATATTTTTTCAGCATTTGATCATTTAAAACTTTTGCCAATGAATCCCAAACCCCCACAACTAATGGGTGATTTTTTAGCAACTTTCTTTTTGGCAACACTGTTTTTGGCAGCTCAGCTGTTTTCCTGTAACATGTCATCTGTCAAACATGTTCAGTTTGGTCTATACTTTAAACATGAATCGACTTACAAACGAACAACGTTTGCAGATTATTGAATTTTATTATCAAAATTCATGCCCGGCTAAGAAAGTGCATCGTGCACTTATTCCACTTTATGGTCAGTTTGGGCGACCTTCTGAGGCGGCTATTCGGAATCTTGTGACTAAATTTTGCACCAAATTTACATTATTGGACAACAAACCACCAACACGCATACGTAGAGTACGGACAGAGGAAAATATAGCAGCTGTATCCGCCAGTGTTGTTGCTGACCGTGAATTATCGATTTGGCGCCGTTCGCAGCAATTGGGCCTCTGTTACTTCACTACGTGGAAAATTTTGCCGAAAGATTTGGGTGTAAAACCTTTTAAAATACAGCTGGTGCAAGAATTGAAGCCACGCGACATACCACAACGGGTAACTTTTGGTGAATGGGCGCTGGCAAAGTTGGATGGAGATCCACGTTTTTATCGGAAAATTGTGTTCAGCGACGAAGCTCATTTTTCGTTGAATGAATACGTGAACAAGCAAAATTGCTTTATTTGGTGCGAAGAGCAGCCAGAAGCATTGCCAGAACTGCCAATGCATCCCGAAAAATGCACTGTTTGGTGTGGATTATAGGCCGGCGGCATCATTGAACCGTACTTTTTCAAAGACGATGAAGGCAAAAATGTTACTGTGAATGGCGAGCGTTACTGTGCGATGATTACAAATTTATTTTGGCCCAGAATGGAAGAGCTGGACTTGTCTGATATGTGGTTTCAACAAAACGGTATCACATACCACATAGCATGCGAAACAATGGCCCAATTGAGAGGCGAGTTCGGTGAACAGTTTATTTCACGTTTGGGGCCGATCCCTTGGCCGCCTGGATCGTGCGATTTAACGCCTTTGGACTATTTTTTGTCGGACTATGTTAAGGCTCTTGTCTATAAGGACAAGTCCGCATGGGTTGACGCACTGGAAGCCAATATTGAAGAATTTATTCGTGAGACACCGGCCGATATGTTGGAGAGAGTATGACAACATTGGACCCAGCGTATGAATCATTTGAGGCGTAACCGCGGTCAATTTACATGAAATCATCTTTAAACATTGAATTATATAGAAAGATCTTAAAAAATCACTCTTTATATGGCTTAATTAAAATACATAAAGACGACTCACCCGCCAGACCAGTAGTTTCATATGTGTCCTACCCTGCATACCAAGTATCAATTAAACTTAATAACACATTTAAAATGCTAACTAAATTCTCAGACCCTAATTCTATTAACAACTCCATTTCATTAACAGATCATCTAAAAGACTTCTACATGCATAACAAATTTAAACTAGTATCTTTCGACCTGTCTAACATGTTTTCTAATATTCCGCTACCTGAGTGTCTAACATTAATCAATACCATTTTAGAGAAAAATAATATCAATGCCGTAGCAAAACATGAATTTGAAACCATTATTCAATATACCACACAACAAAATTATTTTTCATATAATAACAAGATTTTCAAACAAACTGAAGGCCTAGCAATGGGCTCTCCACTTAGCCCATTGCTAGCTTAAATATTTATGGAGAATTTAACAAAAATTATATTAGAATCATCTTTAGGCAAAAAACATATCAAATTTTGGTATAGGTACGTCGATGATATTTTAGCATGTTTTGAAGGCACAGATAGACAAATCCAATCATTTTTAAATTACATTAATTCTCTTCATCCTAATATTGCATTTACAGTGGAGACTGAATCCAATAATACTATTAATTTCCTAGACTTATCCATAACTAAACACAATAATAAATTAGAATTCAATATATATAGAAAATCCTCTTTCACAGACTCCCTTATTCCATGAAATTCATTACAATCGCTAAAATACAAACAAGCAGCATTCACTTCAATGATTCACCGCGCACTATCACTTCCCTATCCGTCTCTTTGTTAGAACAAGAAATACACACCATCAAGCAGTTAGCAATAAATAACGGTTATACAACAAAAATGATAGACAATATTTTAGACAATAAACAAAAATCAAAATTAAAATCAATGCTTTATCACGGAGCATCCGCTAGAGAGAAAAAACCGTTTGTCACATTAACTTTCTTTGGAAAACCGAGTTACAGAATAAAAAGAATTTTGGAAAAACATGATATTCAAGTTGCATTTAAAACACATAAAAAACTCAACAACATCTTATTTAACGCAAAACAGAAGACCACAAAAATGAAACGATCTGGTGTATATAAACTTAAATGTGGATCTTGTAAGGGTATATATATTGGTCAGTCTGGTCGAAATTTTGACATTCGCCTAAAAGAGCATATGAGATCTTTTTATAATAATAAAACAAACTCCACCTTTGCGAATCACTTAATTGAAAATAATCACGTCCCAGAAACTAATCCCTTGGAAATACTAATTTTTTCAGAAAAAGGTCCGAAGCTTGATCTGCTTGAATCCTTAGAAATCCCTAAACACAAACGTAATCCGGAAAACCCCATAATTAACGGTAATAAGATTTACACAATCGCTTTGAAAATGGGTGAGTATATTAAGTCGGTCTAATATACTCACCCATTTTCAAAGCGATTGTGTAAATCTTATTACCGTTTATCACCATGTACCCCCCTTTTTAATCCGCCTTGTTTTTGTATAAATACCGCCTAAGTTAAGTTTGTAATTTACTGTACGTTTGATAATTGCCTTTTAAAGGTTGAAACTATAGTCACGTAATAAATCCTGTGTGTGATATCAACGAAGTGTATTTTCATTTAAATTTTCTTATTTATATTCAATTGTTATAGGGATACTATAATCAAAAACCATTAGGATTTATTATGAGATTTGATTTAATACTGTTTGAGTATTTATTGTAAGGAGTATTAGGCATTGGCATGCAATGACTAGGCAAGTCAGAAAAATGATTATAGTCCTCAGGCTAATGGTTCTGTTTAAAACGTCTCTGTGCTAGTTTTTTAGTATAGATCAGATTTTTAAAATCAGATGTCATCCATTTTGGATAATAACTACCTGATAACGTAATTATTTTTGCTGGTATGTAAGTCATATAGTTATAAAAATAATATATTAATCATATTTTTCCAAATTGCGCGTTGATTCGTAATATATTTCTTTCGCAAAATTCAAACGCAAATCATTAATAATCATTATTGCGAAAATCAATACTTTATTATTACTCGTTAAAACAATTTAGTACATTTATTAATACATATATATAAACAATTAACAATTGGTAATAATAAAGAAATAAGAAGCAATTCCTATTTAACTAATTCCTTTGTGGATTAAACGAAAAAACTTACTAATTATTATAGATAATAAAAAGAAATATACTATATTGTAATGTAATACAAGTGCAGTGACACAGATCCCATTAGAGCATCAACTCACGAGAACGATTACAAAGACGGAAATACAGATATTAATTGTATTGTCGGCGTTGTCATCCGGACTTTTCAATCCTAGAATGCAATAGTTTCCTATTACGTTTATACCGTAATAAGAACTTATTTAATTGCTACAATATCAATACTAATGTAATACAATCTTTTTTATTTCACTATGATTAAGTGATTAGAAAATTATAGGTCCATCTTGCACGTTAATATTATATTACGGACTTTTATTTGTGCATTTTAAATATTGGACCTATTAAAATAAAATTAATAAACACTGAAGAGATTATTGACTTATTAATCATATAAAATGTATGTTAAAGAGTTTGTGAGTGAATATGGTATGTATATATTTAACACTTAAGTTTATAACCATCTGTAGATACGTGTTTCAAACTCTCGATCTCCTCAGAGCAGGTTTATTATAAAATAGATTTTAAATACAAATAAAAACATTTAGTAAAATAAATATAACGAAATGTAAATAAATTACCTAGGTATGTACGGCAACTAACACAAAAATGAAATATAATCGACTGATGGTCTGAATATATACCTGAGGAGGATTAGTGAATTATACAAAAATAATTACGTTCGTAATTAAGAAAAATACCCACTTGGAGCATAATTTAATAATAAAAATGAATTAATAGTATATTACATAACGAGAGTTGTAAGTCATATATTACGTACGAGTGCAGTAATTCCACGAGTACGTAAGTGACTTATAACTCGAGTTGTGTACTATACTTTTTCTACTCCCATTCATTATAATTTGGAATACTTTGCAATATTGAGGTTATGTTTACTATTAAAACACTTCGCAGCATCAAATACATGGCCCAAAGAGATGAGGGTTTGTATTTCTTACTTATTTCCCAAAAATAGGCTAATAACACATTTTCCGAAAAAGACTGAACACTATTCATACGCCAATCCATTAATTTACCGTAAACCACTTCATAACGCTCTTTGGATTTTTCCGGGAGAAGATCGGCTGCGGTATGTTCTGCTAGTTGTCTAATTTCTGGTGGAGTTCCAACAATTTTTTCTGTGGAGTCACTTTCACTCATTTTAACAATGAATAAATGCATTATTAACAATAATTAAACCAAAATGTAATATGTATTCAACAACGATAAATGTCAAATTCATTTGTCTAGGCTACTTGATTTGAGTTTCGTAATAATAATAGTTACGTAATATATTACGTTCTAGTTTTTTCTTCATTACGTGCATGTATCATAATGCCATGGTTACTAATCAACAAACGATTGCGTTATTGCCTACTTACTACTATGGGAGTAGAAAAAATCCTTTACGTTATAGAAAAGTAACTAATAACTATAAAACACAATTACATTTCGTAAATCTACAAGAATTAGTCTTACTAAGACTACAAAACAAATCACTTATTGAAACAACTACTTTTCTGGCTAGTACCTCGACAGACATTATATGATACATAAGTAATTTGCGTTTTACAAATAGGAACATGCCCGAGTAAATTACTTTTTCATCTGAAATATTCTAGGAAATATACTGGAGTTCAAAAATAATTTAACACCCCTTAGATGTGGTTTAATCCAGCAACAAATACGCACGTTATATTCACCTTAGAAAGAAAACAAAAAACTATAACGTTTGTACTGCTTTATCTTAATTTTTTGTGTACGATTTTTACTCTTATCCGAAAAATAAAGCAAATTTAATAATGTTAATAACCAGTCACCTGTTCTACTCCAATCCTTTCGGAGCTCTTCAGTATGAAAGAGGCGGGCTTCAGTTTGAGGGAAATAGATCAATTACTTCTATAACTGTAATGTGAGCGTGGAGAAGACAATCAGCGACAGAGACGTTCTAGTAGGCCTAGGTTTATACATGGTGGTCGAGAACGGTACCTAAGACTGCTTGCGATATGTAATCGTCACGATACTTTGCAGCAAGTTCTTGTCATGGGCCTTTATGCATTCGGTCCATTTTGGGTGCTACCAATGACCTTGCTGCACAAGGTTCGTTGCTTGGAATGTCAAGCCAGATTCAACTGGAATGTAAAGTGGATCTTCAAATGCTTTAGTGATGAGTCCAGATTCTGCTTAGGGACCCATGATGAACGTAGACGTGTCCGTCGATTTCGAGGTGAACATAAAAATGAAGTAGGACCCCCTGGTGTTCATTAGGGGTAGTCTAACAATTCAATAGTACGTCGCTGAAGTTCTACAACCTGTTGCAATACCTTTCATTGAGACTATCCTAAACGCCAGGCCGCAGACGGTCCGCCAAACCATGGACTTTATACAAAATTCTATGGTAGATCTTTTAGATTGGCCTGCATTATCCCCTGATTTATTACTAGTAGAACATGTATAGGATAACAACCCTTACTATTAGGACAACACTTCAGTGATTGTCAAACCCCCAAGGACTTTTGATCAATTGCGCATCTGTGCTCAACAGGCATGGGACCGCTTGCCACAGAAAGACATCGACCACTTGATTCGGTCTATGCCTTGCCGAGTTAGAGAGTGCTACAATAACCGCGGCGGGCCAACACATTATTGAATTTTTGTCAGTTTGCCGGTATTTTTTGTTCAACATGCACTATAGTATATTGTATAATGAG
Organism: Ontholestes murinus; assembly: GCA_963969525.1. Classification (NCBI taxonomy): domain Eukaryota; kingdom Metazoa; phylum Arthropoda; class Insecta; order Coleoptera; family Staphylinidae; genus Ontholestes; species Ontholestes murinus. Next base: position 38,592,356 of record OZ018395.1, read on the forward strand.
CTTACAATGATGCTCATTGCCCACGAGTATGAAATTTGCTGCATGAGCCGAAGGCGAGTGCAGCAATTCATACGAGTGGGCAATGGTCATTGTATGCGAATTGTACACTATACTTTTTCTACGATTATACATATGAATTAAAAAATCCAAATATAGATTTCTACTTATTAACATTGAACAAATTTTTATTTATTAAAAATATACGTGATATTGATACAGTTATGAAATGTTCTTGGAGATCATGTATATGATGGAACATTTGTCGTAGGGTTTTATTTTTTTTAACAAAACTATTCTCACTATTACTACTTACCATTATTTTGCGTAAATTTCAACACACTTGCAATTTTATTTTGACGTGTAATTTTACGTCAGAAAGTCAACTCAAAAATCAAATGTGTGATATAAATTTTGTAATGTTCGTATAATATTTGCGTGTAATTGAAAAACTTTATTTTTTGAATTTAAGGAAATTCACATGTATTCATTATAAAAATCGTTTAGTCTGTTTCAATATTAATATTGTTAATGCTATGTTATTGTAATATCTCTCGTCTGTTTAACTATTGTAGCACTAGTGCTATAATGGATATATTGTAGCACTTGTGCTACAATGATTGCTATGACAATGAATATACAATACGTACATAACATACAATGTACTACATTTCATAATCAAAAAGTAACCTACAATTATTCTGACACGAAAACTTATGTTCAGTTAAATCAAAAACATTTAAAATATTTTTCTTTCCTTGTGTTGAACTACTTTTGAGCTCCAATGTATGTGGATGAAATGAAAAATGGTAGATTGCAGGTGTTAATGTTTCTCCAACTATCTTAAATTCTTTTATAACTTATACTTTTAATACAGTACGATGATCAATTGATAATAAAATATCAAAGTTTTTGGGAGAAATATTAAATTATTTTATCCTGAAAACAGCCATTGATCGTTTTTCGACTATTTTGGATTTTTTCAGCATGGGGCAGTTAAAGGCAAAGGCCGGGAAACGGAGTTTTACTTTGGAGTTTTAACTCTTCATGTAAACCGTAAGACAAATTAAGGTGTCATATTTTGTCTGAGCTACTATTCCCTAGTTGGGTGGGAAATCACCCACATAATAGAGAACTGCCAGCAGCAATAATTTTTACAATATTAATGTAAAACCATTAAATTATTGTTCCCTGTCAACAACCGCTACGCACTGAATCTGGATTGAGTTTGCCAAGGGTGATCAAATCATTGACCAGAGCACTTAGGCCTCACTAGGCCCGTTGTGCCCCCCTGACTGGGACAGCCAGTTGTTCTATCACTCATTTAGCCACCCAAGGTGGCGTGCAAAGGACAGCACAACGCTGGAGCGTTATCCCTTATGTTGGCCATGTTCGGCCAGAGCTCCCCTAGCATGGACTCTCTAAGGTGGGCGAGAGCCGGGCAGGTGGTTAACACATGTTCCACTCTCTCGTCCTCTTCTTCACATGCTCTACATATGGGGGTTTCCACCAGTCCCATAATAAACAAGTGTTTCCTTAGCTGACAGTGACCCGTAAGGATACCTGTGATAAGACGCAGATTCCCCCGGGACGTTGTTTTAGCATCTTGAGAGTATTCTGTTTGAGGATATCAGTGAAGCATTTCGGTGTTGGAGCGATCAGGGGCTCTTCTGTGGTATCACTGAGAACCGATCCAGCTCGCGCCAACTCGTCTGCCTTGCTGTTGCCTTCTTCATTATTGTGTCCCTTGATCCAGCGCAGCTCAATACTGTTTGATTGTGCTGCTTGTTTAAGGGTGTTGTGACATTCTTTTACTAGTGTTGAGGTGATCTTGTGACTACTCACTGCTAGTATTGCTGCCCTACTGTCTGTAAGGATTTGGATGTTCCTATCACGGATGTCTCGGTGTAGGATTTCTTTCGCCCCTTGGATGATGCCAACGATCTCTGCTTGCAGAGTAGTTGTGTGCTTCTCTAGGGGTATAGCTAATGAGAGGTCCATTTGTTGCGAGTAAATTCCCGCCCCGGATCCTCTTCTGGTTTTAGAACCATCGGTGTAAATTCGGAGGGTTTCCGCACCCTCTACACTCCCGGTTCCTGTCTGTCTTCCTTCCAAGGAAGGGTGTCTTTTTGACAGCCTCCTCTAAAAGGTGACAGAGTCTGCCAGCCCTGCCTCATTGCTTCCATTGCTGCAGTGGGTGTTGTTCGCATTGCTCCGGTCGTGCTGAGGCATGCTATCCTTTGAAAATGAGTAAGCTGCTTTGCTGAGGATTTCTGTCTGGCTCTGGGCCACCAAACCAGTGCTCCATAGATTAGCATTCGTCTTACTACCGCTGTGTACACCCAAAGTGCTATCTTGGGAGATAGCCCCCATATATATATATATATATATATATATATATATATATATATATATATCTGTCATGCTAACATTAACAGCCAAAAGTCTCCCCTAAAAATGGGACAAAATAGAAAAATAAAGCATTTTCTAGAAGAATCCAGATGTTCAAGAGGATATTTGCTCCCTCAGCATCGTGGTCAAACAAGGGTTAGAGTGGAAGATCGTCGCTGCTGCACGAACTCCGCCCAGCTTCGTCCAGTCAAAATTTTTGTACGTTTCCTATAATTTTTGTGTAGATATTGATATGTATTTTTTTAATTTTGGATTTTAAGCTAAAGAATAATAAACATAAACATAAACATAAACATAAACATAAACATAAACATAAACATAAACATAAACATAAACATAAACATAAACATAAACATAAACATAAACATAAACATAAACATAAACATAAACATAAACATAAACATAAACATAAACATAAACATAAACATAAACATAAACATAAACATAAACATAAACATAAACATAAACATAAACATAAACATAAACATAAACATAAACATAAACATAAACATAAACATAAACATAAACATAAACATAAACATAAACATAAACATAAACATAAACATAAACATAAACATAAACATAAACATAAACATAAACATAAACATAAACATAAACATAAACATAAACATAAACATAAACATAAACATAAACATAAACATAAACATAAACATAAACATAAACATAAACATAAACATAAACATAAACATAAACATAAACATAAACATAAACATAAACATAAACATAAACATAAACATAAACATAAACATAAACATAAACATAAACATAAACATAAACATAAACATAAACATAAACATAAACATAAACATAAACATAAACATAAACATAAACATAAACATAAACATAAACATAAACATAAACATAAACATAAACATAAACATAAACATAAACATAAACATAAACATAAACATAAACATAAACATAAACATAAACATAAACATAAACATAAACATAAACATAAACATAAACATAAACATAAACATAAACATAAACATAAACATAAACATAAACATAAACATAAACATAAACATAAACATAAACATAAACATAAACATAAACATAAACATAAACATAAACATAAACATAAACATAAACATAAACATAAACATAAACATAAACATAAACATAAACATAAACATAAACATAAACATAAACATAAACATAAACATAAACATAAACATAAACATAAACATAAACATAAACATAAACATAAACATAAACATAAACATAAACATAAACATAAACATAAACATAAACATAAACATAAACATAAACATAAACATAAACATAAACATAAACATAAACATAAACATAAACATAAACATAAACATAAACATAAACATAAACATAAACATAAACATAAACATAAACATAAACATAAACATAAACATAAACATAAACATAAACATAAACATAAACATAAACATAAACATAAACATAAACATAAACATAAACATAAACATAAACATAAACATAAACATAAACATAAACATAAACATAAACATAAACATAAACATAAACATAAACATGTCTGCCCCACAGCCCTCCGGCATTGCCAGAGGGAGAGGCATGCTTTTTTACATTTCATTTTGAGATGTGGTTCCCACGTCAGCTTGCCGTCGAGGATCACTCCCAGGTATTTGACTTCTGACGACAATGTCAACTGGGTGTTGAGGAGCTTAGGAAGCTTTAGCTTACCTAGTTTCCTTTTCTTTGTGAAGAGGACCATTTCAGTCTTTGACGGGTTTATGGTCTGAGACTGGTCGTTACACCAGTGTTCGATTATTTTGAGGGCTTCCTGCATCAAGCTGCATAGCACCGTCTCAAATCTGCCAGTTAGCAGGATGGTTATGTCATCTGCATATTCTTTGGTGTGGAAGCCATTGTCGTTAAGTCGCCGCAGTAGTCTGTCAACAACTATGTTCCACAGGAGTGGTGAGAATACTCCACCCTGTGGGCAGCCTTTAGCAACGATTTTTCTGACAGTGGTGTTTCCTACATTTACTGGGCCTGCCCTATTCTCCAGCATGCTTTTGATCCATCCACTAACTGTGGGGTTCACACCTTGCGTGGAGAGAGCAGTTTCCATTTTTCTGAAGGTCGTTTTATCAAAAGCACCTTCTATGTCAATGAACACGCCCAAGGTGGACATTTTGTTGTCCAGAGATCTTTCGATTCGGTCTACAACAGTGTGCAGAGCCGACTCCGTTGATTTCCCCTGAGTGTATGCATGTTTGTTAGCATTGATCGGATTCGTAATCAAAGCCGTCTCGCGAATTAATCTTTCGCACAATTTCTCTAACGTTTTCAGAAGAAATGACGTTAGACTAATTGGGCGGTGTGATTTGGCTAGTGTATAATCTATACGACCAGGTTTCGGTATGAAGATAACTTTTACTTCTCTCCATGCTAGAGGGATGTATCTGAACGCAATACATGCCCTGAAGATTTGGCTAGGTGGGCTGATAATATGTCCAGCCCCCATTGGAGGAGGACCGGGAATATACCGCCCAAGCCTGGCGCTTTATATGGTGAGAAGCTTTTGATTGCCCAGGTTATACGTGTCCCTTCCGTGAGGTGATTTGCCACCTCCCAATCCTCCTTGGAGGGGTTTGAGGGTATGAGTTCTGACCAGCCTTCATCGGAGGTGTTCGTACATCCTGGGAAATGGGTGTTGATGAGAATCTCAGCTGCTTCCGAGAGGTTAGAAGAGTAACTTCCATCCTCTCGTTTTAGACAACCTGGTTGTCGTGAGGGATCTTTTGAGAGGATCTTTTTGAGCCTTGCAGCTGCCGAGGTGGTTTCAACCTCCTCACAAAAAGACCTCCAGGCTGCCCTTTGTTATTGCCTTATTAGTTTTTTGTAGTCTTGTTGGATGTTTTTATAGACCATCCAGTACGACTGTTGTTTAGATTTCTTTGCTTTGTTAAAGGATTTTCGCGCAGCTCTTCTGAGATGGTCGAGTTCTCTGCACCACCAAGGTGTGGCGTTCTCGGAGTCTTCCACCTTTCTCGCAGGGCAGGAGTCCTTATATGCTGTTATAATGGAGCGTTGAAACGTATTTACATAGGCTTTATTGTCTTCCACTGTATTAAGTTGGCCGGTAGCTTCGCAAGTTCGCAGACTCCGCGAGAGATTGTCTATGTAGGCATTCCTGTCCGTTAGTCTCGGGTTGCGAAGGTAACGAGTTTTCTTACCGGTATGTGTTAGTGTATATTTGATCCACCTATGATCTGATATTGACACCGACGGTGATACATGCCAGTCGTGGATTTTGTTTGAGATAGCGCTAGTCGCCAATGTAATGTCTATTACAGTTTGGCTCCGAGTTGTCACGAACGTGGGTTCAGAGCCTCGGTTTAGTATTTCTAAATTGTTACAAATGATGAATTCATGTAGTGATTTATCTTTGTTGTTGGTGTCCACGCTGCCCCACATGATATGGTGTGCGTTAGCGTCGCAGCCAATGACGAGGCGAAGTTTTTCCATCTGACAGTGTAGTACGAGTTGCTCCAGCCCCCTGGTTGGTGCGGGGGCGTCGTGAGGGAGGTAAACTGACGCCAGGATGGTGTCTTTGTTGCCGTCTCCTGTTGACAGACTTACCACTGTGATGTCACTGGTGGCATAAGATGGGATGTTATGTGCTTAGGTATGTAAATACATGATCTAGGCTTAATATTTGTGGGATGTGTAAATATGTTCCCATTTAACTTACCAAATCCACAAACCCTAGATTTGTGTCCTGCATAGTGTCGAGGTGGCGGCAAAGGGTTACCACGGCCGCCCTACAATGATGCAGGTTACACTGTATCACCTTTACGGCTGTGAAGGCTCCTCTGGGATGGAGGTGGCGCACTCCTGGCTTCCGCCCGGTGTGCCTCCATCCTCCGTTTCCATCGGAACCTCCACCCAAGGTGTTCCTTCTTTACCAGAAGGAGTCTTGGGGGCTTCAGCTGTCTTTGCAGCAGCCAATGCCTCCCTGGCCTTCCTTCTGCGCTTTAGCTCGGCTTACCAATTGCGCTTCCTTTTTGGGGGTTGCTTCTGTGGGCACGCCACAGTTGACCCGCTCACAGCCACTGTTGCGGGGAATCCAGGGACTCACCCACATTTATTGTCTTTTTCGTAGTAGCAGGTTGATCTTGCGACCTGCCTGCTACTACCGTTGTTTCATTTATTTTATTTTTGTCCATGCTAATGGATAGTACTTCATCCCTTTGGCTCCCCACCCGCCACGGAGCCCGCAATGGGGACGTCGATAATCGATCGCCAGTGCTACCAAGGGGATATAGTCAACAAGGACGGGTTGCACTCGAACGGGTGCCTGGCACATGTGCTGGGTCCGTTGAGCACCCCTCCGCTCCCAGGGGCTCACCCTGTCGTAAGTCTGACCTTACAACGCAGCCGATTGATCGGAGTGGGTTAGTTCCGACCGCCCATTTAGGGAGAACTCAGGGCCAAAGTGGAGTGTTGCCGCCGTACGTGACGCATCACGAGGGCGACTCAGCCAAAAGGTTCCCTTTGTCCTCCCTTACGGGTCACTACGCACGGCCCAAACACGCGGGTAGCCTTGTGCACATCCTCGCTTCGCGGCCCGGTTGACCTGTTATTCGTCTGGATCCTCATGTCAGGCCGTGTCCCGGCTATCCGTTCAGTACGGAGGGGCCTCCCCCACGACTGAACAGCCGGTTCTCGCCCTGACACTCATAGGACCACTCAAGCCCTCTCACCAACGTCAAGGTTCTACAGGTCCTTTAGAGGGCCGCTACGCACTGGTTTTGATCTATTTCGGATCTCATTTGAGCAGGGCAGTTTTAGATAAGAGTTTTACTTTCAAATTTTAACTCTCCGGAACAAAAAAAGTAGATTGCGAGACGCATAATTACAGCTTGTGGCAGGGAAGTGATAATTGGAGAAATGTCAAATCGGTATGAAGGATGCCAAGGCACGAATTTTGGTCCGAGGATCATCGGGGCGATAAACGGGGTAATGATGAATATAGTAAGGATAAATCTTGGATGAAACCAACGGTGAACAAAAGATGAATGGAGAGATATCTTGCTAAGCCACGAAGAATATCACTGGTAAACGAGGCGGATCTTGATCACACGTAATCATGGTAGTGACAGGATATCGAACTGCTGATAAAGTGGCACATTAATTCACAAAGCAGTAAATGTATGTGTTAAGAGCGCAGATAAAGATGTTAAGCTAACTCGGTGGTAATAAAGCTTGAGCTACTTCTAGTTTTCAGTAATACTTGAAAGAGAGGAGTACGGCCAGTGGAACCTTAGGGTTGAATGAAGAGAACTTCTCGAAGCAATGAGCGATAAAAAAACTTTAATTTGCATGTTTATGATCATTAATCGATAGATGGCTATTCAACTCATTGTTTTCATACTGCAGACATGAAAACTTCTCTTTGTACATAAGTTGCACTATTAGACAAAAAATATTATTCTATTTTCTCGTTTTAAAATAACGGAACGTTCGTATGGTAACTTCTAGTTTTAATTCTTAAAAAGGGATGACACATGGAGATTGTCGTCGTTGTTAGTGTGCATTCAAAATTGGTACGTAGTATTCGATGATATTCTCTTAAAAATTATTTGATGGATCAAAAACTCTTTGGTATAGGTCTAGTATTTAAGAACTTGTGTTGCAATACACCGCTTCGTTTATATTACCACTTAAAATTTTGTAAAATTTAGATTATCGAAACTTTAATGGGATCGGAGTGACCAGGTTACAGTGGTTATCTAATATGTTTATTTTGTACAAAAACGATATTATATGCAGACCTTTTATCTTCCTTGGGGAAAACGACAGAGTTTAATTTATTTGGATATTTGAGTCGGGTAACATTGGGCAAAACCGATTGATTAAGCACTTTGCCTCTAATAAGCACAATTAACGATATAGCTCAAATTGTTTATTATCATTAGCTTGTTCCTACAGCTACATTCTCGCGATAGACCATTTTTCTGTAGCTCGTTTCTGTGCTGAGTTGTGACATTTTAACCAAACCCTTACATTTTTCGACGTTTAAAAAATATGGGAAAGAACCAATTGCTTATTTGAAATTAAAATGATTCATTTCAGTAGAAAAATGAAGCAAAAATTAATCGTGCTAAAAACTAATAAATAAATATGGAATTAAGGAAATTAATCACGATCCGACGACGAATGCACATTTTTCAGATGTCCATGTCCACGGCCACAACGTCCACGTCCAACGCCACGTGTTTTGGCTGCGGCTGCCACTATCTGGTTCCATCAAGAGGGTAGATCAACAAGTATCAACTATACAAATTGAATTGCTTCACAGCGTTCGTAACATCTACATCGCCTCTTACTACATTAAATGCTGCTGTCAACAATTTTTGATTCACGACATTTTTGCTTGTTTGCCTTTTCCAATTGTCCTTTGTAGATTGCAGGCATCTTACGCATATAATCGCTAATCATTTTCACCTACAAACAAGCAATCGGTAGTATTTCTTTCCCAGATAAGATATGTGTCTTAAGAATTTACTGTGTCCCACAGCCAAGTTCCTCATTGAAAAGTAGTTCTTTCATTTGCAATTGCTATGAACGCGTCCTGCGACATATAATTTAAACGATTACTGTTTTATATGTGAAGGTAATGAGGAAGAAACAAATGGTTCTCTAGAGTTAATAATTTGATCACTGCAAAATAAAATTGGTATTTGTGCGAAACAAAGTTCTGGATCGTCATATTATAGATGCAATTTTGAAAAATTTGGTTTACACTGAGAAACGTGTACACCTTTATTTCTTCGCCTTTCGATTTGATGTTGTTTCCTGTGAAACCTGATATTGATGTTGCGTTGTAAGGGGATCGGCAGCAAAACCAATATTTTTCTTCTTTGTTGAGGTCACAAAGTGGTACTTCTATTTTTAATAATTAACAAGAAACACATGAAGTTCTTCGTCATTGTTGATCTCAACAAACTCCAAATTGTTACTTAGAATTCTTTAAAAGAATAAAAACACTATGATACAGATCTATTATTTAATGAACTGGCCTTTCTTAAAATACACCTGCAAAAATAGGCGTTTTAATCAAAAAATCATTTAACATGAAAAATTAAACATATTAAAAGTTTAAAAGTAACTACCGCTACAGTATTAAAACAAAATGGTTGGACCAGAAACACAACTATCCGCTTGATGAGTTTGACAATCAATCATATAAATGGTGACATTTGTCTCTCAATTTAAAAGCCCCTTAATTTAAATCACAAGACTTGACGGAGTTCACAGTGCATTGTTGTTCCACTCAACCCATTATTCCCTGTAGCTGACGATGAATTCTTGCCATTTAGGCTATATTTTTGCTATTGCTAGTACCTTTTTTATTCTAATTTTAAGGAATTATTTTATGATAATTGACATATATATCATAATAGCATTAAAAATTGATATTTTAATTTATCTCATTCAAAAATCACGCTAACATTTCGTAAATTTACAAAAAATGAGTCTTATTAAGACTACAAAACAAATCACTTATTGAAACAACTACTCTGGCTAATACCTCGACAGACATTGAACGATACAATAGTAATTATAATTTGTATATTAAAGTTGTAAATAACTAAGATTTTCAAAAATGTGTGTTTATTTTCACTACAATTGTTTCGCAAATTTATTGCTTCTTAAGGTGAATGAAAGTTTACAATTGTAAATTTGTTGTACATATTAGCAACAGCCACTGACCGTTTCAAATTATACAAAGTGTATATATTAGCGTGACAGGGAATAGTTTTACTACTTAGTTTTATACATGGGTCTAAATGGAAGAACATTTAATGCAAGTGTGTTCCGCCCTTCAGCATGCTGACAAAATTTGTGTTATTTACATGTATATACTTTTTATGCTAATTTTTTGTTAATATTCTAAAACAGCATGTATGATAAAGACAAATATAATATAATATAATATAATTTCCCTAAATTGAATGGATAATAACTGACAATTACAGGTAATTGCCAACAAAGGCAATTATAACAGTAATAATGTGAAAAACTTAATAATCTTTTTTTTAAGATCCATATTAAATATATATATTTTTTTCTCAAAATCCCTACAATTTAAACTTTTATGTAGCCTTTAATTCTTTATGCATTTATTATAATAAATAAAATTTGTTCTTAAATAATTATTTTATTCACATTATCATAATAAAACCTAAAAACCCTACTGACCTAGGGTTAACTAATCAATATTTGTAATAAAATATCTCTTCTCAAACAATCAAACCTCCCGCAATATTGAAGTTAACGATCGAGCATCCCTCGAGTACCCTAACAAAACTCAGTTATCCTCTTAATCCTTCACACAATACTTCTAACCAGATCCTCTACGATACCACTTTAGTTATCTCCATCCTAGAATATATTGTATTCCTAGAAATCTCAGTTTAAACCCCAAATTTAAGAATCCTAATTCAACAATATTTGATTTCATCTCATCGTTTCATCCATCTACATTAGGCAGAAAGACGTCTGGTCGATAGCCATTTGACGAACTAACTCACTAACACATTATCAATTATTTATTATTTAAATGTAAATATGTATAGTTTGTCAATAAAAATGTGTATTATTTATCTCTTCTCAAATTTTACAGATCACATCTACATATCTCCAAGTTATTTCTATTGTATCACATGAAGAACACTAGAGATGATTACACATTTTCTCTGGGTCGAAAGCAGATAGGAAAAAGCCTAATAGAGTATTACGAAAAATGGAAATTGGATATTGAAGTGACCAAACTAATTGTTTACCTTATCCATGGTATAATTGTGATGTTAGGTTAAGACATATTGTGTTATTTATAGGAAATGTATGTAAATTAAGGTATAATACAGAATAATACTAGTAAATGTCAAATAACGCACATGTAAAAATGTAATTGTACAATTAAATAATTGCTTTTCAATGATTGTTATAAAATAAACTTTATCTATAACCATGCTATTTTTAAGTTTTACATGCCAAATGCTAGAATACAATTTAGTGGCGTGTTGTTTTGTAATGATTACTATATTTATTTAATTTAATTGATAATTGTATATATAATCGGACACAATGGAGTAACTAGCATTCAGTTGGTTATAGATAAATATATTTCCGTCCTATGTGCTAATAAAATTACTGATATCTTTTATTTTTATTTTATTTTTCCCATATCAGGAATGAATATATGAATTACTGTGTTTATTAACGAAATAAATCAATTAATCAAACCTATTTTTTACGTATTACTGAATTTTTCACAAAGCAAAATCCGGACTTCCCCATAATTAACGACCAGTTAGACCTAGTATCCTCCTCTTTATTTAACTGTATATAAAATGTGTTGAAATGTATTTTAAATTACTTTAAGTTTGAAAATGATCAGCTGTTGATCGAAACTCGAGTCACTTTTTAAATAAATAGTGTGATATTAACAAAGTGAGTTTTACTTTATTTAAATCTTATTACTTATTTCTATTTATAATGTGACAAACGTTTTTGATTACATTGTTGGATATATAAGTGGTCAAAATCAAAATGAGCTGGCCTACCGCCTAGGTGCATTTACATTCTCAAAGAAGGTAAGTAATAAAACATTACCTAAAAGTTATATACTGTAGTTACTTAAAATATATTATATTAAAAGACGACTGTTTTCTTAAATATTTTCTTACTTTCTCAAATAACTAAACAATGGAATGTCTAACTTGTGTGAAATAATTCTACAAAAGACGAAAAATTGATATTTTAGTTGGGATATACTCACTAGGCTGGTCTTTCATAATATTGTTGAACGAGATACTAAACCATTTAAAGACTTGATCTTTGATGAAATTGATCAATGATCAACTCAGTAATTCGACAGCGAGAAGGGAATAATATTAGATATTTTTATTATTAGGAATGTTGGCTTTTTTACTGCCCTCTAGTAAATTGTATAAAAAAGTAAACTAACTGACGAAGAGATTTAATATATTAATTAAATTAGAAATACGAGTTACTTTTTTAATATCACATACTTTACATTTTAATAGTTTCGACACACTTTATCTTGGCATTCTCAAACTATATATACTTTAAATTTAGAACCATTTATACAATATTAGAGCGTTGAACAAAAGGGTATGTATTGGTTCAGTCTGTTCGTTAATAAGTTTACTCTTGAGGTCCCTTATTTTTTTTAAAGAAATTAATATCTTGATATAAGGGTCTAAAAATATAAAAACTACCAAGGTCATATTAAATTCTTTCTCTTAAGTCTATGTGATATCACAAAGCTTCGAAATGACTTGAACGCTTTTGATAACTATAGCCATTTTAAATGAGTGGATCATAATACATGATCAAAACTTCTTTAGAAGAACAATCCGTATAATCTTGATATAAGTCACTCTAATTACAAAATACGAAAATTTTTCGTAAATTTATTAGGTTGGGTCTTACCAAGACTTATTGAAACAACTACTTCCTTAGCAGAACTCATTGTTGTTCTTACTTAATTTTTGACCAACAGAGTACATTTTTAAGTTAAAATCCATTGAACTAAAATCTACGAAAAAAACTGAATTGAACCATTATCTTTGCGAAACACGTAAGAAGAGTAAGAGGTTTAAATATATGAGAAAAACTTTGGGCAAAATAATATCTTTTATGCAAACACGAACCAGGTTTTAATCTGAAAATAAAAACAATATATTTCAATAAATTTAATTTAATTAAGACTTTGATAGGACGATACTTAGAATAAAGAGAACGCTCTGATTTCATTTAAATACAATAATATTTTAATCTCTAAAGAGATCAAAAGATCGAAACACGTGTCTACAGATAGTTATAAACTTGAGTGTTAAATTATTTAATTACTTTGCTATTTCATTTTTAATCACATCAACGTAAATTTATTTATTTTTCTAATTTGTCATATCCCATTTCACTCATAAACTATTTTAGCATATACTTAACCATTTTTAGTTTATTTCATAGAAATAAACAAGTTCAAACTAGTGTTGCTTTGATAGCCTTGCCATTTGTAAGAGGCGAGTTACTTTTGTATCATTCATTGTCTGTCAAGATATTGGCCAGGGAAGTAGTTGTTTCAATAAGTAATTTGTTTTATATTATTTGTAAGACTTATTTGATGTAGATTTACAAAATGTTTTCGTGTTTTTATAATTATTAACATCACATTTTATCTTAGAGTAGTAAACCAACCACTATTCATTTACCAATAAAGAAATATCTTTGTGAGAATTAAGCACCTAATATTTACTCCACGTTAATTGTCATAACAGTTAGAAGAAACAGAAATCGTCCTTAAGTATGTTAATAACTGTGAATTAACAAAAATCCAAAACACACATAAAACATTATCTTAATCAAAATATTTCTAATCACTTTTCATTTAACTATTACAAAAGAAGATACAGGTAATTGAGTAGTAATTCAACACAAAGCATTAAGGTAAGGTTGCTCAAGTCGTACCACTGATTAAGTCGTACCACAAGCATTTATCACTTTTGTAAAATTTAACAGCAAGTAAGTTTATTTCAATTTTCTTATAATTTTCTGCATATTTTTAAAATTTATTGGTAAAATTATGTTTCTTATTAAATATAGGTACAGTACAATTTACATAATTATTTGCTCAAAACGAAATTGTGTTAACTGTATTGAATATTAAGTTATATTTAGTTTTAAATTTTAATATGCCTTAAGTCGTACACGTATGAGTTTCCTAAATCGCACTGACACGACTTAAGAATTTTCTTTTTTGATTTTCCTACTCCCATATGATGTTTTCTACATTCTTCATATTTTAAGCCACAATCATGTCAAGACAGTCAAGCAAATTTATAATGCATAGAAACAAGAAAATATAAATGAATTGTTAAACAAATTATCGGAAGAAGTTATTAATGATTAAATAAGAATGTAAAATTTGGAAGGCCGAAGGATACAACTGAAAATATATAGAAGTAGTTGGTTGCGCACATTCACAATTTAGAATCAAGCACTTTTGGGATTACTGCAACTGATCTAAGAAGACTTGCTTATCAGTTGGCGGAAAAATTTAAATTGGCACACAATTTCAATAAATAAAAAAAGAAATTGCAGGAAAGCAGTTGTACTATAAATTCATGAAGGACAATCCTTGTTTATCTTTACGTATTCCAGAAGCAACATCAAGAGCCAGGGTCAGGGCTTTCAATAAAGAAAATGTTTATGGAATCTTTGATAAATATGAATCCATATTAGATTAATAAAACTTTACTGCTAACCAGATATATAACGTTAGCGAAACAGGATTAGCCACTGTTCACAAATAATCTAAAATAATTTCTCAGAAAGGCAAACATTAAGTTGATGCGCTTACAAGTGGTGAAAGGGGTTTGACTACTACAAGTATATGCTGTATGAATGATGCACTATAAATGAAATATTAAGTCTCCGTGAGAATAAATTTTGTGAAGAAAGGAGACTCAATCTTTCATTTATAGTACAGTACATCTTCACGTAACACAACAATCATTAAAGTATGAATGGTGCAAGTTAATACATGTCTCCCATGTTAATATTTAATCGTCAGAACTTTTTGTTAAATGGTTGGAAAATTTCATCAAGGATACAAAATTGGAGAATAGTAATAACAAACAAATATTTCTTATTTTGGATGTGCACACAACTAGCTTGCAAGTAAGGTATTATAATATTTTAAATCTTGAATTTTGGAGGCATTCACTTCGTAGTACATTTTTAATGAATAACAGAAATAAAAATATCTTTTTTATACTACTTTTTCTTTTTACACAATACTTCGTGACTAGTTTCAATTGCACAGTAATCATTATCAAACTAAGTACTTAAAATGTAAATAAAAAGTATCTTGAATTTTGGAGTCGTTCACTTCGTAGTACATTTTTAATGAATAACAGAAAAACGTTTTAACTTTTTTATACTACTTTTTATTTTTATACAACACTTTGTGACTAGTTTCGAATTACACAGTAATCATTATCAAACTAAGTAGGTACTTAGTTTGATAATGATTACTGTGTAATTCGAAACTAGTCACAAAGTGTTGTATAAAAATAAAAAGTAGTATAAAAAAGTTAAAACGTTTTTCTGTAAATAAAAAGGGTATATATACTACATCTAAAATGCTTCGAAGAGAGGGGTGTACATCAGGTCAAGCTGTTCATTAAGAATGGAAATTCCCGGATTAATTTTTGCTTTATGTACCTCGATGGCCTCCAGTAAATGAATTTTTCTACCTTTTTCGGTAAGGTGGATTACCAAGAGTACATTCTTGTTAAAATTATGGTTTGATTCTAATAAGTGGATGGCAAAAGTCGAACTATTGTTTTTTAAATTGTAAGATTTAAAATGCTATTTTAATCTTGTTTTAAAAATACAGCCTGATTGCCCGATGTCAAAAAATTCCTGATTTGTATATATAATTAATTGGTGGTTTTGCATTAAAAATTAAATTTGAGAGTTTATTACTTGATCTAAAAACTATGTCGACGTCTCGTTTATAAAGATATTTTTAATTTATAAACTTATTTTTCTAAAGAATGTTAATGTTTTATATGTATTATTTTTTGTGGTTGGGGTAGCGTATAAATAAATAATTTTGAATTTGTTTTGTTTGGAATTTATTAATTAATTTGGGTACAAGTGAATCTGGATAGCCGTTTTTTTCTAAAAATCTGTTTAATAGTAATAATTTATTTCTTAAGGGATTCAGGATTCAAAGGTATTTTAAATGCACGGGTTATCATTGAATAAAAGCTAGATATTTTATGTTTATATTGAAGACGGGAGTTATTTTGGATGATCGTATCTGTAAAAGTGGGTTTACGGTATATATCGAATTTAAGTGTATTATTTGTTGTGATTATTGTTAAATCTAAAAATTGATTTTAATCGTATTCTGTTTCAACCGTGAACTTAATGGATGGGCGAATGAAATTGGGGAACGTTAGAAATTGGTTAATTTGTCTGTTAATACCTTCGAAGTATGCTACAATGTCGTCTATATATCTGTGCCACCATTTTATATGTTTTTTGCCTTGGGGTGAGTTTAGTATTTTGTTAGCTAGATTGTTCATAAATAGTTCGGCTGACAACGAGCTCAGGGTTGAAATAATTGCAAACAAATAATATACTTACCTTCGACATATACCGTAAATTAATGTAATTGACTTAATTCTAAAAAATAATAATTTTTATTTTAATAGTAGATTTTATACTAAGAAAGAAGGTCTCGCAAAGAAAGGAATAAAAAGAAGAAATACTGTAATCAATTAAAATTAACATAAAAAAATAAATAGAAGAAAAGCGATTGGTTTTGTTTTATTTGTGAAGATCGGACTGAAAACATGATATAATACTTGAAATGCAAATCTTGGGTACACGATGATTTCGCTGGATTGAGCAAGATTTGTATCTAATGATTGTACTAATTTAATGCATCTGTAAATATATGAATAAAAATTAAGTTTTCATTATTATGTTTAATTGAACTCCTAGGCACGACTTAGGCTATAGGTGGTACGACTTAAAAAACAAGTTGACTTAGTTATACAGATATAAGTTTTTAAAGATTTATAGATTTTCTAGTATCGTTATACATAATACCAATATTAACAAAGGTCTGAATAACACATTTAATTTCTATTTATTTAATCCTATGTTTTGTACAGTTCTTTCCTTACGGATTAAGCTACCTCACTCTACATTCAAAATACTCATCAGATATAATATTAATAAAAATTATTCTTTAATAGATTTTCAGAATTAATTCACTTCACAAAGCAGAACCATTTAGAAACTCGTATAAAAGCATGGTCCAATCGTAAAAGCGGACTAACGAAGCAGCTATCCGCTGTCATAATAACAAAATGCTTACCCAAGCATCCCTTAATTACCCTTTCTCCTATACTTACCTTTTTACCCCGCTCAACTGTCGTGTCCTGACCTAGAGGTTCCACTGAAGGGTACGATGCTCTGCTCTGACTGGCTGAAAAAACAGGCAGGTTATATATTTAGTCTTCTTGTAGCATACGGGGCTCTGCTGCAGATAATCGCATACCCCTGGAAGAGGCACCACAAAAGACCTTCCATCCTTATGGTCCAGCGTGAAAGCAAAAGACCGAAAAACACTCTAAGGGTACGGCAACTAAGTGTGTAAAAGGAACTGTACAGGCCCTCATATCCATGAGCGGTGTGCCTCCACTTAAGCGGGTGCCGACCAAACCAAGGCTCCAATAAGCACAAGCTCGAGTCACTAAGGCTGTGTAAGGACTATCCTGTTACTCTCCTGTCAGTGGAACAAATAGAGTCCATACAGAAGTGCACCATGAACTTAGTCCTAGCAACGAAGAATGAAATCCAACTAAGGCAAGCCTGGAAGTCGCCGAGGTTGCGGACGCCGTCATGAGCACAGCCACGTTAATGGTTAACGAAACTACCGACACCCGTGACGACATATTAAACGCCCTGGTAGCCGAAATCGGATAGCTAAAAGCACAGTCCCAGCAAACCAAGGACTCATCAAAACGACCTAAAAAGCGCAATCGAACACAAGACAAGAGACAAAACCGCTACCAACGCAGACCAAAAGACCGCGAGTTCGAAACATGCTGCTACCACTATAAATTCGACAGCAAAGCACGGAACTTCCGCCCTCCGTGCAAAGAGTGCAAGCAGGGAAACTAACAAGGCAGTCAGTAGCAGCGGCCGACGACTTGCCAAGCACATCATGCCGCCTTTACTTCACTGATCGTCCCACCAAAGTACAGTTCCTGATGTCCTGACGTCTGCGTATTCCCCCCGACGCCTGATAAGACAAGCCAACCGAGGTACGACGTACAAGCTCTATGCGTCAAATCAAACGATGATCAACACATTTGGAACGATAAACCTAGATCTGGACCTTGGTTCACGCAGGAAGTTTCCGTGGAAATTTATTATCCCCGATTGGCAGAAAGCGATCATTGGAGCAGGTCAGCTGAGGAAAACCAACAAAACAGGAGTGAGCACTATCAACGATAGTGGAAAACCGAATTCTGCGAGAGTTTCCCGGTATAAACAAGCCACGCGACACGCCATGGACGACCGCCGTCCATCTACATTTAGTAGATCGAGACGACTTGCACCCGGAAAACTGCAATTGGCAAAAAAAAGAGTTCCAAATTATATGCCAGATAGCAGTCTTCGTTACATTTGGTAACTAAAAAGAACCAAGAATGGCGACCATGCGGAGATTACCGGGCGCTCAACGCAAGAACAATTCTCGACAAATACCCTGTTCGAGGATTTCGCACAACAGCTTTATGGACGTAGAATATGGAGCAAATACTCACGATGATAAACTACTACCGACGTTTTATCCCGAACGCCGCGGGTGTTGAAGCACCCTTGAATGAATTAGTAAAAGGAAAGAAACGAGGCAATCAACCAATCAACGGGACTGACGAAGCCCGATAACCTTTTGCACAGTGCAAGCATCAGATAGCAGAGGCAACACATCTTGCACATCCAGTACCAAACGCAACGCTAGCAATCGCAACCGACGCATCAGAACCGCACTGGGTGGCGTAATACAGCAACAGCAAGAAGTAATATAGAAACCCCTGACGTTTATATCAAGGAGGCTACCGCCTATGATAAAGAGTTATTTACCCGACTCTCAGAAAATAACACCTTCTAGAGGGACGAACTTTCACGATCTTTACAGACTATAAACCATTGACGAGAAGAAGAGAAAAACATAGATGCAAACGCGCTAAGCAGATTGGAGTAAATAACTGTAGACATACACTTCACATACCTAGGGTCCGATGAAGTCGGGCCCAGAACTCAAACACGACATGAACAGGAAAGACACAAACCTGCAGATAAGGAAGACACATTTCCCGGAATATGACATGGCGATTTACTACGTAAATGTATCGACAAATACAGCCCGGCCATCTGTGACAACAAAGTTTAGGAAATTAGCATTCGACAGTCTACACCAGCTATCACATCCCGGCAAAAGGGCATCAGCGAAATATGTATCGATCGTTTCACCAGGTGTCCGCCATCCCCATGGGGAACATCGAGGTCAGTTCGGCAGCAAGGTTATTTTTTTCACACTGGATATCAAGATTCAGCACTCCACTGACGGTAACAACGGGCCAGGGACGCCACTTCGAGTCGTAATTATTTAAAAAAACTTGAGGAGATTGCAGCATTCTCAAGGCATCTAACGACAACGTACCATCAACAAACGAATGAGTTAGTAGAGAGGTTCCACAGATACCTAAAATCAGCACTAACATATCACAAAAACGTCCAATGGACTGAAACTCTACCGGTCGTCTTGCTAGGAATCAGGACTGTCTGGAAAGAAGACATAGAGGCAACAGAAGCAGAAATGGTGTTTGAAGAAGTTTGGAGAATTGCTAACGAGTAACCCGGACAAACCAGCGATAGAATTCGACACATACGCGACTCGACTAAAGAGGATCATGAGACGTTAAACCAACGCAAACGTCGAACCACAACAAAACCAGGCCGTTTGTATTCAAAGGCTTGAAAACGGCGACACACGTGTTTGTCAGGAAAGAGATAATGCTAAAAGTATTACAGCCCCCTTACGGAGACATCGAACAAATAACAACACGATGGTGATTAAAAAACACGGTGTAACCGTCACAGTCACAGCAGGTCGAGTCAAATTTGCATTTATGGAAGAGACCCACGATGAATCAAGCACCCGTGCAATAAGCAAAACGAACACCGAGGCACCCCTAAGCACGCAGTATGGAAGGCTAGTCAAACGTACAGTACGTTTTCAAGGGTAATTCCATTACTAGGAGGGGCCCAGACTTGAGGATCACCTTGGTGGAATCAACCAGAGAGAAGATCCAGAGGCTCCTAGACATGCGGTGAATTAGGATCGGTCTCACCAGGTGTAGAGTCCAGGAGAGACGGGGCAGACCGCCGATGTGCATAAGGTGCTGGTGCCATGGGCACAAGGCAGCCGAGTGTACCGGGGCGGACAGATGCGGGCTATGCAGGAGATGCGGGGAAAAGGGCCACATAGAGAGAGACTGTCAGGGCGCGCCGCACTGCGCTATCTGCAAAAAATCCGGAAAACAGGCCGATCATTTTCTGGGAAGCAAGGGGTGCGAGGCACCCACGAGACCGGTAAAGAGGCCGGGAAAGGGGGACGCGAGCGGCGTGGACTCGGCACCAACAAGGATCGATGACTCCACCATCGCCTTAGAGAGGGCATGACTAGCCAACAGGGCAACCCCAGGAAGCTCCCAACCCGGCTTGCTCGAAGTTATTCAGCTGAATGCTAGTGAGCGATCCGAATGATTCAAGGATTGCTCGAAGGGGGACATGGGGATCCTGCTTAGGGGGGACGCAGAGTCCCGGGTGACAATAACAAGCAGCCCCTGCAAGGGTATAGTTTGGCTGAAGCTGGACGACATTACTATAGCGTACTGCTACATATCACCCAACAAAACTTCGTGAGAAGTACGAGAGGGAGGAAACTCGTTGATGGGGGGACTTTAATTCCAAGTCTCACCTCTGGGGGGGAGTTTAGTGTTGACCGCAGAGGAGAATCCCTAACGGAGAGCCTAGCGGGCCTTGAGCTAGAGGTGGCCAACGCTGGCAATGAGGCTGAATAGCCAACTGGAGGGTCGAAGGAGACATCGATAACCACAGTGACCACAGGTTCATCATGTTCGAGGTAGGCACCCAGACGGCTAGCAACAGGGCTTGGTAGGGCCAAAAAGCCAAGTGGGCTACCGAGAGAATGGACCGGGAGAAGCTACTACGCGAGCTGGCTACATACATTAGCCGGGGCAGTTTACTCCAGGAGCCTCCTTGAGGCATGCAACCGGGCCATCCCGAAAAAGAGAAGGAGGACGGGCGATAAAGCTGTATACTGGTGGTCGACGAGGGTAGCAGAGGCGTGGAGCGCCGCTAACGCAGCCAGGAGAGACCTGGTCAGATGCGGAGGTCTGTGCCGCGTCACGCAGCAAAAGTATTGCTGGAAAAGGCTCTATGATAAAGTGAAGCCTGACGTGTGGGGCAGACATACAAGGTGGTGGTCAAGCGGCTAGGATTAGTCAAGCCCAGGGCAACGAAGCGAGTTCATGGAGGAATAAAGCGCATTGTCACAGAGCTATTCCCGCAGCGTACGAACATACCCAGACGGCGGAGACCGAGGAAGTGGTCCTATTCACCACACAGGAAATCGTGAAGTCTTCTAAAGCCCTGCCTAGTCGCAAGGCTCCAGGACTGGTGGGCATCCCCAACGAAGCGACAAAGTTAGCGATGGGAGAGAATCCGGAGGCATTCACTAAATTCCTCAACAACTGCCTGAAGGAGGGGATCTTCCCAGCGACCTACAATTAGAAATATCAAACTACATTAATGGGGCAAGGTCCTACAAGATATGAGAATATTTCCGCTGATGAAAAGAAGTCTATAAAACAAGGTTGGATGCTGATGAGGAATAAGATGAGCCAATTAGGAATGGTTGTTTTTAAAACTTTCTTTGAAGATTTTAGTGAGCACAAGAAATAATTTCCAGTGATTTTAGGCGAAGACATGATCGAAAGGCACGGTTTAAAGTTTATGAGAGACATATCACAGATAATAAATAACATTGAATCGGTGGAAAATATTCTATATATTTTAAGGTTAAACGCTTTAGAACATAGGAAATTTAAGATAGCCGCAAGTGCTTACGACGATTTAAGAACGGCTTTTATTAAAATGTTAAGTCAGGAATTTAACAATAAAGATGAAATCATGCGAAATATTAAGGCTTGGGATAAAGGACTGAAGATTATGTTTCAAATAATCACTGATATTAACTATGAAGGGCCCGTTACCAGGTTTGCGAAAATAACAGAGGTTACTAAGGCACCGAAGAATTCGCAAGTGATGAATTAAATTTATTGTAGTAATTTACTGTGTACTTAATTTTACTGTAATTGTAAATAAATATAATGATTATGTTACAAGAGGGTCAGACTTGTCTATTACGGAAACCTGGTAAACCGGCCGAGGATTAGGGATAACTTCGGCCAATCTGCTTGGTGGATAGGGAGGCGAAGCTGCTGGAAGGCCTGCTAGCGGAAAAAATACGCGACGTGTTGGAGGCCACCGGTGGGTTGACAGTTGACGCCCTCAAAAAGGTGAAGACATTGGCGGAAGAGACAAATAACAGACCACGGAAAGGGAGGGGACATTGCTTGGCCATCTCCCTAGGTGTGAAAAATGCGTTCAATAGCAACCCATGGCCGACAATGCGCTGGCTAGCAAAAGCGCCCCGGGCTATGAGGATGGTAAGGAGCTACCTGAGCGACAGTGAACTTCTTGTGGAGGGGGAGGATAACTTCCCACTGGCGGGGGGATACCCTAGGGGTCAGTCACCGGGCCGTTACTCTGGAACGCTATGACGTTGTGTTGCGTCTGCCACAGCTGGGGGCGTAGAGGTGGTCGGATTTGCGGACGACCCCCTAATCGTGGTCAGGCACAGATACATCAGTTAAACGAAAAGTATTGCGTCAAGAGCGGTGGCCAAAATCGCTAGGAATGATATTATTCACATCCTAAAGGAGTGCGAATCCTGGAGGCCCTAACCGATGCACTGGGGGAGGTCCCGACCATGGACTCACTGGCCTCCCGAATGCTAGAGTGCCCGAGCAAGTGGGAGGTAGTTTCATCTTTCGCCAGAAAGGTGATGGGGAGGAAAGCGGGTCGTCGCCGAAAGGAACGGCGCAAAGACCAGCATCTAACTTTAAGATAGTGTATATATGTATATCGGTATATTTGTATTTGTATATTATATTGTATATTTGTAAATGAACATAGTAGCCGAAAGAGCAGAAGTTGCACCAGGAGTGCATGCCTCTGGCGAACCTCTGGTGTCCTGTTTTATGGGGCTCTACTTCTGGTCGCTTGCGGCCAGAACGTCCCCGATAAAAAAAATAAAACTAATCCAAAATAAATCAAACTGCAAAAAGCCCCTGGGTCTGGACAAAACCCCGAAAACAACAATGCCTTCTAAGGCCGTAGTGTAAGTGCCTCCAAACAGCTGCAGCACGGCATGGAGAGTATCGCTCTTGAACTCAGGGAGATATACAAAGCAAGCTATGGACTAGAGGAAGGCCAAAGTGGTATTTTTACCTATAGTGGGGAATTGGCAATTAGATGAACCTAAAACATATCGAGCTGTCAGCCTAACCACATTTTCCTTAGAGAGTATGGAAAAAATAACTATAATCACATAAATAGTGACTCACTTATAAGAGCACCTTTAAATTCCAATCAGTTCGCATTTCAGACTGGCAAATCCACCGTCGATGCTCTACGAGCAATCCTACATAAGAAAATAGCACTCGGAATATTTATAGACATATAGGGGGCCTTTGACAACACCTCATTCTCTGTAATAAAACGAGCGGCTATAAATAAAGGAATATATCCTTCAACGATAAGATGGTTGAAGTCGATGCTTCAAAACCGATTAGTAACGGCCTCTCTAGCAGGAACCACAGTATCTATGACTAGCAAAGGGGTGTCCTCAGGGGGGAATTTTTCTCTTACACTATGGTCAATAGTGGCAAGCATGAAGGAATTTTTACAATCCTAAAGCAACAAACACTAAGTGTCTACCCGAATATACCGATCGTAGTTCAATTCACCCGTAGAAGGAAGCTATATATAAGGGTTCCCTCGCTGAATAGGATAGAATAGAATAGAATAGAATAGAATAGAATAGAATAGAATAGAATAGAATAGAATAGAATAGAATAGAATAGAATAGAATAGAATAGAATAGAATAGAATAGAATAGAATAGAATAGAATAGAATAGAATAGAATAGAATAGAATAGAATAGAATAGAATAGAATAGAATAGAATAGAATAGAATAGAATAGAATAGAATAGAATAGAATAGAATAGAATAGAATAGAATAGAATAGAATAGAATAGAATAGAATAGAATAGAATAGAATAGAATAGAATAGAATAGAATAGAATAGAATAGAATAGAATAGAATAGAATAGAATAGAATAGAATAGAATAGAATAGAATAGAATAGAATAGAATAGAATAGAATAGAATAGAATAGAATAGAATAGAATAGAATAGAATAGAATAGAATAGAATAGAATAGAATAGAATAGAATAGAATAGAATAGAATAAAATAGAATAGAATAGAATAGAATAGAATAGAATAGAATAGAATAGAATAGAATAGAATAGAATAGAATAGAATAGAATAGAATAGAATAGAATAGAATAGAATAGAATATAATAGAATATAATAGAATAGAATAGAATAGAATAGAATAGAATAGAATAGAATAGAATAGAATAGAATAGAATAGAATAGAATAGAATAGAATAGAATAGAATAGAATAGAATAGAATAGAATAGAGTAGAATAGAGTAGAATAGAGTAGAATAGAGTAGAATAGAGTAGAATAGAGTAGAATAGAGTAGAATAGAGTAGAATAGAGTAGAATAGAATAGAATAGAATAGAATAGAATAGAATAGAATAGAATAGAATAGAATAGAATAGAATAGAATAGAATAGAATAGAATAGAATAGAATAGAATAGAATAGAATAGAATAGAATAGAATAGAATAGAATAGAATAGAATAGAATAGAATAGAATAGAATAGAATAGAATAGAATAGAATAGAATAGAATAGAATAGAATAGAATAGAATAGAATAGAATAGAATAGAATAGAATAGAATAGAATAGAATAGAATAGAATAGAATAGAATAGAATAGAATAGAATAGAATAGAATAGAATAGAATAGAATAGAATAGAATAGAATAGAATAGAATAGAATAGAATAGAATAGAATAGAATAGAATAGAATAGAATAGAATAGAATAGAATAGAATAGAATAGAATAGAATAGAATAGAATAGAATAGAATAGAATAGAATAGAATAGAATAGAATAGAATAGAATAGAATAGAATAGAATAGAATAGAATAGAATAGAATATAATAGAATAGAATAGAATAGAATAGAATAGAATAGAATAGAATGGAATAGAATAGAATATATATTTGTGTAAAAATAAATAAATAATCAATTAAAATAATATATAAGTACACATTTCTACACATGTCAGATTACATAATTACAATAGGTTAAAGGTTAGTCTAAAATTAAAAAGATGCATCTTAATGTTAAAACAGATAAAACATAATAAAATATTTGCCTTGAATAAATTGATATTTTACCATTAAATTGTTAAATCATTGATATATTCATATTGCGCATAATATGCCTTAAATAAAAGAATTGTTTTAAATTTATGAAGCAGTAGTTTGCTTGATAGCTCTTTATATTCACTAGGCAATTTATTATAAAATTTTGGTGCTAAGAAATTCATAACGTTTTCGCTCTTAAGCAATCGATATTCTTTCTTCATAACGTTATTTTTATTCCTTGTACAATATTTGTGATTATCAGAGTTAAGATTATATTGATTTAAGTAGTTAATAATGAATTTAATACTGTCAATAATGAATAGTGAAGAAACTGTTAAAATATTAACTTGAATGGCACCAACAGATAATATTGACTCGAAAAAAATTGGTACATTATTATAGTATAATATAGAAGTATATAAAGAAATAATAATACTTTGCTAGTATCACTAATTTTTACACTTTTTATTGTAACTAGTTTCGTCCTATTCGAACATTATCAAACCAATACAATAAATTACAATTACAATTCGGTACTTATATATTTGGATGGCGCAGGTAAATACTTACTAATTTTTTTTAAAAGGGTTAAATGAAAATAATATTTATAAGTTTGTTTGGTCGTTCATTAGGGGAGTTTTTCGGATTAGATTTGTTTATATGGATTTCTTAGGTCTTTTTCGGGAATTTAGATATTTTACCCTACATACAAAAATACAGTTTACAGTGGAAATAGAAAAAAAAACAAAGCAAATCATTTCTTAGATCTCACCATTAGCAATAATAACAAAAAATTAAATTTTGACATTTATAGAAAACCATCGTTCATGGATGCCCTAATACCATTTGACTCACAATATACTATGCCAATACAAACATGCTGCTTTTAAATAAATGCTCCATAGAGCTCGATCACTACCCTTGCTACCCTTAATGCGATTTTGTAAAGTGTTTACCTGCGCCACCCGAATATATAGGAACCGAATTATAATTGTAATTTATTGTATTCGTTTGATAATGTAAGAATAGGAAGAAACTAGTCACAATAAAAAGTGTAAAAATTCGTAATACTAGCAAGGTGTTATTATTTCTTTACATACATTTTGATATGTTTCTAAGCATATAAACTGTTTTCGATAGTTTATTGACAATAAAGGTCACATGTTCCCTCCATGTTAATTTAGGGTCTAAATACACCCCAGCCAATTTTACTTTGTCGGGGTTATTTATTTTATTATTATGTTTAAGTGAAAATACAATCTGATTCGTTTTTGACGCATTCAGACATAATTGATTCGCTAAGAACCATTCCTGTGCGCCTGATTAACCACTCTTTATTCTCATCAAAAGATCTTCCATGGAACTAAAGGGTCCGCCAATAGGGACGCGCGAAGTTTGCCGGAAGGGTGCGGCCATGTTGTTCGAGGTAGAGCTGTCAAAGTTACTGTCATTTGTTCAGTATATAACCCCAAATCACCATCGCAAGTTTGAGTGTCGAGCAGCACGTGCAAATTATTAAATTGTTTTACGAAAATGGGTCATCAGTTCGAGCAACGTTCCGCGCACTTCGCCCATTTTACGGTCGCGATGATCGGCCTGCAGAGTCGACTATATGTCGATTGGTGGGCAAATTCGAGTCGACTGGTTCAGTAAACAACCAGCCAACACTGACACGTCGACGAAACGCCCGATCGAACGAAAATATCGCTGCTGTCCGTGAGAGTGTGCGCGAGAACCCGAGGCAGTCCATTTTTTGTCGTGCACAGGCACTTGGCCTTTTTGCATCTGGATTTGGGTCTGCACCCGTACAAAATCCAATTGACCCAGGAGCTCAAAATAAACGACCACAGACAGCGTCGGGCGTTCGCTGACTTGGCTCTGGAGCAGTTGGAAGCAGACCCCCATTTTGGCCGAAAAATCATCTTCAGCGACGAGGCTCATATCTGGATGAACGGGTATGTGAACAAGCAAAATTGCCGCATTTGGAGTGAGAACAACCCACACGAGGTCCACCGAGTGGCAATGCATCCCCAGAAAGTCACTGTTTGGTGTGGATTTTGGGCCGGCGGCATCATCGGTCCGTACTTTTTCGAGAACGAAGCTGGGGCGGCCATAACCGTCAATGGGGAGCGCTACAGGTCGATGATAACCAACTTCTTTTGGCCTAAACTGGATGATATGGACACGAACGACATGTGGTTCCAGCAGGACGGCGCCACGTGCCACACAGCCCATGCCACAATGGACATTATGCACGAGCGATTTCCGGACATGGTCATCTCGCGCGGAGGCGATATCAACTGGCCACCGAGATCGTGCGATTTAACGCCTATAGACTTTTTTCTCTGGGGCTATCTCAAGTCGCTGGTCTACGCCAACAAGCCTCTAAACACCGATGACCTCAAAGTCAACATACGCAACGCCATCGCTCAAATTGAGGCCGATATGTGCTCCAGAGTCATCGAAAATTGGACCTCCCGGATCCGGGCTACCAAACGGAGCCGCGGTGGTCATTTGAACGATGTTATCTTCCATACTTAATGGGGTCGAATACCCTTTCGAATGAAAAATAAATTTCGTTTCTACCTCACACACAACTTGTTTTATTCAATTTTAAAGTTCACGCGCCCTTATTGGCGGACCCTATATCTTTGTTTAGAACCGTCGGAACATCAACGAATAATACATATTTTCATAGCATGTCACATGAAGGTATATATACAAGGAATAATAAATTACCCTTTGTGGGTTAAACTACTTTTTTCATCAAAGAATTTTCATTTTTAAAATTATTATTGTCATTAAACTTAATTTATCAACTGAATACTTGGATAACTTATTGACTAGAATGGTGTGCGACACAGAGTCAAACGCCTTAGAAAAGTCGCAAATGATAAGTATTGCTTCTTTTCAAAGCCATCATTTATAAAATCTAATACTTCATTAATTGCGTTTATAGTTGAGCGTTCTCGAAAACCATTCTGATAATTGTTAAAGATGTTATTTGTTTCAAAGTATTTATATTAATTGGTCATAGATAACTGCTTTATAGATTTTCGAGATCAATAGATATTTGTCTGTAATTTTCTGGTTGTACAATATCGCCATTTTTCAGTATTTGTACTATTTAAGATATAGTTTTTTTGGCAATTTAATGAAATTTACATTCATCTCGTATACTTGTATTATTTTTAAGTTTATTAAAAACGTCTATAAGTTCATTACATGATATTTCCCTAACTTTCATACTGCTTTCGACTTATTAGTTAAATTCAATATATAGTTATCATTAGAGAGCGGATAAAAAATGTGAAAAAAAAGCACTTAAAAAGGCACAAAATTTAGAGAAAAAAAGCATTAAAAAGCATAAAAACAGGAAAAAATCATAAAAACACGAAAAAGGCACTAAAGAAAACTATATATTTTTAATATGTTACACGTTTATCAACATATTTTACATAGAAATTCTGCTTAAAACTAAAATAAACATACTTTCTTTACGCAATATATAATATCATGTAAGTATTTAAAAATTAAATTGTAATTTTGTATACATTTCAAAATAACTAAAATCTATTCATGAAAACAGTAGATCATTAAATGTTGTTCTAGGGGTTTAATTGTAAAAATTATTACTTCGGACGCCCAATAAATTTTTGAAAGTGGAATAGCTTCTCTTTATTTTAAATTATAGCTGGATCCATGAAAATTGCCATTCAAAATCAAGTTTAATTTATCTAATATTAAAAATCCTTCATTTTCACCGAATACTTCTGTCGATATTATTTTGATTTCTTGGCCAATGCGTTCAGGTATTTTCTAAAATGAATCTGCTTTTATAAAGATTTGATTGTGTTGCTCACAAAATATAAACGCGATTTTATGTAACTAAATTATTTGAAGGAAACTCTTGTTTCTTAAGAACTGTTTGACAGTCATTAACTGATTTGCTTGTCGTTTCGGGAAAGTTGTATATAACCCTATTAAATTCTTCAAAATTGTTCGCATCGTAGCATATAGCCAAGTTTCCCATTTTGTTAGCACTGGTTTATGGGGCAGTGAGATATCAAGTAATGACTTCTTGAAGAATTGCACTCACAGAAGAATATAAGAACTATTTTCCATATTTAATTAAATCTACAAATGGAAATTTCATTCTTATAGTTTCAGAAATTCGTTTCTATCCATGTGCTACTTGTACAATGCACAAAATGCATTATTAGTAAAAAATTTTAACTTGGTATTGTCTACGGCAAAAATAAGCTTGTCAGTCCATCATTTATGAATTTTACTATAATGTTATTATCAATTTTCTTCAATTCTTTTGTATATATCAAAATACTATTGGTCGGATGTCTTTATGTTAAACTCCTATTATTAAATTAAACAAGCGTCTGTGGTTTCATCCGCACCAAACCACATATAATTATTGTTAATAATATCTTTAATTTTTAGTATGGTTTCATAGTACGCAAGAGTTACATAATTTTTTCTCGGGAATGCGCATTTTACAATATTTTCCCAAGAAAGATTTAAATGCATTATTTTGTAATTTTCTTAAACTGATATTCGAATGTAAGAGTATTTTGCACAAATGTGAATTTAATTTAAATTGTCCATCGTTTGTTGAAGATGATGCTAAAGATTGTGATATTGTGCTGTTTTTTTAGTTCAGCTTTGAACTTTTTCAAACGTTCTTGATGTAGTGTTGGTATAACATGTTTTAAATACAAGTCTTGACTAGTTAGAATGCAGTTGGGAACTAAAATAAAACTTACTATTTTAAACTTGCCTTACAAAATAATGTATAATTTTCATTTGTTAATTCTGGATAGTCTCTAATTAATTTTTATATTGTGGTTTTCACCTTTTGCATTATGGCTTAAATATACATGTGAATTATATAATATAATTTATCTGTGATTCCCCAGGTTAATACGATTCACGCATATACTAATTTTTGATAAACAAGCAAAGTTTTTGGAATGTCAATTCAATAGTTTATGAATGCGAATTTGAATATGAAAAATAACGAAAACAGTAATTATGCGCCAGTCGTCCCATCCGTATTTTTCCCGAGAGTAGAAAATTGATACGGTTGCCGAACACCTGATTATTAGCTATCACTTACATTTATTTACATTTAATACTTACTGGGGCTCCTGTTCGGGCCTAGTTTAACGACGTTTACGTCCGAAATATCATAGGTGTGATTCCTATGAAGCGTTCGTCTGTATTATATGAATAATAAGACGGTCTATTACATCTACTTATTTATAAACGAATTCATTGTAAATTGGTAATTTGTACTAATATTTATTAATAATAAAATTCATTATAATTATTGTATCATATTATGAAGATTTTAAACAATTATGTTGTCAAAAGACACGAAGAAAATATGTAATACAAATATAATCTATAAATGATGGGATACAGATTTTTACGAAAATTCTCTATATTAGCACATTAATTTAATATCAGCGTGAAATTTTTATTAAATGTTGTTTAAATGTTTACGAAAATGATCCAAATATGCATCAGAATCTAAAAAAAGCATGAAAATAAGCATAAAACGTCAAAATAAGCACAAAAAGTCAAAATAAGCAAAAAAGCAAAAAAAACTTAGCGCTAAGTAATCACATTCTTCAAGATTTGTATAGATATTAAGAAATTTTTTCGATGCTATTATAAAAATAAATAAAAAAATATATTTATATATATATATATATTATGGATAAGCATAATGCTAGAAATCCGCCCTCTAGTTATCATTATTTCTTTTATTATGGTTAATCATTTCATATAGAAATTTTCCATTATATTCATTATACACTTGCACTTTTCTACCTGTCGGATATTTAGTTTTCCACTCATGTAAGAATTGCAACGTCTCATGCATATTATGAATGTCAGCATTATATGCAAAGCCTCTATTTTTGATATTTTTATTTGAGTTTGATGTTATTATAGTTTTTAGGATAGTATTCATTGCTCTGATTAATATATCAATAAAAGTTTCAAATTTTGTATCTATTATTGTAGCCTTGTCTATGAATTTTCAATTTTCATTTTCAATTACTTGAATAGAATTAATTTTTGGTTCACGATTAATTATTCTATATTCTAACTTTTTGTGGAATTTATTAATTTGTGTATATAATTTATTACAGCTTTATAGTCACTCAACCAGGGTTAAAACGTAAATGTGTCTAGATCATATTTTATATTCGTGAAAATATTGTCAATCAAATTATTTTTGTGCGTATTTTCAATTATTGCATATTCAAGTTCATAACAGTTAAACAAGTTGCAAAGTTCTAATTTTGAATTATTTGAGTTAAAATTTATATAAAAGTCACCATTTAAAACAATATTTTTGGCATTAATACCAAATAGAAAAAACCTTTCCATAGAAGGTAACCTGGATGCCAAATTGACGTAGAATCAACACGTCGACCAAATCATTGTCAAAGCAACCAAACACCCAAAAACGCTCCATCTAGTGTTACAAAAAGAGGGACTTGTGGCCACCCTCCGACTACATCTGTCCAAACCACACATTGTGTCCAGGAGGATTGAATTCGGAATACCATTTGAGGTATCAATTGAAGGCGGCTTCCAAGAGAGTCGATGAGTTTGTCTTTGGAATTTCAGCTTGGTACACGGATAGTACCAAGAATAACGGAGATTAATAAGCATCTATAGTCCTAACAAAAACCAAAAAAAGTTTAATGGCTCTTGATACGACACCTAAGATTCTACAATCAGTCAGACTATTTAATCCTATAGCCATGGCTCGCGAATTATCGAAGGCAACGAAGTGGCAAATGAAAACGACAAAGAGGCATAAATTCCCATAGGACTATAGCTGTTTTGTGGACCCACTGTGGCACACAGAAGAGAGGTGGTACAAAAATGGGGAGGGAGCAACTATGTCCCAGGCCTACGTCTATCAAAACGACTCATCAAACTCGATCACAGCCATAAGGTGCTTGAACTCTTAGAGAACGAGCTTAGAACATCCACTGTATACTAGACTCTATAGCGGGTTATATAGGTTATATTATTCGGCAGATGAAACGACCGAGCACATACTCTGCACTTGTGACGAAATTACCCACAAACGTTTTTCACACTTTGACAACGATCGATTATTCCACGAAGCTGTGAGCAGCATTAACACCAAGAAATTTACCAGGTTAATAGAAGACGTGGGACTGCTTGGAAAGTGATTACCTAATAAGGGCAAAACAATAGATCTGATAAGTTGCAGTTCATGAGAGGTTAACTCACCTCACAATGACCCTACGTAACCTAGCCTAACCTAAGACTATTTAGACAATTTTTAATCAAAATGAATGAAATAACCTTTTTTTTTAATTTTTCCATTCTATAAATTCTATAAAAAGCTGATCTTGCCTAACTTCTTTAGTATGTTTTCTAAAAGTCATACTAAGGACTGCTTAAAAAAATACTTTAAATATTCTTTGATAACAGCTGTTATCAATAAACACTAGAACTGGCAACATTTAAGTGCATTCTTAGAAAAAAAATAATATCTTAAATAAGCAATAATAATTGAAAATTTTAGGAACTTACATTTACAGATTTATCGAATTGCTATTAATTCCAGGCATCTCCTTATCATAAATAATTCATATTAAACTAAATGATTTACAAAGCATAATAAAATAGTGAAAATAACATAATTCAAAATTTAGTAACAAACAACGATTACAATATCAAGAAATTAAATAATTTAATGAGAAGAAAACAATAAAATAAAGTTACAAAAACTTTATACGCAACCTATGCAAAAAATAAATAATTCATTAGCAATAACATTCTTTGGTGATATTAGGGTAAAATTTTCGTACAACTTAAACAATTATATAATAAATATTCTATTTACAAAACATGTAATAACATTTTCTTATATAATATTCAACATAAATTAATCATTCACGATAACTAGTTTATCCAAATCGTCTAACGTTTCTTTATTATTCGATGAAATAGTAATTTCTCGAAAAAAAATACATGAAATTAATCAAAAAGTTTAGGACAATTGTTTTGGACCCCATATCATACTATTATCTATACAAATGATATGCGCAACAAATATTAATTCCATGATGCAAACATACTATTAATAATTAAAATACACAACAAAATAAATATAATTACAATGCCCCTCAACGTACATATTTATGTGGGTGAATCACATATAAATGGTAATTTGGTTAAAAATGTATGTCATTGTGAAAACGGCGTGTTCCCATTTATTTCAAGATGGAATCGTTTGTGGGCAATTGGCTGACGACGACGACCGACTACATTTTTTAACAATGGCATCAAGAAATTTCCGCTTTGCTGCGAAAATATGTATATAAAAGCTATGTAGAAAAATAAAACATATAATTATTTTACAATAATACATACATACGTTTTTTTTTACTAAATTCCGGTTATTATATTATATTTGATTCGCCCATGTACACTGAATAAGAGGGTATTATAACGAAATTATTTTAAACAAGTTATTTTTAATTAACGAAATGAAAATTAATTGGACTTCTGTAATAATATTTATTTCATCTTCTACCGATAATTAAAATTAAGCGGGCGTCTAAAAACTCGAAAACTCCAACATGTGGGAGATTCGCATACCCGAGACCGTAAACGAATCAGATTAATACAAACTGTATGAATCTATAAATCCATCAATTTAATCCGGCCGAAGGATCAATAGCGGTAATTCCACCCGTATAATGAAAGGATTATATGAGTGGACTGTATGCAAGTAATCAACCGGTAGCGGTGCAGCAAATATTAGGACTAACTCTGGTGTTATGGACATTGTATAGCCTGAAGCGTACAGGACGTGAGCTTTGGGGCAAGAATTTTGTTTTGTTGAATATATCACGAGAACAATGATGCAACACAATTACCATCTCGCATTTTTTATCTAGCCCTCACAAAAATGATGATGTCATAATAATACTTTCTCTGCATTTCCTTATTTTATCACTATCTGTTATATAAAATTTTATGTAACTCTTATAATAATAATAATAATGTGGCATACAGTAAGTGCATATAATATATTTATAATTTTAAAAAAACAAAAATTATACAAAAAATGTTCTCATTAATTTTTTTAGTCCAACCTTATCTTATAATATTGGTTGAAAATGAAAAAATTTAGATTTTTTAAATTTTAAAATCAAAAAAAGCTTACAGTTTTTCTAAATTTTCAGCAAAGAATAAATTCAAAAATAGATTAGAAATCTTTTTTAGTTTTGAAATTATGGGTGCCGATAAACCTTTAATATTATAGCAAGCCATATAATAATAATTAATAATCAATATATTTTATTTAGCAAGATTGATATACAATATAATATATACAGGGTGAGTTTTTTAGATGTTCTCTATGGGGATCTATAAGAGATAAAAAAAACGGTCAAATGGTGAAAGAAGTGTAGATTTGCGAGACGAATAAAATTCCACTTTTAAAGTTTTCAAAAAAATCAAGGTTAACTAGATATTTAGAAAAAAGTAAAAAGGGTCAATTTTTTCAAATCAATATATGAGGTCCCTAAGACCATTACACTAATTTCTGGAGAATAAAAAAATCTATCTTTGTAGATACAGATGCACATCTCGAAAACGAATTATCTGTTTGAGATGAAACTTTAAACTTAAGTTTTTGTCGTTAAAAACCGGAACTAAAAAGCTTTTGGTAAACCGGAAGTAGATGTTTACTAGAGGTGCTTTTTAATTTTTTTGCTGATATTTTTCTAAATATGAAAAGTTTAGATATTTTTTTACACATAACTAGAGTCAAGATAGGACAGACAGACTGATGGTCGATAGCCCAAACGGATAGACTAAACATTATATGCCATTTTTAAATGTTTTTAAATGTATATGTTGCGGCTCTTTGTCGAAAATTTAAATATTAATAATGAATATTAAATTATTACAGAAAAATAGTACACAGTAGATTTTAATGGAGAATTGGCACAGCACACCACGCAAAGCCACAACATCCTATCCCCGTTAAAATTAATTAATTTCAAAAGAAGAAAAAATAAACAATGAAATAACAGAAATACTTAAATTTTTGAATAGGAATAACATGAATTAAGTATAAATACAATTACCTAGGTCATAAATTAACCTAACCTAATAAAAGAATATTCACATATATGAAATCTAATAACTGGGAACTTTATTGAGATCTTACTCTTGGGAAAGAGCGAAAAGCTTCACCGTCGGACGCACCAAATTATCATTTCGCGTTTTTACCGTCGCGGATCGCAGTATGCCGTCACTTCCTGTATGAATAAACTTTATGCGCCCTAGTTTCCTATGACTGGGTGGTAAGTTTTGCTCATTAATTAGGACCAGTTGTCCTACTTTCAAAGGCTGCCCGTTCGAACGCTTCCTCTTTCGACGTCCTTGAAGTTCCTGCAGGTATTCCTTCTTCCATCTAGTTCAGAAATGCTGCTGTAGCTGCTGCACCAACAGCTATTAAATTATTTGTGTAAAGATATTGCAAAACTATATGTGGATCGGTACGCTGATTTTCTAGAAAATGTAGCGTCAAAGCGTTAATTTCATTGTACAAATCAATACCCTTAATGTCAGCTTCATTTCTTGAATCGTCTTTGCGTTTTAGATATAAACAGTTACAATGTTTCATCAATTCTTTCTCGGGGTTACTAAATAATGAACTACAAAGAAAGCCAAATACGTCTAAAGTTTTTAACTCTTCAAACCTATTTTTAAGGAAGTTAGTGTCTGATCTAAAATCTAAAAAATAATATAACTTTATCACATCGTTCATACTGAAATTGTGTCAGTTTTCTTCTTGGACGAAGTGTATCTAATGGTGTGAAGTTTGTTTCAGCATTTAGTGTTTGTGCAATTTCGCTAGCTTCTTGTAAAATAATTTCAAAATGTTCATCCGTGCGATTATTTGTTAACTTATCGATCAAATTATTTAGCATCATTTTTCTTAAATAATTAATATCGTTCAGACTACAAGACGGCATTTAAATTTATAATTTTTAACCTTAAAGGCGAGCGAATGCGTTATGTATGTTGTGGCACTATCCCAATACTCAGACGTATTTTCAGATATTTCAAACAGAGATTCAAATATATTTTCTAGATGATACCGTAACGGTTTAATCGCAACAATTCTGCTGGACCATGGCGTAGTACTCAAAGCTTTATCTTGTGTATTTTTATAAACAATGAAACGAAAACATAGATTTCTTGAATTATGTCAAAAAAATGATAATTTGGTGCGTAATATTTACTGCATCATTGACTAATACATTTAGACTATGATCTGAGCATAGAACGTAAAATGCACGATTATTGATTTCCAAAATCTTTGTGTTTTTCACGCATGTTAGAACCATTATCATAACCTTTCTCACGCAAATTTTTAATATCTAGGTTTAATTGTGAAAATAAATTCAAAACAAAATTTAATAAACCCAGCCAGTTGAACTGGTGACTGTTAAAATACCAATGAAGAGTTCGCATAACTTTAGTGTTTTAGCTTATTGTTTATAAATATATGTCTAAGTATTACTATTACTTGTTCCGTATGGCTTGCACCCGATGTACATTCTAATATGACAGAAAGATATTTCGATTATCTAACTTTGCGAAAAATAAATATGTTTCCGCATAACTGAATCAAAAGAAGCTAACATTTCTATTGCTTTTAGAAAATTGCCATTATCATGCTTAAGAAAATGTTTCGAAGAACTTCGAAAAGCCAGACATTGAGGTGATAAAAACTGTATAACGGAAATAATTATTTCTAATATTATTTAATTCCACCCATGATTTCACATTTTTATTGTGGAAATCGCTCGTTTCATGTCTTTTCAAAGTTAATGATAAATGTTGCCAATCCGAACAACCGCTCAAATCAGACAGGTTACTTACAAAAACAGTAAACGAAATCTTTTGAAATAGAGTAAACAAGCCAATCTCTATTAATTTCTTCCCATTAGAAAGTTTTCTATAATAATAAAAATCACTAAATTTTCGTGTTTTTTTTCCTCACGAGAAAACGCCTCTGGCTATTTTACTCCTTTTAAACTCCTGTATCTTCTAAGAAGTCCAGGAGTTTCTGCCAGGGGATATTCCTTAGTCTTTTCTCCCCATGGCTGTTCTTGTTTGTATGCTTTGCAAGTGCACAGTAGGTGTTGGGGAGTTTCCTCTTTTTCCAGACACCCACGGCATAGGGGGCTTTTGTCAATGCAATATGTTTGTGCTTGTTTAGGTCACAGTGCCCAGTCCTTTGATTATTCTTAGTTTCAATCTGCTCAGTCTAGACAGAGTCTAGAGTCTCATATGCCTCATTCCATTTTGGTTTTGCCATGCCTTATTGTGCTCCTTTGCTAATTTGCGTCGGATTATTTCCTTTCCGGTTTCATGGGATATACCGAAACCGGGTTCAGGTCCTATGAATTCACCTGCTGCCTGTTTAGCCAGCAAGTCGGCCCCCAAGTGCCCAATAATTTTTTGGTCCTTGGGTATCCATACTAACTGTGTTTTTATTGTTGTCGCCACTGCATCCAGTTTGTTTTTGTAAGTCATGACCAGCCTGGACTACACTATCTGGGAGGCTAGCGCTTTTATGGCTGCCTGGCTATCTGTCATAATGGTAAGTGGTCCTTTGTTAAGTCCCAACTCCATTACGTGATGAGCTCATCAGTCAATGGAGGCTATTTCGTCCTGGAAGATAGAAGCATGCTTCCCCAGAGCAATCGCAAATTGTTTTCTCTGGTTGTAGCATCCATAGATACCGGCCCCGGTTCCTTTAGTATTTTTGGCCCCATCTGTGTACCAGATGGTTCCTTTACTCGTTCCCAGGTATGTTCCATTTGTTCATTCACTTCGCTGTGGTGTGATCGTTTTAAATGTGCGGGATGGGTGTACGATTTTAGTGAAATCGGACCTTATTTTTAGTGTCTCTTCTTCTTGCAGTACTTTAAATGTTGCTGGTCTTGATAGCTCCATATTTAAAGTGTCTCCATATATGTGCTGCCTGTCTAACTTCCATCATTACAAATAGATGTAGTGGTGGTAGCGATAATATATGTTCCATGGCTGCCGTGGGCGTAGTCCGTATTGCCCCAGTGATGCTCTCTAGGTGGAAGTTGAAGTTCAATCTGGTATCAAGTATGACCCCTAAATATTTTACTTCATTTTTGGTTGGAACTTCAATTTCGCGACCCGCCAGCGACTAATGCTTCTGCTGTTTTTCCATATAGGATAGTTGTTATAGTCCGACTTCTGAGCATCTTGTTTACCCATTGTCCGACTTGCGAATTAATTCCTCTTTTCTCCATTGCTGTTCCTATGAAGTTGAAGGTTTTCTTGTCAAACGCCCCTTCAATATCTAAAAAGGCCCCTAACTCAACGTCTTTGCATTGTAGGGTCCTTTCGCATCTGCTCACTAGTTGGTGGATTGCTAGCTCACATGACTTTCCCGTTTGCTAGACGTATTGTTGACGGTGTAGTGGTGAGTATTTTAATACTCCTTCCCGTATGTGCCTGTCTACTAGATTTTCTAGTAGTTTTTAAATACATGATGACAAGCTGATAGATCTGTAAGATTTAGCCTGGGCATATGAATCACGCCCTGGCTTAGGTATGATATGAAAGGGCAAGGCTTGCTCTGAGGATATAACATAGTGGTTTCCTCAGCGTTGCTATCCTCTTTTGTAACATGACAGGATATATCCTGTCAAGACCTGGTGATTTTAATGGTTTAAACGTGTTAGTTCCCCACTCAACGTCACCTGGTCTGATTATCATTTTCGCTGTTTCCCAGTTCCGTTTTGGAGTCCCTGACTTGCTGAGCGTCTTGAGTAGACGGGAGTTTGTGGGTTCACTTTCTATGTCCCCATAGAATTTTTGCCAAGTTTCCCTCTTGCCATTTTTATTGGCCTTATGATATGCCGTGAGGGCCGTTTTGTACTGCGCCCATTCACCGTTTCTCTTGGCTGTGTTAAATAGTCTTCTGGTGCGTGCAGGTGACCCTGGTTGAGGTAGGTTTGATGGTTCTTGGGCAGCTTGCTTCAAACGCAGTATTGATAGAGTCTGTCATGCTATACACCATGAGCTCTAACTCATGCTTTGTTCTCGCTACTGTTGGACAGTCCCCGATTCGGCTGGCTAGTACCTCTTTGTATAGGTCCCAGTCAGTTCTCCTCAGTTTCTGTTTTGGATTTCCGATGCTTCTTCTGATTCGATATCGAATCGTATATATCAATGATCTGAGAGTGATGGTTCATCAGATACATGCCAGTGTTTTACCTTGCGAGAGGCAAGTGTTATGTCAATTACTTCGCTTCGCACGATAACGAACGTGGGTACATTTCCAATATTTGCTATTTCAATGTCATTCTCTAAGATAAAATCTAATAGTCTAATAAATTTTTGTTTATTGTTATTACCGGGAAATCTGTGGTTACGTACCTACTGACACCCTATTCCCCGTGAAGTAATGCCTAACGGGATTCCGCGAGGTGATAGGGTGACATGATAAGGTGGCTTTTAGTGGGTATACCTGTTCTGGGGAGTTTCACACTCCTTCTATAAAAAACACGTTTTTATAAAAACTTGTTTAGTTTCTCATTCCCTTTAACTTTTGTTTAAAAAGTTATGTAATATTTCTCGAATTTAGAAAAATATCCAGAAAAAAATTGAAAAATGTCTCGATAAACATCCACTTCCGGTTTATGAATATTTACCAAAAGCTTTTCAGTCTCAGTTTTTAATGATAAAACCTTAAGTTTAAAGTTTCATCTCAAATGGATCATGTGTTTTTTAGATACAGCGACCACAGACATCATTCACGAAAACAATACTTTCCCAATATATTACATATAGGGAATGTAAAAATCATAGTAAATTATCAAATTATGTGAATGAGATCGATGAGGAGATTCCTGGATTTGCCGCCCCCTTAGAAATGCCGCCCGTGTGCGGTGCACACCCTGCACGCTCGCACCCGCCGGGCCTGTAAATGCAGAACGATATGCATACATACTCGTGTCACCAAACGCACGAAGATCAACAACCGCATTTGGGGATGATTTTACCTTGCGAGACGTTTTAATCATCTCCATAGCTTTTAATTCGTTACGTAATTACAACCATGATTCTAAAATAGTATGTGGAACACGTTCGTTCCATTTTAACTGATATTACCAAACATCTTGGAGAATCATTTTTGCCTTAATAATAACTAAATCTAAGGGATTAAAATATTTTCAGATTTCAGACAATATGCTTCGTTTTTTTTTAACTCTAACTGACTTACAATTAAAAGAATTGTATTAAATATTGTCATTAAGTGTAATGTTTTGATTTGTTCATCCGATACTAGATTTAATACATAATTATTTATTTTGGAATTATTTAATCGCTTATTATTTCTACTTAATTTGTATCCCATTTTCGCAACAAAAACCCAACCTTTGCTCAAGTATTTGTTAACGAGTCACCGTAACTACCGTACTGCCTTGATAGTCAACACATGGTCCATGTAAAAGTCATGCATAATAACTTAAGCTGTTAATTCATTGTAAATTTTAATTGCCTGATCAGGAGATTCGCAGTACACAACTTGATATTTAGCATCTGATTCGTGAACTATGATATTCGTGATACGGAATCTAATTAACTTGTTAAATATATCTTCTTGTAAGGTTGGGCCTGTCATTAATAAATCATTAAGTGATCTCTTGTTGTTAGACTTGAATTTTTGATAACCGAATGGTGTAGTAAGTAATACCAGCAGTTTTCTCCGAAATTAGAAATAGTTTTCATGTGACCCAAGTCTACATACTCCGTCATCAATGAATAATATTTCTCTTTTAATTTAGAATTACGCTCTAATTCATTTTCTATATTATGAAAATGATGGTAGGGACCGTTACTGTGTGGTAGTTTATTTTAAATGGTAAATAAAAATAATTTTGACGTGTTTATACCACTATTTATTGTATAATATACAGAGAAAAGTACTTTCCCTATATTTTATTCTTAATAATCTGTTCATTTTTAAATTCTCTACAATTATTTATTATATAAGTTTCACGTAAGAATTTGATGAAAAATATGTTTTTATAAAACTTGTTCCGTTTATCATTTCATTTAGCTTTTGTTTAAAAAGTTTTGTAATATTTTTCATATTAAAAAAAAAACAGAAAACAACAAATTTATGTTTTATTGCTTTTCTTTGTTTAAAAAATGAATTTTATCTACGATCGTACAGAAAATAGACGCTTTTTGCATCATTTTTCATTGTAAAAGTGGCTATTTAAAGCACTAGTGCTTTTTTACGTTTTTATTGCACGGTAATGTCAAACTGTGTTTATTGCACAGAAATGTCAAATTTGACAGATGAATATATTATAGCACAAATTTTCGACGAAAAACTTAATTTTTTATTAATTGATACAAATAACTAATAAACTATAAATAAAATATATAATACAAACGAAATGGCAGATTTAAGAACTCTGAAGATTTCATTTAATGCAAGTCGAAGCGATTACAATAAAGCGAACATTTTTTCCATAAATAATAATGGCGGCCGACATTTGTGCAACTTGTTTACTGGTTGCTAAGTAACGCTTTCATTAGTGCACTGCAGGTAAAATATGTTTTCATTAATTGAATTATTGAAATGACATTAAAATATTACTCATAAGAATATATTCTTTGAAATCCTTTACGATCGAAGATAAAATTTTGTAAGGCACACGTGTAAAAAGTTTCTTTATTGCACTCCTGGCTTTAAAAAAACTCGCTCGTTCCTCGCTCGTATTTTTAAACGCCAGTTCGTGCAATAAAGCATCACTTTTTACACTTGTACCTTAAATAACTATTATGTATAATAATAATTACCGAGTGTTTAAACAATTTATTGTTAACTTTATTAGTTTTCTTGCTTCTATTAGAATTTTGCGAAGGAAATTGTTTAAAAATGTAAGATATTGTTATTGATATTTTATTAATTAATATTATGTAATTTTAATTCAATTGAGTAAGTTAATTTACTAAATAATAGGTGCATAATAAGCATACTATATTCATATTTTATTTTTTTGTGCGAAAACCGTGCAAGATA
Source organism: Ontholestes murinus (assembly GCA_963969525.1). NCBI lineage: Eukaryota > Metazoa > Arthropoda > Insecta > Coleoptera > Staphylinidae > Ontholestes > Ontholestes murinus. Next base: position 38,635,281 of record OZ018395.1, read on the forward strand.
TTAAATATTACTAAGAGACAAAACACTTTTTAAATCAAATGGTCTTTCAAGTAATATATATTTTTTGTTTTTATTGGATGTACCAATAAAAAAATATTTTAGTTTTAAGGTGGTGGTACTACTGTTTTTTTATACTTCCTGTCAATCAGCAATGACCATAATTACTGAAATGATGTATTATGTTAGTAGTAGTTATTAATAATACATTTCATTTAAATCGAATAAAGCGTTCAAATGTTATAAATAAAAGAAATTAAAAAAAATGAAACTTTGAAGACAAATTCCGGCTTAACCGTAAATTTTTTGATATAGTAACGTAATTTGTATTCGGTACTATGATCAAGTATTTTGATTCAATTTTTATGGGTATTGAATTTAGGTAATAAAGTTCAAAATTTGTTTTGAAATTAATTGGGATCGATATAAAATATTGAATTATCATTCATTTTATTAAACAACTAACTTTAGATATGGATTCAACATTTAGTATGTTATTACATGAAAAGGTAATTAGTAATTGGTAAATAGAATTCCCAGAAATTCGGATGGTTTAATAATTCTTGGATATAACGCGTTTAATTTGCAGAACGTGTTTAATTTTTCGATAGTTTGAAAAATATTTTGGATCTTTTGTAAATAATATATGTTGATGAGCGATTTCTCACTTAACTAACATGTAATTGCAAAATTCTTGATTTTAATGAGTCTTAGTTATGTTCAATACTTTTAAGTGTTTTATTAAATCTATTAATAATTTCATTATTAAGACTATACCTGCATTTAATTTGATTTTCAATTTGATTTTGGTTGTTCCTAAGATGATTTAGCATTTTTCAAATTAAGTACAGTGATTAGAGTTTCCTGTCATTATTTTAATTAAGGTGTCTATCCCGTCAATCAACCCTCTTTTGTTCCTACTTCTTTTTATTATTCCAAATTGTTGGAATTTATCCTATAAATCTTCCTTTATATAATTTACTATATTTTCATATATCTAAAAATCCCTCCGAAATGTAGATATATTTTAAATTGTTAACTGCAATTGGTCTTTCAAATAAACTGAAAAAGTCATCTACACAGACATTCGGAGGTCTATCTATATACATCGACTACAATAATATTTTGTAAACTATATGTAATTTTAGGATATATCTCTGATTATGTCAATACCAATTTTCTAATTGATGATATAGTTGATGCTTGAAACCATTACTTGATGATACATTTTTGAAAATTAGGACGATAAATGAAATTCACTTTGTTGCTATCACAAACGGTTTTTATGTAGTTTTAAACCGGCCACTAATAATAAAAACCGTGTGTGATGACAACAAAGTGAATTTCATTTATCGTCCTAAGTAATAATAAACAAAGTCAGGATATAATTCAATTATTAAAAAAATTATTATAAAATATTTAATGAACCGACAAGAGGAACTAATACCTCATAGATTTGAATCGACAATATATTCATAAATCAAATTTATAAATGTGAAAATAAATCTGCATGTATCCGATCATTTAGCTTAAAAAAACTAAAACCTTTAACATTCAGAAATTCTACAATAATAAAAATATAAAAAATTTTAGATCTGGATTGAAATTAATTAATTGGGAATGTATTTATAATATTGGTGACTATAGCGTCAACGCCCAGTGGCAAACTTTTCAACAGCATAATGAATATCGCGATAAACAAATGCCTTTCAGAAAAACGCACATTAGTTGCAAAACAAAAAAATGTAAATAATCCCTCCCAAGACGTATTTGATTGCAATTGTGAATTAGACATACGCTATGTAATATCTCGATACGAAAATAAATTTCTCAAAACGTATATTACAACAAAAAAGAAATATTACGAACTTCTCATACTAGAGCGCTCAAACTGATATAGCTTTAAAATCCAACAGCCAAAAAATTCCACTAAATGTGTTTGAAATATTATAAACAATGTCAAGGGAAACATAAATAACAAGTCATTAAATATTAACATTCCGGGCAAAGCCAAAGAATTAGCTACAACATTTAATACATATCAAAAATATTGTTCAAGAACTCATAAATATTAACACATAATTCAATTATTCAAACTACATTTCGATAAACCCTAATATAATCTTCATTTGTAACCGAAACGAAGAAAATACACTTTCGTATGGCAACGATAACATCTCTAACACAGTCATTAAATTTGCTGTAATAGAATTAATAGAGCCACTATATTGAATTTTTCCTGACAAATTAAAGACGGCTATTATTAAACCAATTTACAAAAAAGGAAAAAGGAAAATCAGAATGTGTAGAAAACTACAAACCATTAAGTCTATTGTCCCTTTTCTCGAAAATCCTTAAATATTTCATGATCAATCCTTTAGCAAAAGTAATCTATACAATGATTTTCCTTGTCCTTTTCTCCAACTCCTGCAATCCTACTTTCCACAATATCCAAGTTAGCGATCGATCATCCTTAAGAATCCTAAGCAAAATACGCCATCCTAATAATCCTCTACATAATCCCTCTAACCAACTCCTATATGACTCTACCTCTGTTATTCCCATCAATGAACGCCTTCTATACCTCAATGGAAATTTTTCCAAAAATTCCTTCAACCAACACATCCTTTACCTTTACTGCTTGCGCAGAAAACCTAACCAATTTTCAAAATACAAAACCCCTTCATTCACTACATTTGAATTCATCGCATCCTTTACGTTCCTCGCTCGTGTTTTTAAACGCCAGTTTGTGCAATAAAGCACTACTTTTTACACTTGTACCTTAAATAACTATTATATTATTATAATTTATATTATACTAGCATGCGCCTTTTCTTATTTTGAACTAAATGCATTAATTAAACCGACGTGTGTGACATGAATTTCCCTTACATATTATAGAAAAATACAAGTTAAGACCCTCATTAATGATATTATAGACATTATTTACAGAAATATTTAAATCCTGATTACTCAAATGGGATTTCCAATCCACAGTTGCGAAATAATTGTTTAGTGAATTATAATCGGCATATTTAAAATCATAATACAAAAAATCAGTGAATGAAGCCTAATGTTCAGCTAATAAATTAAATTTTATACTATAAACAATGTGATGAGTACCGCTATTGAACAAAGAATTAATTGATTTCGAAATCTCTAAGGTTATAATATTGGATAAATCTAAGTTAAGAAAAACGCCGCGCTCGTTAGGAATCAAATTGCACTGCTTTAATTATCAAATGCTCTTTGATGTTCTCTTTCTGACACAATTAAACGTTGTAATTGCTAGCAAATATATAATCTAAACTATACAAATTTGAACGATAGACAATCTGTGATTCTCATATAAAGAAACATCTGAATTAAGTGAAATGTAAGTTACACCTATAATAACTGTTATTATTAACTTTATCAAATAAGTGTTCAATATATAAAGGCATTAATTTAACTGCAGTAAGTGATGATTTAACTGCAATAAAGAACACCTCCCCCTTCACTTTGTACTTATTAAGGGTCCACTCTAAATTCATTACACCCTCTAAAATTTAAATTATAACATTTATAACAATTGTATCCTAAATAGAACATTTAACAATAATATGAGCATTATTGAGCTTAAATTTGAAAACATATATTTAGTTCCTAAATTACGTGGGTCATTAAGAGATATAATGGTTGGTCTTCCGCAAATATATTTAAGTGTTATATTAGATTCACTTTGCTGAATATGCCAAAGTATTTATTTATTTCATAATTTTAAATTCCGTCGCTTCACCTCCTTCCCCTTATAATAACATTTTGAAAAAAAACAAAAACTTTTTTGAAAGACAATCCCCATTTACTAGTAACTCGTGCTGACAAAGGCAACTGTACCGTAATTATGTCAAACCAAGATTATGAAACCAAATCCTTAGACCTTTTAAATGATACTGACACCTATAAGCAACTCAATAACGACCCTACACATTCAGTGGAGAGGAAACTTAATAAATTAATTGATGATTTGTTTAAAAAAAAACTATATTGACAAAAATACCGCACAACATCAATGCTACAATGGCTCTTGTCCAACGTATTACGGTTTGCCAAAAATTCACAAACCCTCAGTTCCCTTAAGACCAATTATTTCTTGTATAGATTGTCACACGAAAAAACTAGCAACTTATATAGCCAGGATCATTGACATTTCTTTCATAAACTATAACCAATTTAGAATTAAAGACTCCTTTGAATTTGCAAACAAAATTAACAACTTTCAATTACCCCCCAATTTTCAAATTGTTTCCTTCGACGTCATTTCCCTCTTTACTAACATACCCCTTGACCTTGTACTAAACATCATCAGTACTAACTTCCACCTTATTGAACCTAAAAACCCTATCCCACTAACAACTTTCATTTCAATTATAACTTTTTTATTTAATCATACCTTCTTTAAATTTAATAATGTTTTTTATCAACAAATAACTGGCTGCCCTATGGGAGGTACCATCAGTCCTTCCATAGCTGAAATTATTATGAATTCTCTGTTACATTTTTGCTCTGCTCGGGTCTCTTTCCAATTTCCTTTTATTTATCAGTATGTAGACGATCTGATATGTGCCGTTCCGGCTAACGAAGAAAATAACACATTAGACATTTTTAACTCTTACCATCCTAAATTACAATTTACAGTAGAAACTGAAAAAGAGGGAATCGTACCCTTCCTGGATACTTTAGTATGTAGATTACCTAATAATTCCATCATTTTAGATTGGTACATTAAACCGACGAGTTCAGGAAGGTACATCCCCTTCGACTCTTACCACTCAAAAAAGTACAAGTACAACACCGTTCTCGCCCTCAAAAATAGAATATTGCGCATCGTACATCCATCTCTTCATAATGTGAACTTGGCAAAACTGTTCCGCATATTACGGAATAACTCGTATCCCCCTGTGTTGCTGAAGAGACTTTTGTACCGCTCCCACGGTCGGACAGTTGAACCTCGCGAGGACCCAGTTGCACTAGATAAAGTGGCTTTGCCGGAAACACGTACATACCAGACTCTTCCGTATATTGACTGTCTTTCTAACAAACTTACTAATATTTTCCGTTCCGTTTCTCCTAATGTGGTGGTAGCTTATAATAACTGTAATACTCTTTCTTCACTTTGTTTCTCCCGTTTAAAAGACCCTATTCCCCCTTTTCAAAAACATAATGTAGTATATTCTATTAAATGTAAACAATGTGATCTCGTATATGTTGGTCAAACATCACAAAAAACTTAGCAAACGTCTAACACAGCACAAAAGTGATGTCAAGCACAAACCACGATCTACAGGTCTTAGTGTACATTGCAACGACACTGACCATACACCTGACTATAATAACACCAAAGTAGTTACGTCAGAACGTAACACGTTCAAGAGAAATTTTCTCGAAATGTGCTATATACATTCCCAAAAAAAAAACGTATGAACTTCAAAAAAGACATCGACGGACTAAGCAACATATACAGTAACATATTATCATTACATAACTCCTAATCCCCTTCCCCCTTTTTCAGAATTCCCACATTCCATTGTATATTTTCCTTACTATACATTAATCATTGTTAATTCTTCCACTCTATTTTATATTCTTCTCTACTAAGCTCCATACCATACTTCTACCCCACATAATATTCTTCCTCTGGGTTTCGTCGTCTGTAATTCTAAAATAATTTTCATTCTGTTTCTTACTTTCACTTTTATTTACCTTTCTTGCTCTGCGTGTGTAAGATGTGTTTCCGTCATTTCCACCGCTCTCTTTTGGTTCTGGTTCCCCCTCGGTATCGTCTGATATAGCGACCTAAATTGAGGGTTTACGTTTTCGGGTAATGGTTAGGGTCACTCCTGATAGTTACGCGGAAATTCCTCCTTTTTCGTCGCTCGGGGTTCGCTCTGTTCCCGATTCCTTGGGCCCGGCAGCAATTGTCTCTTTTCCATCTCAGGCTAAATGCGAGTGGTTCCAGTGTACATTGTACTCTGCATTCTTCATCTTGGTGTAAACCTGACTTTTAATTTCCACCATTTCTAAATTGTCAATATGCCGAACATGTTCCCCCCTCTTTTGCCTATCTTCACATTCAGTTCGCGACACTGTCTTGTCCGGTCTGGTCAGATGTATTCACTTTTAATTAATTTTATCTAGTAACCGTCAACATTTCTTATTATTTTAACTTTTCTGAATCACACTGACCTGACCTAACAGTGTATAAGCTGCTCAATGTTCTATTTTTACTGTACTTTCAACTGATGTCCTTAAATATGGAAAATTCGAAATCTAACCTCAAAATGTACGCCATGTGCACGTGGTCGCACCTCACGTAGGATTTACTTTTAATTGTTTACAAGTAAGTCACCCTTACTTTCTCAATGCGTCCATAATTATTTTTATAAACTATTCTGTGATTTTATTACTATTTATTAATGTAATTATAAATGTAAAATCTGTACTATAAAAAAACATTTTTAGGCTCTGAAGATGCACACATGTGTGTGCGAAACGTTAGCTAGGTTCATAACAATATAGAGGACTTAAGCAAAAAACTACATCTTTTATTGCTACCTACATTTCGTCTGGACTTGAATCCCGTTACTCCATTCTATATATATATATATATATATATATATATATATATATATATATATATATATATATATATATATATATATATCGGTTTCATCGGGTCAGTGAAGATCTATTGAGTTCTTGATTATGCTTTTTAATTCTTAAACGGGTATTGACGTGAATAGACTTTTTACGTCGAATGATACCAAAATGAGTTTTTTGTTGAATGTTAAATGTTTTGTACTATTGACGAAATCAATTGAGTCCTTTATAGAATAATTTGATGTGTGTGGAATTAACTGCGGTAGTTTGTAATTAATGTATGCACAAGCTTTTTATGTCGGAGCTTGGCAGTGTGACACTACTGGTCGCATGGGTATGTCTTCCTTATGGATTTTTGACATTCCATATAGGGTTGGTGCTTTTGGATTCATTTCCTTTAGTTTGAATTTTTCCTTGGTCTGGAATACTTGAAGCTTGTTTTATGATGTCCGTAATTTGTTTTTGAAATGTTGCCGTAGGGTCTTTTTTGATTTCTTTAAAATTGTTCTCTGTAATAAACATTTCTACCTTGTCTACCTATTGCATTCTGTCGAGTATTTTCTTTGCCTGCCTTAGATATTATTTGTTTAATAGTTTGTTCTTCTTTATTTCTGATTGGTTTCGGTTTCGATGATTTCCAATGGTCTCTGATTATTATGTTTGACAAAGGAATTTTGTCCACTTTCTCCGTTATTTCTCCTCTGAAAATAACACACAGTTTATTCCTTACTTCACTTGTTTATTTAAGCATTAGATGTACATTTCGTTCACAAGGTGAACATTATCAATAACAAACTCCTCTGTTTATTGCGACTTCCGTTTCCAGTGCTAATTCTTCAAAGTTATTCTTAAGATTAGTAGGGGCGGGTGAGTATTTAAGTCCATTAGCTTGATTGCCTCTTCGCTGAAAGTTGTGTTTGAAAAGCTTTTTCTTTTGGGTCATGTACTGTGGGTGCGATAATCTGCTGACGGATGCGGCAAGAAAACAATCAAGAGATATGTTGTCCAATCGTTTTGTTCAGGTGTTCGCCTAGATAAAAACGTCTAGTATACCATTTTCTATTTTCTAATTCTATCCAATATGTATGTGCTTTTGTTATCGCGCGTTTCACTTCTATTGATTTGTTGTTTGACTTAATTTTCATAAACTTCAGTGTTAATTTGAACTTGAGGCCTGTAGGTTAAAGTATATATGATTTGAACATTTCTTCATTTTCAACTTAGTTTTCTTATACAGCGTAGCTAATTTCACATCACTTATGTTCTTAATATAATGTATTTTTGGTTATTCATTTTGCCGAAAAGGGTCGTAAAATGGACCTCCTGGAATCATTGGAAATTCATAAAGCACGCGCTAATCCGGAAACTCCAGTAATTAACGACCAGCTTGACCTAGTATACACTCCTATTTTTAATAACATTGTTAATCCCTAATCCAATCGTATATAAATACCGCTCGTTATGTAGTTTAAGTTACTATCGATTTGAAAATGATACGCTAATGTATTGAAACCATTGGTCACCATATAAATAAATAAAGGTAATACAAACCAAAGTGATAATTGTGTTTAATTTGTAAAGTTGCCTTTTCTTTAATAAAACACCCTGTATATTTTTTCATATTTCAATTTATCGCAAAATTCTTAACAAAATTCGTATAGCACATCATAAAGCTAAACTTTGAAAATCACGTTTTTTAAAAAGTGTACAAAAATGTTAGCCATCAAGTTACCTTTCAAATATAGGTAGAATGCAGCGTTGTTATGGAGATTTTCATCTTCATAATAACGCTGCGTCATTACACACAAAAGTACATTTAGTTTGAATTGACGTAACGTTGTTATGGAAATGGGAACTTTGAGAGGGCACTTGATAACAAATTATACAAAAATAATTTATAAAAAATTGATTTTCAAACTTCGATATCTCCGAACCGGTCAAGTTTAGCTCAATAATGTGCTATAGGAATTTTGAGATTAATTGAAAGATGGAATAATATACAGGGTGTTCCATTAAAGAAAAAGCAAGTTTGTTTCGTCTTGACTTTTTGACTGATCCTGTATACTTAATTTGTCATTATTCGCTAGCTATCTTACTTTAGGAGATATTCGACCGTTTCCATACTTATCAGCGACCCTGTATATATATACAGTGTGTCTGCTTAAATTCGCACCATATTGTCGCGTGGGGGTCGTCGCGACTTCGAGATCAAAGGCAAAAGGATTACTGACTAATTATTATTAGGGAATGGAAGGTTACTTACTTGAAAACAAACTTTCAACTGAACTATTTATTACTACACTTAACTGGAACTAGATGTTGGGGCAACCTCTTTTCTTGCACGCTAATTCGCGACTGTCCGTCCCCAGCGGTCCCACGGATCTTCCTCGATTCCCCTAATCAGCATAAAAATTACTTATTAACAATTATCGAGGAAGTCCTTGGATTCCGCTGAGCACGGGCGTACATACTCGCGGACAGGGAGCGACATGATATTTCCTGTCTCAAATATCCCCTGTCCGCGACATTACTCCCCCTTCAGTAAATCGGTGCCCCAACGATTACACAACTATCTTAGCCTAACCTAACCTATAGTACTTAGGGTCTCTAGAGTCCACACTACACCATCACTTGTGAGTCTATCCACTCTTGATGTGTCCGAGGCTGACCTCTTACTAGGAGACAAGTTGAGTTGGTCAAGCATCTTAGCAGGTGACTGTTTTCCGTGAGCTGCTTGGTGGAGCATTTATGGTACTGGCCTCCCAACGACTTGCCAACCTGGCCCCCTTGGTTAGAGTACAGATATGGTGCTTCATTGGTGGATTTCCATTTAATTTTCCAGGTCAGGATCGTTGTACATGCCTTGTTCCTGGCTACAGCACTGCGGGGCACGTTAGTTTGTCTGCGTTGCGTTGGATTTGGTTTGGGCCAGCTGCATCCATTAATGTAAGCTGCACTCTCTGCTTGCTGTCATCTTGGTGCGCCAATTGTGTTGTGACGATTTAACTTGCTCCTTTCAGATGTCGCCTCCCATCCTCCAGGTCCTTGGTATCTCGGCAGTGTGGGTAGTGTAACGGCTGCAAAAATACATATCGGCAGATTTCTTTCGTAATAAAAATAAATTGAAGTATAATACACTTTCAACTTACACCTACATTACTAATAATAATAAAATTACTCCTAAGACTTTACTTCTAACTTTCCTAAATAAGTATCCTACTTGCTATTCTATTTACCTACTACCAATACTAATCTAATTATATCTAAGTACAATGATCAATTATTATTATTATTGTATGATTTCTCTATGGTGCCAATTACATCTTTATTTTTATTCTTACCCCTATTACCATTCATTTGAATTTTATTAAATCCTTCATTTACCGTATTTGTCCCTAACAAATCTCTACTGAGTCAATTTTCTGACGATAACTAATAAGTTAACTAAATTTGAAACCGTATGTTTGCGCCATATTCGCCCTACAGTCACACATGTCAACTCTCGATACAATCAACATAATAGTAATCATCATCATTTAATCATTTCTCGTTTGGATCGCCCTTAGACTGGTACCGCCTACCTAACGTCTAGCGAAAATGTGGAGTCGCTGGATCAAGTAATACGGTACGGCACCGTTAACGTACACTTAACTCCCATTTCCTACAATATTTGCAGGTACTTCGCTCCAGCAGCGACGGGATCCATCCCTGTGGTATCCTTTCATAGGCCCCAAATATTACAATTAAACTTAATACTAACTAAAATTATTAACATAATTTTCATTTACACTCACAATCATTCTCTCGTACATCAGTATTTGTTTGCATGTTGGGCCAATACTTAGCAAAAATAGGGTTAACTTTTACATTTCCGTCTCTGTAACGCGTATGTCTTGTTTTAATTCATTATTAGTACATCTGACATTGAAACCATTGATCACGCCTCTTAAGGAGGAATGCTTTCTCTACTCCAGTCATTAAACGGGGAATATTTTTTTCTTTTTTTAGCAATTTAAAATATCAATTGATGATCATCAAAGGTGAATGAAAAAATGGGATGTATACAAAGACCTTAGAGGGTAATAGGGCAGGGTGGATAACTCTATTTCTAAATCGGTGGTTAACAAAATTAATGTGGACATTATTTCTTTTATTCTGGCTTCAATTTCAATATTGTGCATAATATATTTTTTTTTTTTTTAACATTACTACCTGAAGGGACAAGTTATTCATAGACTGTTTAATTTAATTATGTTGAAAATTTTTAACTGAGGTGTTAACGGATTGAATTGTTTTAGTAATTAAAAAAATAAAGGACATGTCGAAGTATGTGAATTTTTTTTTGAGATTTTGAAAAGTGAATTCGTAATGTATTCTGCCTCATCAGATAAGGAAGAGCTGTGAGAAATTACCTGTTCTGTAGGCTCCTATTTCCAGGGTGTTAGATATATTCTTGCAGATCTTCTCCACCTCCCCTAGGACGTATGTTCCGCTTTGAACTCGAGGCCAAACTCTGCAACATCCGCGACTCGCCATTTACAATTATTAATTTAACATCTCCTCTTTCCTCGAAAGCGATCCCGTCATAATCAGCTCCCTGGGTAAGGTGCCGAAGTAAAATCACCAAACATACTAATTCGTCAAGATATTGGACCATTGTACTTTATCTAAAACTAAATTTAATTAATATCCTATTCCTTATAAATTATTACCATAGATTCCTATAAAATAAACGTATAATTAAGTAAATTAACTTATTAATTAATTACCCTTTATTGCAAATTCAATCAGATATTTTTTCATCGAATGGTTGATAGTAAGGTGCTATTCGTGAAACATGCACCACGTCTGTTTTGGCGTTCGCCGTCCGACCCATTTGAACGAGATAGTCCACCTCTCCCCTCCTCTCAAGGATTTTATAAGGGCCGAACCACTTGAGTAACAGTTTTTCACTGCGACCAACTTTCCTTACAGGTGTAAAAACTTTGACTATGTCTCCTACTTCGTACTCCCTTTCAGTGTGTTTACTATCGTACCTGACTTTTTCTTTTTGTTGTTTTGAATGAATGTTTTCCACGGCGACAGCTCTCGCGTTTAGGATTTTGTTTCGGAATTCTTCCACAGTTTCATCCGTTGTTTCTTGTAATAATTGTGCTTCGGTTGGTAGGGTGGGGTCCCTTCCATATAACAAAAAAAATGGTGAATAATTTGTTGTTTCTTGTACTGCCGTATTGTAGGCGAATGCAATGTGCGAAATGTAGTTGCACCAGTCAGTTTGTTTGGTATTCACAAACTTGCTCAATATGTCTACGATAGTTTTATTTAGTCTCTCTGTTAGACCGTTACAATTAGGGTGATAACTCGTGGTAAGGTTACTTCTTATACCCATAATGTTCTGGAGGCTTGCAATCATTTCCGATTTAAAAACTTGACCTCTATCTGATAGAATTCTCCTTGGGCATCCATGACGACATATGATATTTTCCATCAAAAATTTGGCTACTGACCCCGCTTTACCGTCCTTTATTGCTGCGATCTCTGCGTACCTCGTTGCGTAGTCGGTTGCCACAATAATCATAGTTTTTCCCGATATGCTCCTCCTAAAGGGTCCTAGTAGGTCAATTCCGATTAAATCAAATGGTTTCCCTACTTTGATTGGTTGCAGTAAGCCGAGAGGTTTCCTATTTTCCATACCTTTTCTTGCTTGACAATCTGGGCAGCCACGGACGAATTTAATTATGTCATTTCTCATGCCGTCCCAAAAATATCTTGTTGCTACTCGATTTAGTGTTTTTGTGACGCCAAAATGTCCAGCCATGGGTTCAGAATGGTTGCTATAGAGGATGTCAAATTTTAAGTGACTTGGGATACAGAGCAGGTGTTTATTTCCTGATAATGCGGAATTTTTCTTATATAATGCACCGGTATCTATCACATAATTACGCGCTCTTCTTCGCATCGCGTGCGTGCCGAGAGTATTGGAGGGATCTAATATGATATTGATTATTTCTTGTAATTTGTCATCTTGCTTTTGCTCCTTTATGATATCATCTGCACTTAATAGATATGTTGGAAGTTCGTTTGGCATTTCCTCATCAGCTGTTGTTGCTGTTTTGACGGGATGTCTAGACAAACAGTCTGCGTCCTTGTGCGCTGTACCATTTTTATGTACAACTGTGTAATTATACTCCGACAATTTAATCGCCCACCTCGCTAGTTTTCCAGTAGGATCCCGACAATATTTTAACCAGCATAGTGCATGATGATCTGTTACTATTGTGATGTGCCGCCCATGAACTAAGTGTCTTAAGTTACCGAGACTCCAAACAACCGCCAGCGCTTCCAGTTCGGAAATAGTGTAATTTTTTTCAGCCTTTGTTAGGGTTCGGCTAATAAATGCTACTGGGTGTTTACCGTCATACTTTTCTTGCAGTAGGATTGCACCAATTCCGTATCCGCAGGCGTCTGTTCTTAATTCGACATCTTTCGTTGGGTCGAAGTGAATTAAAACGGGAGCAGATGACAATGCATTTTTTAAATTATCAAACGATGTTTGTTGAGACACATCCCAAACAAAACCTCCCTTTTTTGTTGCGTTATGCAGGGGTTGGGCAATCATTGAATAATTTCGAATAAATTTCCTGTAAAAATTGCATGTACCCAAAAAACTTTGAACGTCTTTTGTGTTTGTGGGTACTGGGAATTTTTCGATTGCAGCAATTTTTTCAGGGTCAGTTTTAATTCCTTCTTCGTTAATTACAAATCCGAGTACTTTAATTTCCTTCTCCAATAAGATGCATTTAGAGGGTTTTAATTTTAAATTCGCTTGTCGGAGTCTCTCAAAAATGTTTTTTAATTTAGCTATATGATCCTCAAAAGTTTCGCTAAAAACGATGATGTCATCTAAATAAATTAGTACGTCCTTCCATTTAAGTCCGTGAAAAACAACATCGGCCAACGCTTGAAATGTTGCTGGCGCGTTACATAATCCAAACGGTAGCACGTTGAATTCGTATAGGCCATTATGGGTACAAAACGCTGTCAGTTCTTTGCTTTCTTCTTTAACACCCACTTGCCAGTAACCGCTTAATAAATCCAGCGTAGAAAAATATTTGCTCTTGCCAAATGAGTTTAGGACGTCTTCTATTAACGGTAGAGGGTAGTTATTTTTCTTAGTCACGGAATTTAATTTTCGGTAGTCTACGCAAAATCTCCAAGAGTTGTCTTTTTTCTTCACTAATACAACAGGCGAAGACCATGGCGATTTGCTAGGCCTTATAATATTATTTTGCAGCATTTCCTCGATTTGATTTTCAATAACCTGTTTTTCTTTGTAAGATGTCCGGTACGGTTTACATTTTATAGGTGTCGTTCCTGGGTTTAGTTCGATCTCATGTACTTGAAGGGTTGTAAAGCCTAGGTCGTCATTGTCGTCGGCGAATACGTCGGAAAATTCAGCGATTAATTCATTGACTACGCCCATTTGATGAATTGATAAGTGGCCTGTCGGTATACGTTGGTTTTCTGAGATATTATCATTTAGATCATCCGCTAGAGTAAACACGTTGTTGATTTCATTGCCTTCTTGCAAGAATCCTATGGTGGATCCTTCCAGAAGTCTCGTATCAACGAATGCATGCGATTTTATTTTAATTTTAACAACGTTGTTTGTTGAATCTGCAATCTCAATTAACTCTAAGTTTTTAGGGTTTAAAAACTGGTAATTAGGACGCAGTGTTGTTTTCCCTGGTCTGGTGGGTATTTTTGCAAAACTGGTGATGCACTGCCCTGCTTTCACGATTAGTGTTTCCGTCAACGTAGCTTTACTTTTTTGAGTAGGGTGATGATCGACGTCAATTTGCATAAGCTCTTGGATATCCCGGTTTAATTGTTCAATGTATTCATTTTGTTTGTTTACTTCTTTTTTCCTATCATTAAAAACTAATGACTTATCAACGTAATTTATCACGGCGCCATGTTTTTTTAGAAAATTATTGCCTAAAATAAGTGGTTTCGGAACATTTTTTAATACAAGGGCTGTACAGTGGGTTTTTAAATTTTCTACCGTGACTGTAAATGATGCTTCTCCTAATGCGTGTGTAATATTGTTATCCGCCGTACGTAATAAGTGCTTGTTTGCTTTAGTTCGTTTAAATTTTCCTGCAAGTTTTTCTGATATGATGTTTTGACAAGCCCCTGTGTCGATTACAATTTCCGTTGTTACATCATTAATTTTTCCGAATGTTGTTAGTATATCTGATTTGGTGTGGTACGAATTTGCGTTGTAAAAGGCGGCACTGGGCAGTTTTAGTGACGCCTCTCTTCGTTTGGGTAGCCTCTATTGTATGACTTGTTTTCGGGAAGTGGTGTAGGTGCCATACATGATCGTGCGGTGTGTCCAGGTTTCTGACATCGAAAGCAAATTGGTCTACCGTCACTGGTCATCGAAAATTGCCGATGAGTGTTGTTTTTTCCGTTGCGCCGCGGTAATTGAAAATGCGGATTTAAAGCGTTATTTATCGGAGGGTGATTGTTGGGGTGATAATGGGAATTTTCTATTGCATTTTGTGTTTGCGAATTATTGGTCGGGAATATGTACGAGTTATGAAACGGATGTGTAGGTATGCTAGCATGCGTGTTGTATGTATGGTGGGGGACGAGGGGATCAGGTTGTTGCAGAAAAGGATTCGAATTTTGAATAAAGGGGTTGCAACCGTATGATAATCTTGCAGTTAGTGCCGCTTTCTGAATGTCGCTCATTTTTAATACTACTTCTTTTAATTTCGCTTTGGTCATGCGTGACGAACGTAGCTCTACATATTTTTCTAAGTAGATGGGATGCAGTCCGGCCAAAAAATATTCGATTAATCTTTCGTCGCTGACCTGTCCTAACTCTTCGCATAATCTACTCACATCGTAGTAG
Source organism: Ontholestes murinus (assembly GCA_963969525.1). Classification (NCBI taxonomy): domain Eukaryota; kingdom Metazoa; phylum Arthropoda; class Insecta; order Coleoptera; family Staphylinidae; genus Ontholestes; species Ontholestes murinus. The sequence continues at coordinate 38,650,840 of OZ018395.1, forward strand.
TACATTTTTATATCTTCGTTAATACCCTGTTTCCGACAAGCTAATTTTAATTTAATATCACCCATTGGGTCGTCTCCCCCAAACTCTGCAATAAAAGCAGCTTTGACATCCTCCCATGTTTTATCAAAGTTTATTGGTTGTGTCCTAAATTTTGCGTACCAAAAACATGCTTCGTTTGTGAGGAAAGAGCCGAAAAAGTGAAGCCGGTATTTGTCATCCCAACCATTTGAAAACGAGGCTTGTTCAAAAAGACGAAGAAATGATATAACGTTGTGAGTCGCGGGGTCAAATGTTGGGGGTGTTGTGAATTTCGGTTGAGCGGGCGTGAGAGAGGTAAGATTTGCGTCATAAATTGTCGAGTTGGCCATTTTTTGTGATGATATTGTTGTATGCTCCCGGAGTTGGTTTGCACTTTTTGGAAATTCGGCGGTCGCTGTAATGTCCTGGGCTACGAATTGAGGTGGGTGGATTTTTGTCGTATTTAAATCGTCACTCGAAATAATTGATTCTGCCGACTGCGTTTCCGACATGGACCAATTGTCGATATTTTCTTGAATAAATACGATTGGTTCTAATGGTTGACTGTAGCCCGTTTTTAAAATAGCCGATGTATTGTTATGAATTTTCTGTTCTTCGGGTACGGATTTAGTGGGCGTACGCGCGGTTTTATTACTACCGGTAAATACTTCGCCAGCGTTTGTATCAAAAATTTCGGTACTTCTGGTAGTCGGGCGAAATTCACCGAATTCCTGATCGAATATTTGTGCTTGATAGCGAGTGTTGTAATTTTGCTTCTTTTTAGACATTTGAGTCCGAGTTAATGCACTGCATTTAATTTACACATATTTCGCAAGGTCGCGGTTTCGTCTTACAATTATAACACTCGTTAACACACAGCATGCACGTATTTATTACACTTATATTTCCTATTGCCCTTGACCTCAATTAATTAAATTCTACATAAATTATTATTTTTTCTACAACACATTAAATATTAAACTAAAATTAAACGGGTTTGGCGCCTCCACCACATGTCGCGTGGGGGTCGTCGCGACTTCGAGATCAAAGGCAAAAGGATTACTGACTAATTATTATTAGGGAATGGAAGGTTACTTACTTGAAAACAAACTTTCAACTGAACTATTTATTACTACACTTAACTGGAACTAGATGTTGGGGCAACCTCTTTTCTTGCACGCTAATTCGCGACTGTCCGTCCCCAGCGGTCCCACGGATCTTCCTCGATTCCCCTAATCAGCATAAAAATTACTTATTAACAATTATCGAGGAAGTCCTTGGATTCCGCTGAGCACGGGCGTACATACTCGCGGACAGGGAGCGACATGATATTTCCTGTCTCAAATATCCCCTGTCCGCGACAATATGGAAAACTTTTTTATTATTAATTTTACAAAAAAGGTATTATCTATAAAAAGTTCTGCTTAATGTCAAACAATATGAATTCTTCTTATGAGTAAAGTACCTTTACTTGTGACAATATCGAAAATTACAATTATGAAAAGTTGTTCGGAAAGAAAAACTATCTTTTAATATGTAATTATATCCAATTACATGGAAGAAAACTTGTTGTCTTTTTATCTACAATAACAATGTAAATGTAACTGTAGTTACGTGATATCTAGGATGCACTGATAAACAAATGATTTCTTGATAGCAAGAATTGTTTGACAGTGAACGTCAAATAAAATTTGTTAACATGCTGGTAATATTGAGTGTGGAAGAAAAAGTAGAAATTGTTTTAATCGTTATTGAAAATTATAAAACTTATCGTAAAGCAGCTGAAATTTTTAATAACAGACATCCATGGAAAAATATACACCATACATCAGTAATCAAAATTATGGAAAAATTTATATCATGTGGAGATGTTAAAAATAAATTCAACAAGTTGATACACTTCATCATGTTGTTCTGAACAACGGATCTCATACACTCCAGATTTTTTTAAAGAATCGACCTTATATTTTGCATTGAATAGAATATTTGATAATTATCCAGGTGGTTTAAAGGATACTCGATGATTCTGTTTTAGTAAAATATTTGCAATCTAATTACTGTATGTATGTAATGTAAATGTCCGTAAATGAAATACAATAACACTTTCAAATATTTATTTTCCTGTTCACGACAATTGTTTCGACACACTGTGTCTTCTTCAGGCGAAGAAATGATACAAAAATTTTTACATTTAAAACTATTTACTAAGTGTGCGGTGGTGGAGTCGGACCGGGGTTAGAATAAGTTCAATAATGGTGAGTTGGACAGGTCTTTTTGATCATTTAATAAATTTCCCGTTCTTTTTCTTTTATTGATTTCCTTCGTTTCCAGTGTATCCAGTTTCCAGTCCAACACACCATGATGAACACATTATGATGGACACGCAACACAGACTACGAGCGACGGTTCCGGAAGATCGGCAACCACTAGCCAAGCCTGCCAGACCACAGGAAGAAGGTAATGAAGGTAAGAATGGCGGAAATGAGGCGGGTTATCCAGGGCATTCAGGCGAAACTGGAGTCGTGAATGGCCAAGGGCATGGCTGCGTATAAAGGGGTGAACCACCGCAAACCGGCCAAGGAAGCTGGCGGAGCAGCATCCGGCAGAGTGATAGTTCCGGACGGTACAGACTAGCCACCCCTACTGAATAAGAGCCTGCCAATAACTACAGTGACGATACAGACCGAAGGCGAATGGTCAAAGGTCAAACCCTCACTGGATTGAAGAGAGAGATGGCAAAAAGTGGACACGCCAACACCATTAGTGGAGCCACGAAAAGCGAACGACCTCCTTCTAGAGCTGAAAGCAGGAGCCGACTACAAACTGCTTATCCTAGGGCCTGGTCTAGGCAAGGAAGGTCATCTGGGTTAAGCAGTACGCCACTAACCTCAGAATCGCCTTGGTTGAGGGAGCGGCCGACGTCATCACAAGGCGTCTTGAGATGGAGAAGGTACCGATAGGCTTCGCCAGCTGCCGCGTCCAGCCAAGACGGGACAAACCGGTTCAATGCTTTAGTCGTGTAGATGCAGCGGGGAGGCTAGCCACGCAGAGAAGGACTGCCAGTCGAAGGCCAAATGCGCCGTTTGTGTCGAGAATGGGGTGGATTACGGCCACTACGTCGGCAGCTTAAAGAACGCCGCTTTTGTAGCCGGAAATAGTCACCGGCGGCAGTTAGCAACTCGGTGCAGGGACCATTGGATGGAGCGCTCAAGATTATCGAAGCCAACCTAAACCGGTGCCACGCGGCCCATGACCTCCTCGAATTAACAGACAGGGAGGAGGATACTCAGCTGCTGTTGGTGAGCGAGCCGAACGCCTACAGGGTAACTAGCGGCTGGGATATGGACCAACAGGGGGGACGTCGCAATACTAGCAAGGGGAGGCAACGCACCTGGCAACGGAGTCAGGCAGCCCCGGAAAGGGCATTGCGTGGGTAAAAATTGCAGGTGTGGTCTACATAGCCTGCTATGCATCCCCGAATGCTCAGCTGGCGGAATTCGAAGGTTGGCTGGGAGCATTGGCAGATAGGAGGCAAAGAAGTCTGGTCTGCGGGGACTTCAACGCCAAATGTGCCTACACTTGTGGGGTGAGTCAAGGGTCGACGCGAGAGAAGAGAGGCTGCTGGACCTGACGGCCACCTTGAACCTCTCACTGGCCAATGTTGGGATTGTTCCCACCTACGTAAGGAAAAACTCAGAGTCCATTATAGATCTCACACTGAGTTCGGCAGCCATAACAAGGAGATTCAAAAACTGGAAAGTCGAGGCGGAGATAGAGAGCCACAATGATTATCACCACATCTCTTCCTCCATCAGGGCGAGCAGAGCGAGGAGGTGGCGGAGGCCAGGAAGGTAGCCAACGCGGCCAGATGAACTCTAAACAGAGACAGAAATGACGGCCGGGACGTCGATGAACGAATGGAGGCGTGCCGGATTGCAAAGAGAGAGCTTTGTAGGGCCATCAATAGAAACAAGGCCAATAAGTGGAAACAGCTCTGCGATGAGGTGGAGGACGACATATGAGGCCGCCCGTATAGGCTCGTAGTGAAGAAGCTTGGCGCGTCGCTGTCTAACGTGGGTTCACTTATCCCCGGGGGCGTGAGAGCGGTGGTCGACAAGCCCTTCTCCTGATCTCCTGGGAGGAACAGCAGCAGGTGGAATTAAACGAAGGCCCGAACGAGTGCCGAAGGCGCCAGATCCCGGTGGGATACCCAACGAAGCTCTTATTCTGGTCACAGAGGACAGTGTAATAGAGCTTATCAGACTGTATAATGCCGGACCGCCCGAATCAAGGTAGAAAGAAAAACACTGAAAAAAAAACCTCAATCCAAGGTTTAACAGCACATGGCCGATGGATGCATGGCTAAGGACCAGCTTAGTCTCGACTATGCGGACTCATGGGGCACTTTCCGCACCCCAGTTTCACTAGCCATGGTAAGGCGGCTCCGCCATCCGAGACTATATAATCAAGTAGCGGACGTCTCCCTAACGTCTAAGCATAAACAGAAGGAGCAGAAGGCAACTGGATCGACGAGGGACGGAGAGCCTAACTCCAACTTTGATATATTCAGGAAGACTGGCGGTCGAGGTGTTCGTCACAATGAAGAAGTGGGCGAGCAAGGCGGTGCCAAGCACAGGAAAAGTAACGGTCAGGGCTGGCTCGGAAATTAGCACATAGATGAAGAATAATGGCAGCGCAGGGTGCCTTACAGCGAGCAAAGGGTCGAACAGGGGCAGCGCTACCAGCCTGCTGGGCAGTAGCGACAGTCTCTCTAAGGGAGGCTTAGCGAAAAGCAGCTCGGGGAGCCAGCTATTTAAGTAGGAGTCGATGTGCCCGCCTCTGGATACGGAAGAATCCGCAAGGAAGAGAAGAACAGGGGACGGCGAGGAACTACTTCAACAGAGCAGGGGAAAAACTTGGCGGTGGAGGCTCAGCTGGGAAATCTGGCCAATGTAGCCAAGATGCTCCAAGGTCTGGTTCACGTGCACACGAACAGGGCAGAATGCAGAATGAGGGCTAAAGGATGAGCTCAGAGGGCTGCCATTAAGGTCGACAGCATTATAGAATGAATCGGAGCGAAGCAGGGAGCGGAGGAGGAGACGATGAAAGGGGAAGATGGAGCGACATGGTAGGCAAAAAGAGGAAAACTGCTCCTCGAGATCATAGTCTTCCTTGACCTGGAAGTAGCAAAGAGGGGGCAGGAGCCCACATAAGTCCGCGCAAAACGATTTCTATAATAGATATAATCTAGGCCTCGGCAGGGGCCCTGGGGGCAATCAGCGATTGGAGGGTGGCGCAGGAAGAATCACTGATCGATCACAGGTACATTTACTTCGTAGTACTGGGTGATAGGAGTTCACCAGTGGCCGCAATGATGGCGGTGAAATGAGATTTAAATAAGCTCAACCCCGACAAACTACGGAGCTGTATGAGAGGGAAGCGCGGGCATTAAGAGGGACAGAACAGGCAACGATTCAAGGCCAGTCTGTCTCATTAACGGAGAGGCCAAGGTGCTTCGTTAAGTACCTATGGCGGATTAGGAAATTGGAGGGGGCGGAGTGTAGATGGTGCCCGGCAATTTGCGACGATGCGAGACATACACTTTTGGAGTGCATGGAGTGGGAGGCGGAGAGGGCAACCCTAAGGGAAGTACTGGGCAAGCTCAGTGAGAAGTCACTCATCGATCAATTAACGGAGAACGGCAAGAAGTGGTAGGCGGTGGCGAATTTCGCAAAGGCGGTTTGTCTGTGGAAGGAGGAGGACGCAGCAAGGCCGATGGACCTAACGTAGATAAGTGCAGATAATGTTTATTAGTATACAAGAATGTAAATGTAATAAAGCATGTAAATATGTATATTAATAAAGGCGCACCGGCTACTCCGGGCAAAGTACATAGTTCCGCCGGGGTACCAGAGTTCAGGGGGATCACTGTTGGCCGTGCCCGGAAAAAATGCTGTATAATAGGTGCCTATTTGAAGGAATTTTTCTCCTGCTGGACGGTGAGAGGAAAATTCTCGAACGCCTCATTGTGAACAGAGCCTATTACGAATATTCTGAAAGAATACACACACCTCTGTTTGAAGAGCAGTGCATTAAGACATTCCTCCTCTCTCTAAAAAAGTTCGTATAAAATAATCAGGTTTATGTGTTTCAATAAGACCATGAGTCTAGAAGATAAAGGATTTTGATTTACAATTTTTAATTTTTCAAAATCTACGAACAACGTTGCGATGAAAGCGATACTGTTCTCTTCTGAGAATAACTATTGAATTGAATTTGTCTGACGGCTATTCCTATCACACCAATATGAAATATAGTTTTGAATACATCTACATCTTCCATATTTATTTACAATTAGAAAAGTTAATGTCATCGGCAAGAAAAATTGTCAGCTTTGTCATTTATAGAAATTATAAACTAAATTATCCTATGAGTGATCCTTGTGCATCACCAGCCATTGCATCAATTTCACTTGATACATATTTATCATATTTAACATATTGTTTATTAGTTTATTAGATATTTATACAATTCAAATTATTAATTTGTAACATGTACTGGTTTAGAACTTTGTAGCCATTTTATAATTTTAGAATTGAATCTTAGCATATCCAACTTATAGAGGAGCCCATCATGGGAGACTCTATCGAACGTCGAAATTTATGTAGACCAAATCTACTTGATTTTGATTAAATGTAATTAGATTTATCTTAGTTAACCTCCCTGATCAAAGACCGTGCTGTTCCTTAGCAGTTGATTGAATGCATACTTCTCTGTATTAGCTAATATCTGACATGTCCCCTGATTTTAAAATGAACCATATTGTTGATACAAACTTATTTATTGATCTCTGAAAAAGTGTTAATAGGCAAGCTCAAAGTAGTTATAAATATCAAGATCAGGAGCCCAAATAAAACATTAGTAAGTAACCGTGTCTCTAAAGGGATGATCCTTGTTACTTCGTTACCAGGTAAGGAGCGTATGTCTGACTTTCTGGAACAATGAGTAGATAGGGATTACTGGCAAGAAAAGTTTGATCAAAAAGAAAACGAGGCGTGATTTTTCGGAAAAATTATAAAACTGAGCACTAAAAGTGTTGAGAGGGTTTCATATGCACGGCCCTAGGTACTGATCTAAAGTTGACATGAGATTGAGCGAGATGCCAGGGTTAAATAAAGATATAGGCCATAGTGCCAAAATAATCAGTGTTTAAGGGTATGTGATGGTAAAAAATCAGTATAGCAAAAATATATTTGGAATATTATCTCTTCAAAACTGCCACTTTTTAGTTTATAATGTAATATAACTGAGTGGCTTCATTAGTCAGATGGTTAATGATTCTGTTAATTTACAGAAAATTAAATAAATTGAAATAAATTTCAGGCGGATTTGGAGTTGAGGGATGATTTGGAAACTTTCACACCAAGGTCATCATTCTGCCAGATATCAGAAAGTAAGTTGTAGTCGCCTTCGGTTGGAAAGATTCCACAATGCTGTTGATAGCATTATATTGTGACCTATATGTTTTTGTTGTACTGCTGTACTCACTGAACATTTACTATTGAATATTATTTTTACAGTTTCTCTGTGTCTTCTTGTGTATTGAGGATGACATTCGGGCTTATTTGAATGCCAATTAGTACCCTACCTTCAAACCTTTTGCTGCAATTTAATGTGGACCAATCCGTTCGAAAATTATTATAATTGTTCAGTTTAAATTCACTGTCCGATATTTTTGCTAAAAAAAAGTTTCTACTAAAATAAAAATACATAGTAACTAAGCCCGGTATTATTTGAAAAATCATCTAGCTTGCTACTAATTCCTCTGATCTAACAATTGATGTTTAGTCCTTTGTTCGTAATTTAAATTTGACTATCTTTCGTTTACTCTTAAAGAATGAAATAGGTGGTCCAATTTCACCATTCTCTGTTCGAGATGACATTTTGCGAACATTTTGTAAATAATCGCTCCATGACAGATAGATAGATAGATTTATTTATTTATCCATTTTACTTACAAAATAAAATTCAAAATACATATATAACAATACTTTCTTACAAAATTGAGTGATGTGTTTAAGGGTGAGTGATGCAAAAATATAATTGGAATATTATCAGGTCAAAGCGGACACTTTTAGTTTATAAGGTAAATAAAACACTTGGTTTAACATTTCATATATTTAATGTCGCAACTGCGACATATATCTCGCCACACAGTGACTTCATTAGGAAGATAATTAATGATTGTCTTAGACTACAACATATTTAGTTTTATATTCAATATTTTTGGCAATAAATGATTTATTTATCTTTAAAATTACTATAGCCGATTTAGGTTTGTAACTTCTCTTACCAAGACATATTATTTTTCTTGATAACTGCGCAATACAAATCGCTATCATTTTATAATTATGCTTTAATTGATTTATTTCGTTCTACAATATTTTATTTTGCATTTTAATAAATGTAGGTTTCACAGTTGCATTACTTATTATATCTTGCATTGATTGAAGTATATCTTTCAATATTCGGTTCACATGTTGAACATGCGTAAACTTCACCACTTTTTTTACTTAGACTTATCTAATAAGAAAGTTACTCTAGTCTTGGGAAGAATTAAGCATGAAACATAGTGCCGTAATTGCATTGTACACATTTTAGACGAAATAGTTCAATAACGTTTAAAAAGAAATAAACAAAACAAAATTTTCACGTCATTGAATCGATAGTGACGACTTTAACAGAATAAACATGGGTAAAAATGATGAAAGTAAATAATAGAGAGACAGAGGAAATTGAAAAATAAAATACCGTAATTTATTCGAATTATTAACATACGAACGTCGTGCGACCGAACCCAAGAAATACACTGCAAAAAGAGTATCGGTTGTCGACCTCGTCTGCCTGAATCGACCAACCAATTTATCGGAAAAAATCACACTTACCACTAAAGGCACAACAACTTTAATTATATAAAATTATCCACTAATTTCTCTCCAATGATGTGCCTATTACAAATTTTAGGGAAATGCTAGAGAAAATTATTAAAACAAGAAATCTCGAATTTTAGTGTACTACTTAACTCCTTATCTCTTAAGCAAATAATATCTGAACCAACGCCAATAACACCGGCATCGAATTTAATTATAACCAATTAGTATAATAATATAAATCATTCAGATGTGTAGGATGCAATTGATTTATCTGATGACTCATTAGTTTATATTGAATGTTTAAAGGATATAAAAAAACTGTAATTGCGACGACCTATGACGTGGATGACATAAGCGATAAATTAAACTTATTTATTAAAAAGCTTTTAATAGTACTTTGCTATTCGTACCTGCGATGCATTGATGCTTTCAAATTTTAATTATTGCAATATTCTTTTTAATAACTTTATTAACCAACAAGATATAATCAGAATCAAAAGGAGTTTTGCATGCCCATTATTTTTGTACGTATGTACGTATGTATGACGTTTGGCAGTCGTGCTTGTTCCATGTTTGTTTGTTATTTGCGATCTTTCCCATCTGCAGCCTGATCACTTTTGTGTGGTGAGGATTGTAGTTTGATATTTATTTTCGCTATGGAGCAGATAACAACATAGCAACGTATCCAAGTGATAAAAAGTCACTGTGAACAGCGACAGTTACAGAAACATGCTTTCTGATTGTTTTTTCGTAGTTGTGGATGAACATTACGATTTTTGGTTTCAACAAGGTGGTGCAACATGGCACACATCCCATGAAACAATTGCTCTGCTGAATGAAAAGTCTCCCCAAAAAATTATCTCTCTGCGTGGCAAGCAGGAATAGCCTGCCAGATCGTGCGATTTTAGGCCTTGTGACATTTTTTGAACCTATTGCTTGTTGTCGCGGGACCTTCCGTGGTCATATGGAGGATATAATTTTTCATACATAATGAGAAATGTAATTTAATGTGTTTGTATAAAATACAATTTCAATAAATTTTGTATCTTCTATAAAACATTAATATTCGTCCCTATTTCCTGAATGACCTATATAAATATAACTAATTTAAATATAAATTTTATCGGATGTTACATGACTCGCAAATTAAGGTTTTTAATTATTAATGCCTAAAGGGCTTGAAGGAAGAGCAATTTCGGTATTTGGTAGTAAAATACCAAATAGCAAAGGCCGTTCGAGCCTACAGCCACGGCTTACGGACTTTTTGGTAATGTCGACGATCCCTATCGCAACTGGAGAAGAGCAACTCGTTGATCCACATGCCAAGTTAAACTAGCCAAAAGAGACGCAAATGCCACTCTCATAGGACGAGAGCTGTTGATACACATCATCCTGTTTGATCTGCATACATACTGTTGCATTCTGAGAACGTTTTCCGAACATTATCGTGCTTTTCGTCTTAATCTCTAAGACTCTAGCTCGTTTTCAACACCAATTTCCAAGGGTGCTAAGCTTAATCTCCTGGAGTCATTGAAAGTTTTCAAACAGAGTCGCAATCCGTCAGTAATTGTTCTTAATGAGTAGACTTAATTTTTCGCCACTTTCTAATGTGGTACTTTATTAACTTTATAATTATTTAGTGTGCAATTATGATTGCATCATACCCCAGATATTATTCTGCTTAGCTTTTAGTTTAGATTATTATAAATAGGACTCAATGCATTCATTTATTAGCATTACTGAATTAGAAACATTATATTAGACTCGTTGCCGTATTCTTAATCACCGTATCGTTAGTTGTATCACACGTTATTTATGTAAAAATTATTAATACTATTTTGTATGTAGAAGTTTATTATTTAAGTTTTATTCGGAACATTTTTAGAACGTTTATCAAAAATGACTTATTGCTGCTACCAATCTTTTGTTTTCTCATGGCACACTTGGGAACGGGAAACGTATCCCGACATTTGCGATGAAATTCCTTTTTTCTCCGAAATTTTGTTATGCAATGTGTATTTTTTTGTACCATAGAAAAATTTAGAGTTTTGGCTGTATAACGCCGTATTTTTTTAGGGGGGTGCCATTTGAAATTTTCAAAAAAAATGACAACATGCGAAGATCAATCAAAAAATTTTTTTTTTCCATAAATTACCCGAAAAAAAAATTATGTGAAGGTATACGAGGTCTTAACCTGTACCTCAATTCAAAATTTAGGCGCCGACGTCAATTAGTTTCTCTACAAAAAAATCTCAAAAATGGGGCGCAATTTTGAAAGAAGGGGTTATAACAGCGAAACCGCTAAAGTGAAGGGTATAACATGTTAGATAAAAAATAAGTACTCTCCGAGCACTTTCCGAATCTGCAATAAAAAATAGGGCATTCCTTTAAAAAAAAAGTTTGGTACGCCACTGGAGTACGGCACGCCACTGATGATTAGAAATATTTTTGAAACATAGCGACGGTAATTATGCACCACTTTGCTCTTAGATTTTTTTCGATAGCTGTTATCGTAAGGGAGCTATGGTCCGAGGCGTCTTAAGTGCCACACCCTGTATATGTATGTAGAAAGTTGTTTCTGTAAGTTAAAGTTATACCAATAAAGGTTTTTTTTAATAATAAATTAAAAAGTAAATCCTTTTTAAAAACTCTTCAGTGCATGTTCATAATTTAACTTATATATACAGAGTGTTTCTGTGACTCGAGGAATAAAGTTAACCACATACACTAGAGCAAAAATGATGTCGATTCATGTAAAAAAAAATGTTATAAATATCTTCAAATAACTAAGATACAGGCCATCAAAGTTAAGTAATTTTAACACATTCTAAATATTTTTAAATCTATTCGTCGTAAGGTGCTGCAATTTGGTTCAGCCTAAACTAACATCAAGTAACATCCTTACGCAATTTGTCACTTCAATCGGAGCGCTGAAACCATGATACCCAGGGTGTTCCTAAAATTTGTTTGCTCAGAACTTTTTTGTTTGCTCATAAATCTATATTTATTCTTTCACATTGTAATATAAAATTTAATTTAGAAACTTTTATCACTCTTTGATAACAGTTTTTGAGTTAAAAGCAAAAGTGAAACTATCGTAACAAATAAACAACGAAAAATCCTCAAAAATTCTGAGTAGGAGATAACAATATTATTCTGGAAATGACCTATATTTCATTAAGTCAACTAAAATTAAATTAAAACTGTATTCAAGTAAATCTGAACTTGAAAATTTATGCAAATAATGGTTATTAGTTTATTTAATGATGTAAATATAATTGTACTTCCTTAGAATTTAGAACATATAATAAATATCATAAAACACATCACACAACAAAACTTCTGGATTTTTAACAATAAAATCTATCAAATGACTGATAGCTTACTCATGGGATCACCCATATCAGGATATCTAGCAGATTATTTTATCAATAAAACCATAGACACCAAAATACTCCCAAACAATAACCCCTACCGACAATACATCAAATTATGGAAACGATATGTCGACGATATCTTATGCATATGGGAAGGACCAAAAGATAAAATCGAAAATTTTAAAACATACACCAACAAACTACACAAAAACATAACATTCACAACTGAAATATAAAATAACAACAAAATGAACTATTTAGACATAACTATTACTAAGAATAACACAAAGTTAGAATACAATATATACAGAAAACCGACACATAGCGCCACCATTATCCAATATACACATACATACATACATACATACATACATATCACACCACCACCCTAGTCAAAAATTCGCATGTTTCCACAGCCTAGGACATAGACAAAATAACATCCTCATGAATAATGTAAACTACAAAATAGAATACGATAGCATTATAGAACTAGCACAAAAACACAAATTCCCAATACACTTAATAGACAAAATAATTAACAAAACAAAACAACCCTTAATCAAACTTATCTCAAAGTCAGATAAAGAAGAAAATGACGTCACATATCGCAAACTACCATATAACGGGACAACAAGCCTTAAAATAGCTAAAATATTACAAAAAAAAAATAAAAGCAGCATTCAAAACTTACAACACACTACAAAACATATTACCATCCTTCAAAGAAAAAAACCAATATCTTACAAAAAAAGCGGAGTATATAAGCTAACATGCGATAATTGTAACGCAACATACATCGGGGAAACAGGTAGAAACATTGAAAAAATAGTCAAAGAACATAAGAGAAACGTCACAACATCAAACTTCGGACGACACTTAAGGGTTAACAACCACCATTGCAATGACCCCAATAACATAGAAGTGCTGCACCAACAGAAAAAATCATTTAAACTAAACCTGCTAGAAAACCTAGAAATAGAAAAAACATACATAACCCATTAACAATATCATTAAACGATCAAATACTACTGGACATAGAACCAATTTTCAAAAAATTAAAACCATTTTCTACATATGCAATTATACAATTATTCGGCATACTATTATCAACGGAACTAAGTAACACGGTCGTGGAGTTTATACCACTGAGAGAAAGAATTATGACAAAAATTGATACAAATACGTATAAATAAAATAAAACAATCCAATACAGCAACACCAAACATAATACACCGAACAACCATACAAGTAAGTAACAAATCAATAATAATAAAACAACATACACTAATACAACAACAAACGACATAACCTACAAATAGAACACACCATAATATATAAATCCAATCATAACATAATAATCACAAACTATTATAGGCTTACAATATAACAAATTACAACGAAGAATAAACCAATCAGACATGAAAAGAAAAACGAACATAAACAAACAAATGCCACAAGACAAGTAAGTAACTAAACACTAATAAAAACACATAACACAATAAACACACGCATACAACATTAGCACACATACACAATACACACACAACACAACACACAGTACATGTACAAAATACAACCCAACAAATTCACACACATATTGTAAATAATTTTAATTAATTTTAAGCTAGATATAAGCATTATTATTATATACACAATGTAAAATAGCAAAGAAACATATATGTTTATATATTCCAGTTTCGCCCAATGATGGCTTAACCGCCGAAACCGGTCGCGATATAAATTAAATAAATTCTAAGGAAGTACAATCATATTTACATCATTAAATAAAGAAATCTTAGTACGACTCTCCACTATGTTATTAGTTTAGTTTTCATTTTTCAATTGTCATCTCCGTCACAGATATTTCAGAGGATTTTTTGTTTTGCTATTCTTATGATTTGTTTGAAAAACAAATAGGAGAGAATCATTATATCAGTGATCTGAGATGAACGAAATTTATAACTAAATGTAACAAAATCTATTCCAAGTATCTTTAAAATATAGTTTGGGACGTTGAGTGGCATAATATTCTAAAGTGTCAGAATATTGTGTAAGTTTGGAAGAGTTATTCACCTAAGGCTCTGATTATGGAAATGTAATAGAGCTAGACATTGGTGCTTACAACAAAATAGGCAAGATGTAAAGTATTGAATTAACTGATCTAGAGAGCCAACACCAATATAGAAATTTCGTAACGCAATTTAAATTAATATGAGATAACTGAAGATTGTAGATTGCCATTATTTCTGAATGTCACAATGCGCAAAATTGTACCAGGATTCTTACATATGAGATTTAAAAATGTAATTGAGAAAAATTAATTTCTCTAAAAAATTACTACAATACGATCTTACCATTATAGATAACAACTAGCTAGGGTGCGTTATGCAAGTATATCATATTTATTCTTGCCTCCACTATCATACATTATAATCCAACATCAAACACCCCCAAAGTTTATTGTCGCACACTTTCGTTTTACTTCAGTCTGCAGACAGGTCCTGCTCACACACCATCCCCACAAACTTTCCGCTCAATCATTCGCACGTACACGCTTTAAATTCAACTCCAAAACGTCAGTCTACGTTCGTACCTTAGAGCACCGGAATGGCGGCATAGACTATTCTGGCCGCATTTTGACAAATTAACTTTTACATTTCCATTTATATATTGATATTAATTTGTTTTCAATAATAATAATTAGTTGAAGTCGTAATAGGACTTACAGGATACATCACAAATACGAAAGCAACTCAGCTGACGGCTCAGTAAATTGAATAAGGCTTGATCAGCTAGGCAGTAACGATAAAAATCCTCCACCGAGTGATTAAACGACATATTTTGTATTATATTAAAATAACATTGGATATATTTTTCTTTTGTGTAAGTAGATTTTTTTACTACAGAAATATACATATAAGTTTAAAGTCTGCCATTATATAATAATAAATCATTATTTATAGCATTATTCACACCAATTTTAGGAAGAAATTTATAAATCTATTATCAAAGTTAGGATAAAAAGAGTCTAAGTGCAGCAAGTAATTATAATTATTCGATGTTATTAAATAATCAATTTTACATAAAAAATACTTACTTATCAATGGAGAAAGTACACAAATATTTAATGCAATATTGATTTTTGTTTAATACTATATATGTGATATCGTGATTACTTTACTTTTGGCGAAACTATCAACGAGAAATTAAAGGTAATAATCATTCAATTCTACTAAATAATGTAATTTAGTTTAATATCATATTTCTTTATATTATTTATTATCCCGTAATTTGTTCAGGAAACGGTCTGAACGTTGAAATCGGTCACACATCTCATCCACAATGCGGTCAAAAAATATAAACTTTTACAGTAAATTAAACCAAGTATTTAATTAACCTTCCAATTAATATAGACTTAATGGTTACAATCATAAGTATGTTTTATTTCACAGTTTTTAGTTTGTATCTTTTCTATTGTGAATAAAGTTTAAATATGTCTCTATTGATATACAAAACAATAGAATAGATGTATCACCGCCGCCTTACACAACGTCGATGTCAACATTGCACGCCCATCGAGCTACCCTCAGTATTCACCTTGCCAACATTGATTTCCCATGTGAGTTGAAATATTTACCAAGAAAAGCTCTATAGTCCAGTAAAATAGAAGGCTATCTATCACGCAAATAATAAAGTCGATACTTATGTTAATTTATTGTTAATTAAGGAGAGGCTCAAGTTGTGTATTGATTTAAAAGATGTCATCATTAATTGCTTCACAAATTGCAAGGCATTAACAAACAGAATATTAATGACATTATTCAAGTCAGAAGTTGTGCTAACATTTCGTTCATAACAAACTTGCAATAAATTACGTACTATTATACAGACTCCTGAATTAGGAGCAAGAGTTATAATGCCGCGCAATATTTCAAAATTCGTTAATTTCAAACAAATTAACATTGTTTACATGAATGATGAGCAGATGCACATTTGTCATACAGTTTCGCGTACAAATTTTAATGCTTTTGTAATAATTCATTTAATAGAACCCAATTTTAAAGTATAACTGCGCTAAAATGTTTGTGGGTCGAATCACATAACAATATCAATGAATAAATTAACATTTCTCTAATAATTAAATAATGTAACACTATTAATTATTTAATAATTTAGTTACGTACTGATAAGCTACATTTAATTAATAATAAATAAGTAATAATAACAATATATAAAATTAATTAAATATTACCTAATTTTATTCTAGGTTTATTCCATTACTTGGGCGAGAAAAGAATTTGCATGTGAATTCGAATTAACAAGAAATTGAATATTACATTTACAATAATAAGTTAAGACTAACACCAATACCATAGCTAGAAAATTAAAATCACAGAAATTATTATTACTACAACCAATGAAATTTTATTTATTCGTTTATTCGGCAACCAAGTTAGAACAAAGTTAGTGCAATTGTCTACAACAAACATCGAAAAACTATGACACCAATAATTAGGTAATATAGGTATAATATTCTAGTCTGATCCTTTCTGAGCTCTTTAGTATATTGAAAAACCTTGCTTCAGTTTAAGGAAAATAGCCCGAAGGCTCGAAATTACACCCTCAACTGTATTAGCGAGTATGGAGCAGATGGTCTGAAGAAAATGACTATCAGCGACAGAGACGTTCTGGTAGGTCTACGATCATACCGGGTGGTCAAGAGCGGTACCTAAGACTGCTTGCTAAACGTAATCGTCACGACATTCTGCGCCATGTTCGAGATACCTTTGTTGCAGCAACAGAACGTGTGGTTACTAGTCAAGCAGTTAATCGAAGAGTTCTTGCCATGAGGATTTATGAGTTCCGCCCGCTTTGGGTGCTATCAAGGACTCCGCTACACAAAGCTCGTCGCTTGAAATGGTGTCAAGCCAGATTTAACTGGGATGTAGAGTGAGACTTTATTTGCTTAAATGATAAGTCCAGATTATGCTTAGGGGTCCATGATGGACGTAGATGTGTCCGTCGATTTCGCAGTGAAAGGGAAAATATAGAGTTTGCTTTAGAACAATACACAGCCAATACCCCTTGCATCATAGTATGGGGGGGCTATATGTCTTGGATGTAGGTCCCCTTGATGTTTATTGGGAGTAGTCTAACAGCCCAGCGGTACATCGCGAAGTTCTACAACCTGTTGCAATACCATACATTGAGACTATCCCAAACACCATTTTATGGCCCGTCAAACCATGAACTTTATACAAAAGAGAGAGCTTTTAGATTGACCTGCAAAATCCTCTGATTTATCGTCAATAGAACATGTATGGGATAGCATTGAAACAACACTTCAGTGATTGCCTCAGCCACCAAGGACTTTGGACTAATGCGCATCTATGTTTAACAGACCTGGAACCGCTTGCCACAAGAAGACATCGACCACTTCGATACTTCGGTATATGCCTCACCGAGTTAAAGTGTTACTGAATTTTTGTCAGTATTTTTTGTTCAACCTACATCAAATTGTAATCGTTTGTTCTGACACAAAAACTGAAAAAAAATATTAAAAACATTTTACTTTCTGGATGTTCATTACCTTTGAGCTCCAGTGTAATACTGAAGCTTCTGTAATATTTTTATTTTCATTCAAATTACGTAAATGTTCAATGGTTCTAGAATTTTCTTACAAATTCTTGGAATCATCTTGTGATTGTATCGATCCAACTGTATTTTAATTAAATCATTTCTGGAAATTATTTGGTCTGTTTAAATAAGGCATGCACTTTAAATTGCGTACGAATTGAGTTTAGTAGTGAATAAATGGGGATTTTTAAAAATATAGCAATATTTTGAACTACATTTTCATTTATTGTTCTCTTTTGAGCCCACTTACTTGTAAATTGTTAACTGTAGAGTTCTTGTCATTACCTAACGTGATATATGTAGATTTAAAAAGATTACAAACTTTTTGATGAATCCATCTCCCGTTTCTATCATTATTTATATTTAAAACCGCTATAAAAACTGTAGAGAGAAGCTTTCAGTAAAAGTTATGACCACCCTTTTATCAATATAAACGAACCCCTCAATTACACCCTTGGATTTTATACATCGGTGCAAAGGTCGTGATTCAATAGTACATTGTATAATGAGCATACAATGATACTCATTTCCCATGCGTATGAAGTTTGCTGCATGAGCCGAAGGCGAGTGCAGCAATTCATACGAGTGGGCAATGGTCATTGTATGCGAGTTGTACACTATACTTTTTCTACGACCATACATATGAATTAAAAAATACAAATATAGATTTCTACTTATTAACCTTGAACAAATGTTCTTGGAGATTGGGTTTGATTTCTTTTTTAACAAAACTACTCTCACTATTACTACTTACCATTATTTTACGTAAATTTCAACACACTTGCAATTTTATTTTGACGTGTAATTTGACGTCAGAAAAGTCAACTCAAAAATCAAATGTGTGTTATAAATTTTATAATACTTTATTTTTTTAATTTAAATAAATTCACATGTATTCATTATAAAAATTGTTTAGTCTGATTCAATATTAATATTATTAATGCTATGTTATTGTAATATCCCTCTCCTGATTAACCATTGTAGCACTAGTGCTACAATAGTTGCTATGGCAATGAACATATATATTATACATAACATACAATGTACTACATTTCATAATCAAAAAGTAACCTACAATTATGTTATTTCATTATTGGAGTAGAAAAAATAAAAACATTACAACAATAAATTATGTCTAAGACGGGGGACAGTATTTTTTAATTCAAGAGGTACTCGGCTACAGAATCTGATTAAAAATACAAAATTGAAAGCTCTTAATGGCAATTGAATAAATAATAACAAAAATATAATTTAGTTCTTGATTAAATATATAAGAAAACAATGACTTTATATGCATCTTTATTTTTTTCATTCAACAATGAATATACTTCTTGAACCGTGCAGAGTACAGGGTGGACAAGAAAAAACATTCTTATTTAAAAAAATAATATCTCTGTTGTTTGTGAATATTTTTTTACAATTGTTGCTTTTGTTGCAGAGATAATAATATGGAACGATACAATGCTCAGCTCACAAAAGTAGTTTTATTATTTTTGGAAAACGGCCGGTTTGTAATTGCCACTCAAGTTGCATATCGGCAATTTTGTGAATTTCGCACTGCACCCACTATCCGTGCTATGATGGTTAAATTTGAGCGATATGGAAATGTTGGAGATATGAGACATGCTGGCAGACCTCGTTCTAGACGATCGGCCGAAGATATCGAACACCCCTACAAAATCCAGTTGGTTCAACTGCTTTACCCTGATGAACTGGAATTGTTTTGGAATACTGCATTCTCTCACTGAGAATGATAAAGAAATTTTGGAAAATTTAATGATGACCGACGAGGCGCACTTTTTTCATTTAACAAAACAACAAGCAAAACAGCAGATTTTGGAACACACAGCGTCCCCAAAATGTTCAGCAACGTTCCTTACACCCACTTCGTAGGACTGTTTGGTGTGGCATAACGTCACGCAGGATTTATGGACCAAAATTCTTTGAAAATTTAGTAGCAGCAAACGTTACAATCAATGGTGATGGTGATGGTGATGGTGATGGTGATGGTGATGGTGATGGTGATGGTGATGGTGATGGTGATGGTGATGGTGATGGTGATGGTGATGGTGATGGTGATGGTGATGGTGATGGTGATGGTGATGGTGATGGTGATGGTGATGGTGATGGTGATGGTGATGGTGATGGTGATGGTGATGGTGATGGTGATGGTGATGGTGATGGTGATGGTGATGGTGATGGTGATGGTGATGGTGATGGTGATGGTGATGGTGATGGTGATGGTGATGGTGATGGTGATGGTGATGGTGATGGTGATGGTGATGGTGATGGTGATGGTGATGGTGATGGTGATGGTGATGGTGATGGTGATGGTGATGGTGATGGTGATGGTGATGGTGATGGTGATGGTGATGGTGATGGTGATGGTGATGGTGATGGTGATGGTGATGGTGATGGTGATGGTGATGGTGATGGTGATGGTGATGGTGATGGTGATGGTGATGGTGATGGTGATGGTGATGGTGATGGTGATGGTGATGGTGATGGTGATGGTGATGGTGATGGTGATGGTGATGGTGATGGTGATGGTGATGGTGATGGTGATGGTGATGGTGATGGTGATGGTGATGGTGATGGTGATGGTGATGGTGATGGTGATGGTGATGGTGATGGTGATGGTGATGGTGATGGTGATGGTGATGGTGATGGTGATGGTGATGGTGATGGTGATGGTGATGGTGATGGTGATGGTGATGGTGATGGTGATGGTGATGGTGATGGTGATGGTGATGGTGATGGTGATGGTGATGGTGATGGTGATGGTGATGGTGATGGTGATGGTGATGGTGATGGTGATGGTGATGGTGATGGTGATGGTGATGGTGATGGTGATGGTGATGGTGATGGTGATGGTGATGGTGATGGTGATATATACAATTATTAATAATTCCATGTTATTTTAATAGTAAACAGGTAACGTAGTGTGCTGGGAAATATTTAGTTTTCCTGGAATATTTGGTAACATAATAAAAGTAACTAATCCTCAGATTGAGTTCATCGTTCGCTGATCGACGTCTTAGTTCATTACGAACGGATTTTTCATACTCAATTTGCCGAGGAGTTTTATCATACCCTTATTACTATAATGTAGTGTCCATCTGTGAACGAGGAGAATTCAGATAAAATAACAACGAAATAACATAATCGACAACTTTGCCATTTTGCAAACAGTCGTAACATGTTGTGGTCCTTCGAACCGGATCCAAGAGTTTTTTTAATCAAACCCGATGAAATTAAGTAAAATAACCACAGCAAACTGTTGGATCTAATAAAAGTATCACTCAAAGATACGTGGAAATAGGCATCGGTTCAACCATAAATAATTTTAATACAATCTTTTAATGTTTTTTCTTGGCCAATAGGCCAAATTGCTGATAAAATTTTTGTTGAAAAGATTAAGAAAGGAACAAATTGAGATAAACAATGGTTTTACGCCATGGGTTAGTTACTGATTTGTTCAGTGGTAATGGGACTAATTTTAAAGAGGATAATAACGATATTAAACATTTGTATGATTTCCCCAAAATTAACAACAGCGGAAATTAAAACATGAAACAAAAATTAAGAAATAATGAAAGCGTACCAAATTGAAGAACACCAAACTCTACATAGAAGGAAGCACAAAGAATACAATGAAAAATTAGAAACATAGCAAGGGAGGAAACAAACAAAATAGTCTAATATAAGAAGGACAAAGTAGTAAATGGAATAAAAAAGAGAAGAGGTTGGTACCCAATCAACAAACGCACCTTGCAAAAAACTATTAATGAAACATACGAATAGGAAAACGATGAAACCCAAGCAAATGAACAAGGGCAAAAGAAAAAGAAATAAAAAAGATAGGGTAATGACGATAAATCATAGAATAGCAGCTATAGAACGTGGAAATTAGGAACATGGAATGTCAGAACAATAAATGAAAAAGAAAAGAAAATGGAAGGAAAATTTGAAGATGGGAGCATATAATGATCTTTAGTGGGCTAGAAGAAGGAATAAGAGCAGCAGCAGGAATCGGATCCATAATTCAAAGAGTTAGGCCTAGTAACCGAAGAAGCAAAAGGAAGAATATATGTCGCTGGAGATCATATTGCAAGAGTAGGAACTAAAAACAAGCAGTATGAGAAAGCACTAGGAAAATATGGAGAAAACACTAGAAACAACAATGGAAAGCGAATGCTAGATTACTGAATAATGAACAACCTGATAATAAGGAACACATTGTTTCAACACAAGAACATACACAAATATACAAGAGAAGTGAGTACTAGAAATGAAAAGTCCATTATCGACTATGAAATTATAGAAGCAAGAAACAGGAAGGAAGTACTAGATACAAAAGTTATGAGGGATCTGGAAATAGGAAGCAACCACTACATAGTCATAAGCAGAATAAGAGAGAAAACAGAAAGGAAACAAACAAGACAAACAACGGAACGAAACAAAGAGGTGAACACAAAAATAAGAACATACAAACGATGAGACAGGCAAACAGAGAGGCATTCGAAAAATTCGAAAACAGTATAAAAAAGAAACGAGAATGAACTAGAAAATAAAAATAAAAGTAGACAGAAAGAGTTTTGACAACTACAGAGGTATAATGTTACTATGCGCTAACATGAAAATACTAGAACAGATATTAGACAAACAATTAAGAGCAGTAACGAATAAGATAGTAGAAGAAGCACAACGTGGATTCAGAACAGAAAGTATCCAGGACATATTCATGGTAAGACAACTGACACAAAAGTTACTAGAGGAGAAAAGAAGAGTACACCTAGATTAGAATAAAGAATAAGACAACAGAACCATTTACAACAAAAGGTGGATTACGGCAAAGAAGGGGACTAAGCCCGAGATTGTTTATAATATACGAAATTATAAAAGAAAGTAATACACTATGCAACGGTATAATAATAGGGTACAAAAATCTTCAAAAAGTGACAGTGTCTGAAGGAGTATTTGTAGATGACATAGTAACATTTGCGAAGAACCAGAAAAAAACTTAAACAAAACTTGTGGCGCCCACGCCTCTTTGTTCACTAACCTAATTCGCGGTTGCCAGATCAGACATCGCAATCGTTACCTAGCTTATCAGATGTTAATTAAGTATCTTCTATTCTTCACTTACCTTTTCACATGTTGCTCTGCACCGGACCATTATCAGCCCTGACGTCGTTAACTTCTCGGCACTAATCTTTCTATTCACTCGGTATCGGTTTGTTTACATAAGGGATTCGGGTGGCCAGTAATCAAATAATGTACTCGAATGGCGTTAATTACTTTCCGAATTAATAAATTAAACATAAGAATTTAACAACACAGTTTAACTAACAAGCAATTACAGGAAAATTTAGATCAAGAATAAAATACATCTACAATTAAATTCAACTCAGCATTAAAACTATCAGCGATTAAAATACAACTTAATCTTCAACTTTAACATTTACTAATTATGTTATACCAGGTCTATCTGTACATTCTAAAATTACCTCATCCATACCTTAAGCAAAAAGAAACACATGTTTACCGTACGCGTCGCGATTGCCTCTACTCTATAATTTACTCATATCGGAACATTAAAAATCCCACTAGTACTTAAACCCATTGGACTCCCCAAAAATCAACTCAAAACCCGAACTTGACTCTAACTCATTCCCCTAACTTTAATTCAAGTCGACTCGAATTTTACTCCCCCTAACTCTTACTCGAGCTGACTTTACATTTTTCTAACTCTAATTCGGACTAACTGTACAATTTACTAACTGAAGTTCACTCTACATTTCTAACTTTTACGCGAACTAACTCAAACACCACCCCCTGGAATTTCGTATTTCCCTTCGAGGAATTTCTTCAAGAAGTTTCTTACGTTATTTCAAATGAACAAAGGACTCCCAGAGTCCGATTCGTAATCTTTTATAATCGGGGTAAACATTTATTCCCTTTCCTGTTTTGCTTGGGCGTTTATTCGGCGCAAATATTTCTATTATTTATTTAATTAATATCTTAGTAATTGTATACAAATTATGATCAGTCTCTAGGTGATTTTGACTCGCTTACATGTTTTTACGTCGTGTTTATATTCTCACTAATTAAATTCAGCAAGTGACTTGAAAAACGGATAAAATACACACTGAATGATGTACACCATGAGTGATTGAATTTCAAACAGCTGTTTGACTTGTTATCTATTTTCTACAGAAGTCGCGAATTTTTAAGGTCATGGGAAAACTACTAATCGGTTAATATTTACATCTTAATTCGTTAACACCTGTTAGACATACAACCTGATCTTTTGGCACCTCACAAACTTACAAATATGGAACGAAACATTAGAGGAATATGGTATGAAAATGAACAAAGGAAATACTAAAAGAATGATAATTGGAGAAATTGTTACCAAGTTCAGGTAAACTGAACGCCGGTAACAAACGGCCCCGGAAAATGAGATAATTTTAAAAGATACAGGATATGAAAATAATAGTTGCCAGTGGATGTCTTCGGTGATGGTAATGGTGTTGATGTTGAATTGTATGTGAATCCCTGATACGCAACACTGCTCCCGATGACGCTGCAGACCCTTCCGTGGTTGAGATGCAGGGTGATTCGGACATCCTACATCGGATCTGGCGTCGTGGAAGGCAACACTGGCTTTGTGTGGAGATCCTCCCAAAATTAAGGTGTGAGGGGATTCGGTCGTCCCACACCGGATCTCGGCATCCCTGGATGGCTAGTGGCATCCTTGCGGGCTACGACGTCTGGTCCGGCCGGGGATGGGCTGACATCCTGAGTGCACTGGCATGGCGAACTAAGACGATGCTGTTGTTCCACTCAAGGAGGGCCTACATGTCGAACGTCGATGAGATCTACGGGACGACTTGAGCTGGAACTAGGTGATGGTACCAGTCCATTGTGGTGGCCACGGCATCGAGCGCTGGTGCGGAGCGCTAGGCGGCTGGAGCTGGTGTGTCGTCAATCCGTCGGAGCTGTCGTTGTATTGATGTGGTGGAGCACGATGCGGCTAGATTGAAGCTAACGGTGGTGGTTGTAGCTGGTGTGTTGACGTAAAATCGGGTTGAAACCTGGTGATCTGCATCTTGCCGTACTGCAGATGCTGGAAGGCGGCCCCGGGTGACGCGGAGTCACGGTTAATTAGAAAAAACATGACAATAGTAAAAGAAATTAGAACATGAGTCAGAGGGTGAGTTTTTACTCGGCCCCACGTTGGGCGCCAAATGTTAAAGGAGGTCGCAGGAAGACGTCCTGGTGATGGACTGGAACGGAAGTAGCACCAGCGCTACTTTCTGGAACCAACACGCACTGGAGGCGGCACAGGCGAGGCTCGCCATCGATTAACAGCCGCAGGCTTCGATTAAACAGTTTCCCGCAAGTACTACTTGCTTGAGCTTCTACGCCACGTCAGCGGATGGGCACCGGCTAGCTGTGTGCAAATTAAATACGTGGCCAAGAGAAGAAGAAAATATATTACAAAGAAAGAAACAGAAAAATATACAATTAATTAAAAAAGGCAAGAGGCTTGAATCGGCATAGCCGACCAGGCTGACCGCCGCTGCTGATGGACGGTAAAGAACGACGGACTGGGTCTGGTTTTATACGGTGATCTTGGGTACCGCGGCTTTGTTTCGATCACGTAGGCCCCGCAATTCTTCGAACAGGTAATTATCCACGTTTGCCGAAAAGGGCCCATTCTATTGTTCCGCACTGGTAGCTGCACATTTTGGAAAATTATCTCGTTTGGATTATTTCAATAATGCGGAATTAATGCAATAAATTATTATTAGGAGCAATAGGTAGCTCGTAAAATGGATTAAAATATAATTACGCATTTGTTACCACGTTCAGATAAACTTAACGCCGGTAACAGAAGAGACGATGAACATATACTTAGGAATAAATATAGACAGCAAATGAACACATGAACCGGAAATAAACGCAAAAATAGAAAAAGCATCAAAACTATACCACATATACTTAATGACATCAGAAGCGTTATACTCAAGAATGAAAGAAATTTTATTAACAAACAATTTAAAAAAAATATATTGTGTTTGGCGACCCATATGCTGTATACACTCTGTCTGGGCATATACAAAATGAGATGGTCGATGTCTTCATATTCATCTCATTCGAAATAACTTAAATTTCATGCATCAACTGTGCTTGTGTCTGTGGAGGACGGTGCAAAGAGAATAGTTTTCTTCCCAAGATATTACATATAAGTTCAATGGGATTTAAATCCGGCGAAGGGGGCGACCACGGTCGCTTCCTAGTTCGACGAGCAATATTCGTTGTCTTGCTGAAAAAGTACGTCTGCACGGCTATCTAAATAAGGCACTAAAGTCGCTCGTATGACGTTGTCTTGCTGAAAAAGTACGTCTGCACGGCTATCTAAATAAGGCACAAAAGTCGCTCGAATGACGTCTTCAATATGACTCACAACTGTCATACTGCCTCGAATGAATAAAATAGGTGATCTACTACCATAAGCAATAGCCCCCTAAACCATTACTCCAGTAGTCCCGTGTACATGTCTCTAAATAGTTTGATAATTAACAGATTATTCAAAAGACAGTCATACATACAATACATAATATATTATATAATATATGGACGGTTCTCTCGCTCGTTCTTCACCTCGAGATCCTGGATTTATTCCTGTCCGGGTTAATGGCATTGAGGTATGCTTGTTGTTTTATCTAATATTGAGTTTTTTGTGCTACTTTACTGCTAATCAGGTCGTTCTTCACGGTAGGGTCGTACCCTTCTACGACATGCCTAGACAAAATCGTGATTCATCTCTGAGTACGACATCATGCCATTCTGCCTCCCACTGCTGCCGTTCTCTGCACCAGTCCAACCTTTGATGACAGTGTGTCGCTGCCACAGGAAGCACTAATCTTGAATGGTATGAAAGAAGCAAAATGAATGCGGAGATATAGGGTTCGCATACTATCGGGCCTACCTTACTACCAACTTGACGCGTAATAGCGAAACGGTCTCTCTTATCAGTGGACGGCGGGCAATTCGCGATAGGACATACCTATATCTCGATAAGCAACAATTCGATCCCGGACAAAAGCGTTCAAATGGTGATTTTGTGGATGTCTTCGGACTCCAGGCATTTTGTTTAAGCTTAACACAGTCAGCGGAAACAGGAAAAATAAAAACATCTGTACTAAACTGTTCTTATAAATAGTTTTATTAACAAAGACAAAGTGAAATATTTTTTTTGTCACAATAAATATAGAAGGAACAAGGCTCAAGTTGCTATCAATGTATGTTTTAAATATAGTGACTCTGTTTCCAAAAATTGAATTCCAAAAAATTATTCCTTCTTAGAGCAACGCTTCTAATGTCATTGAGTATATTAAGAAGTGGATTCATAAACCAACGACAACTATCAAAAAGCACTAAAACAAAGATATTAAAGTTAATATATAGACCGGTGCTTACCTATGGATGCGAATCGTGGATGCTAACCAAGAAACAGGAAAGCAGGATACAAGCAGTTGACATTAAATTGCTAAGAAGAGCCAGAGGAGAGACCAAAAGAGATAGATTGAAGAACATAGAAATAAAAAACGACTAAGGAATACAGTCTACACCAGACACCATAGAAGGGACATCTACAGAGAATGGAAGAAGCACGACAACAATAACAACCCGTTTCTAGGTATTGTCTCGATTATAAATTATGTTGTAGCTGTAAAGATATGTGGCTCATTATTCCTTTTGCGTCAATTAAAATTATAACTGCACTGCGTACCGCTTATTTTGAGTTATGTCAAACACATCTTAAATACACTATCCTTGCTTGGGAGCAATCCGTTATAATGAAGCACTTATTTAGACTACAAAGACGAGCGATACGGGTTTAAATTATCAGGAAGACTGCAAAGCAATTTTCATTGAACTGGGTATTCTGACATTGCCTTCATTATATATTCTAGAATGTCTGTTTCATGTTCGAAAAGACATAGAATCATAATACACACATACAGACAAGTATGAGTATGAGACAAGAAAGAAAAGTAATATCTGTCTACCAAATATGGGATTAACAAAATCGCGAAATGAACCAAATTATTATGGACAACTAATTTTCAACCTACTTCCAAAATCCATGAAACTATTGGATAATAAACACTTCAAAAAGAAAATGAGAGCATACTTTATTTCAAGACATTCTTCACAATAGATGAATTTTTAGTTAACAACTATAAAACCTTTTTGATTGATTATTATTGATTATTTAGTCTTTAGCATACTTTTGCTTAAAACGCTGTGGTTATTACAAAATAGATAAAAAAATATTGAAAACATACAAATAAAATTTTAACAGCAAGTTGAGTTCATCTTGTAAAATATTCTTCCACTCAAACCCATGAATGTCCGTTCCTCCACTAATTCCTAAAACTGGAAATTAGTTTCAAAGGTACTTTCTATGCATTAAAGTGCTTGTATTTTCCAATTTTTGGGATATGTTTACAAAGATTAAATAGAAAAAGAGATACCTGCATTTACCTAATTTGTAATTTATTTGGCATGTATTTAATATTTTAAATTTTATTTATACATTGTTTTATAATTCTAACGTCTTTAATATTTTATATTTATTTTTTTTATTTATTCTATCGAATTGGTTCATAAATAATTTTGTTAGCCATTTACCGTTTTTTTATATTATAATACATTTTATTTCATTACATCTTATTTATACACTATTTTTACAATTTTAACCATCTTGCCAGTTCATATCTTTGTATATTTTGTCAGTTCGTTCATGAATAATTTTAGCGACATATATATATTTAGTTGTTTATTGTTGTAACATTTTTCATACGTTCGGCATAATTTACCCATAGGATATTTTATACTTTATTCCTTAATTATCTGACAAGTGTAAATAATTCCATTGTGATGTCACGAATAATTTACTTACATACATACTTATTGTTTAAATTATTTTGTTTTGTCCTTTGAAATTAATTAATTTCAACGAGAGGAGGATGTTTCGGTATTACTCCGTACCTCAACCCTCATTAATATTAATGTAGTGTCCGGCAAGGACAATTTAGATAAAATAAACCCAGCAACGAAATAACATAATCGTAACTTGTACTATTTTCTATAATAATTTGATATTCATTAATATAAATATTTTTAGCAAACAGTCGCAACAATGCCTGATCTGAGTATTTTTGAATATAGGAATTGCACGTAATTTATTTGAATTCATACTCAATTTGTTGTGTTGTCTTGTTATAAAATGATTTTATGTAGAAATTAATTTCGTAATTTTAGTAATTAATTTCATTTTTAAATATAAAGCTTGCTTCAATGGGATTACCAAAAGAAAAATATGTTTATATGCTTTTGTTTAAAATTGGGCATTTTCAATTATACAAGGTGTCCCGTTAATATGGAGAAATGGCTGAACCACAGATTCCTGGGGCCAGAATATGATAATATAACGCAACATATCTATATCAAAGTTCTAAAAAAATTATTTCTTTTGTTTATAACAATTATTGGTGCATCCAATAAAAAATAAAAAATACTACTTGAAAGAATATTTTATTTAAAAACTCTTTTGTATCTTAATAATATTTGATATCTTATACCGTTTTTCCACAAAAAATAAAATATATACTTTTATCTAATAAAAACACTGTCTAGTTTTCCATCGAATCGAAGATGCATGTTTTTCGTGGCTGTCTTTGTTAAACAAAATGTAAATGAAGTATAATAATAATTACTGAGTGTCTTTTAATAATTATTCTGTTTTTGATATATATTTATATTTCGAGCAAACAGATAATAATAATAATAATACTTTAATACCCAACAGGAACACCCAATTACAAGGCACGATGGTATAAAATACAGTACTAATATAAAATTAAGATTAAGAATACAAATATAAGTTAAAAGAATATACATTAACTTAATAAGCAAAACAAAATAGATGAACAAATGTATAATTTAACAAGAATGGAGAGCTTACACATATAAAAATCGGCACAATAAATACATTAAATTCAATACAAACAGTTTAAGTGAAGGAATAATATAAGTAGAACATAACATAAAAACAAATTTAGAGATAAATATCCTCGAACCACTTTTCAGCACAGCCACAGAGCACCATAATTGGGGCTCCCTGCAGAACGTTGGTGCAAGTGGTAGGCAGCCTGAAGGTGGAGGAAAATCTCGTGGTGCATGGAAGGGACTCCCAGCTAATAACTGCGAGCAATCAATCAGACCAAGTATTAATTTCCACAGGAACATCGTGCAGCGTTGGTCACGTCTTGAGGTATGGCATACCATTTTGTTTCGTTGGAGTAGTTCAGCCTGAGGAATTACATTAGGCGGATACCTACCATCTAGTTTCAAAATTTCAAAAACGTATGTTGAAGGCAGAGAATGCATAGAATGGATATCAAATTGGGCCACAAGGTCTTTGTTGATATCAACACATGAAATCGGACAGTTTGCAATATAATAATCAGATAATAACGTATTGTGCATGCAACTGTAGTGAATAATGTGGCACTTGGCAGTGTTAAGCTTGAGGTTAACATTAGAGCACCAGTCAAAAATGATGTTTAAATTTAGTTTGAGGCTGTGGATGTCAGCCTGTGACTCCACTTTCGCATTAATTTTAAGATCATCGGCGTATGCTAATACAGAGTATCTTATTATGACTATTTGGGATGTTGTTGTGTTGTTTAATTTGAGTTTTCGTGAAGTCCCTAAAACAGGACACTTTACTGTTCAACGGTACCACCAAAGGCTGACTCCAAGTTAAAGTCCACAATAACAAGAAATCTACGGTCAAGCAGGTGAACAATTAGGATGTAAAAATTTAAATCCGGTGGGATATACACAATGATAACAACGATGGAATCAACGTGACAGGTGCAGAGTATTTGGTCTATCAGAGGTACAGCATTGGTTATGGTGGTAATATCAATAACCGTACATGTAAAAGTTTTAAGCAAGGCAAGCGCTACGCCCCCTCCTATCGAGCGGTTGACCGCCGTATGACTGCATAATAAAATAAATAATTCTTAATTGAAATAATTCTTAATTGAGTCGTTTAACCAGGTTTCGGTCAATAAACTATATCGATGTCCAAAAGAAAGCAATTATTAAGAAATTCCTGAGTTTTGGAGTTTAGACCGCGAATATTTTGGTAAAATAAACTTATAACTTGTTACCGGCGTTCAGTTTCCTTCTGAATAGGCCCTACCCAGTAAACCTCCTCTCACTCTTGCTACCGGGTACCAGTGGTTCGCTCGCGCATTTCACAGCTGGTACCCGGGCTGCCCGCTACTCGTGTTGTCAATCTTCTGTCGTCGCCTTGCGTCTCGTAAAGATGTCCTTATGGCGAAGCACCTCATTGGCAAACGACTGCATCGTAGCCCACGTATCCTTACTCTCCAGCATTAAGCCCACCACTGTGTCAGCACTAACTGGGGCGCCGAGTGTGGTCCCCAGAGCCTCCCTGTAAAACGACCACGCACTCCACTCCACAAGGGTGTGTTCGGGAGAGTCAACGTCCGCGCCGCAGTGATGGCACTTAGGGCATGGTTCCTTACCGATCCTGGCTAGATACGACCCGAAACAACCGTGGAGGAGGAGCTGGGTCAAGTAATCAATTTCGCCATGCTCGCGCCGCACCCATGGCCTAATATCTGGTATCAGCCGCCTAGTCCACTCTCCCTTTACCGCCATTTCCCACCAGGCATGCCAGTTAGCCAACGTTATGACTCTCTCCTTCCTGACCCGAGACTTATCCGCACCAGCCCTAATCAATCTATAAGCGGAGGACCTGGAAACGATCTCCAGATCCGGAGGTCTTGTAGCTGCCAGAACTTCAGCCACGTCTGTCGATACCGTCCTGTAGGCTTTGGCCACTCTCAGTACAACAGGTCTAAGAGCACTGCGGAGCCGCTCAGCATTACGTTTGGCTCCAACACATTCAGCCCAGGCCGGAGCGGCGTAAAGGAACCTTGATCTGGCCACCTCCAGCAGAACTCTTCTTTTGTGTTCCGAGGGACCTCCAAAGTTTACGCCTGGCTACAGCCTTGCTAGCCACGCAGCGCCTTCGGCTGCTCTAATAACTTGGGAGCTGAAATATCTATTTGAGTCGATCATAACGCCGAGGTACTTTAGGTTCTGGGAGATCGGCACCTCGTGATCTAAGATAAGGATAAGTTGGGACTGATGCAGCAATTCCAGCCGAAGAACGTCATTATACTCCAGGAAGAGCGTTCTCCTCCTCGCCTTCAACCGGAACGCTGCTGATAAGAATCCTTTCCAAAAGGTAGCTCGTCAGTATCCCCATAAGTTGTGTGGAGACCTCACGTCTAGCCAAGGCTTCTAGAATTGTATGCCAGGGTAGAGTATTGAAGGCATTTTTAATGTCCAGCGCTACCCCCAGACAACGCCTCCTCTAGCATAGAGGTCCAGTGTTGGCAGCAAGTCTCCCCAGCTTCATAAGAGCGTCTACAGTGAACTGGCCCTTCCTAAACACGTATTGGTTGCGGTTGTTTGCCAGCTCTCCGTACCTGTCCAGGTGCTCTATTAAACGATTTACCAGCAGTTTCTCAAGAACTTCTCCTTATGCATCGAAGAGGCAAATAGGAATATATGCACCCGGCTCCGGGGGATCCCTGCCACTCTTAGGAATTAGCACCAGTCTGGCCCTCTTGTATCTCGCTGGGAAGCACTTCTGGCTCAGACACTGGTTGAAGCAATCCTCGCTGGGAATGCTCTTCAGCCGTCCTGATGACCTCAACTGTGAAGGGGGGCACGAGAACGCCTCCTCCGGTGTATACTTGACTCTATACGGCTGCTTGATCCGGAAACAAGGCCCGCACAATAGCACCACTCTTCATCGCACCACCAATACACCGGCTTCCGTCCTAACCCGGGTGACCTCATCCGTGGCATGGTGGCGTCGCATGCCCTGCGGAGATCCCCAGACCGCTCGTCGTAGGATCCTTGAGCATTATTTCTCAGCGAAGCGCCCTTGTCCCTCCATATGGTGTGCCACTACCCTGGGTTTTAGCAGCTTTGTGTTGCACCTCCTGGTTTGCACAATTCGCGTCACCGCTCGAACACCAACCTCGAAAGTGATGTAACGGTGGTCGCTATGAGACTCCACTTCCGCCTTAACTCTCCACCTCGCCGAAGTTCACCAGTCGACCAGAGCCTTGGCGTTGAAGTCGCCGGAGATGACGAGATTTCTCCTAAGGGAATGTACGCAAGTGCCAAGTTCAATCAGCTAGTTGGCAAACTCCTCTATTCCCGGTTCGGAGAAGCGTAGCAGGAAACAAAATACACATTGCCAACCCTGACCCATATGATCCCCCCAGCAGCGGTATCGGTCTCAAGGACTCTCAACGATCCTTAAGGTGTCGTGCATTGGGCTCGCTGACTAGTAAAACCGAGATGCCCCTTTCCGCCACATAGGCTTCTAGTATATCATGAGCCGCATGACACCGATTCAGATTAATTTGAAGGCATGACATCGCTTCGGTTCCATACGGGTGCCGAGCCTTCGTTCTGTAGTGCCTTCTCGATAGTCAGGACGAGGGTGTCCTTTTGCCTACAGTCTGGGCCTTCTCGCCGGCTGAGCGCCGGCTGAGTGGTCGGTCAGGCCGCCACGTAAGCAGCACAATTTGCTCTTCCAAGATAGTGGGTGGCTTCGCCGCCCTTCTCAGCACAGGCCGGGCACTTGGCCTCGGATTGGCAATCCGTCTCCACATGGCTTTCTTCTATCGATACCTGTACATACGTTAGCAGAGTGCCCGTAGCACCTGCACCTGACACAAGGTACCGGTTTGTCTCGCCTTAACTGTACCCGGCAATTTGCAAAGCCTATCACTACTTTACCCCAGCTCTAGCAGCCTTGCTATGGTATCGGTGTCGCCCTCTATTAACACGATTCTCAGATTCGTCGCGTACTGCCTCAGACAGATGACTTTCACAGTTCCATCTTTTCCTAAAGCCTTATTGACGCCCGCCAGTATATTCGTCTCATGCCGTGAGCTTAGCTGCTTCAGCCCCCAGTATCCTGTTGACCTCTTTTAACATGAGATCGTTATTGGCACTCCTCCTAGCCCCACATATAGAGTTGGCATGTTCGCCTTTTACCATCTCCAGCTTAAGCTTAGATAATGTCTGGATGTACCTGAGACTGCCTGTCTTCACGAGGATCCTTGCCGGCCTGCTGACGTTAAGGGTTTTGGTTTTCGTGGGAGTTGAGTAACTGGCTTTATCGGCCTTGGCAGGGACTTCAGAGGCGGCAGTGGCATCTCGGGTCTGCTGGCCACTGCCTGCATTTCTAATAGCACGCCTCACTTCCGATAAGCCATCATTTTCGGTAACCTTGACGAAAGGACTGGAGATTAGCCACTGAGGTCACAAGACCCACTAAAATTAAATGGTCCATCAGCAGGTTCCAACCTTACAAGTCCGCGGGACCGGATGGGATTTATCCCATTCTGTTACAAATGGGCATAGAGGAATTGGTGTCGCACCTGTCAAAAATCGTCAAAGCCTGCCTGGCATGGGGATATATACCAAAATCATGGCAAAGCGTAAGGGTAATCTACCTGCCGAAGGTAGGCAGAATAGCTGACCTAACGCCAAAGTCATACAGACCTATAAGCCTATCTTCATTCTTACTAAAAACAATGTAAAGACTGATTGATAGGTACATAAGGGACGAGATACTGTTAAAAGATCCCCTCAACAACAGGCAATCAGCATATCAGCCGGGTAAGTCAACGGACTCGGCGCTGGACGACCTAAACAGGCTCATCACAAGTCAATGGAAGACAAAGATATAGCCATGGCCACATTTCTGGACATAGAAGGGGCGTTTAACAACGTCACAACAAACTCTCTCGTAGAGGCACAAGAAAGGAAAGGAGTCCCGTCAAGCCTTTGCCAATAGATCAAGGCCAGCCTAGAGAAAAGGACAATCATATCCACTTTGGGGGGCCATACCATTAATGCTAAGGCAGGGGGGGCTGCCCACAAGGAGGAGTGCTATCTCTACTGTTATGGGCTACACTAGTAGATGACCTTCTAGGAAAACTGCCCAAAGAGGACATCAACTGCCTAGGGTACGCGGATGACTTAGCCATTGTCATCAGGGACCGGTTCGCGGGAGTTGTCTCGGAGCGATCACAAAGAGCTCTAAACATAGTAGACAATTGGTGCAAACAGGAGCGATTGACAATCAATCCACAAAAAACACAAATTGTCGTATTCACAAAAAGACGAGCATTGCAAGGCCTTAAGCCACTGAAGCTCGGTGGTACTGAAATTCCCTTCGTAGGGGAGGCAAAGTACCTGGGAGTAACCTTTGACGCCAAAATGACGTGGAGACCACACATCACAAAAGCCACCAAAAAACAACAATATCATTGGGCAGGTGTCGCAGAATGTGCGGGAAAAATTGGGGACTAAACCCTAAATTGACTCTATGGCTCTACACCAGGGTGATAAGACCCATGATAGCCTATGGAGCAGTGGTGTGATGGACTAGGACAAAGCAAAAGGGGGCGATAGGACTCCTGAGCAATACACAAAGACTAGCATGTCTCAGTACAACAGGAGCCCTAAGCATCACCCCAACAGCAGCCCTAGAAGCCATCTTGAATATACCACCACTACACATCTTCATTCAAGGAGAAGCCAGGTCCGTATCATACAGACTGATAGGCGCCCATAATCCGATCACACGGAAAAACGCACCAATGGCTAGAAGACGAGCTGAAGGCTAACGCGATTACAGCAATGCCTAGCGATGCCATGGTGAAAAAATACAATTTCGAAAAGAAATACAAGGTTCTAATCCCACAGAGGACTGGGTCGAAGGCCAACCTACCAAAGCAGAATCATGCTGGTTTACGGACGGCTCAAAGACCGACAAAGGGGTAGGAGCAGGTATATACGGCACAAAACCCGAGACAAAGATTTCTGTCAGTCTCACCAAGGACACCACGTGTTCCAAGCAGAGGCGATAGCTCTTCACCACTGCGCAAGAGAAATAGCAAGACAAGACACCAAAAGTAGGTCAATTGCTATATTCTCCGACAGCCAGGCACTACTAAGAGCACTAAGCTCCACACAGGTCGAATCTAAGCTAGTGTGGGACTGTATACGCGTTCTTAACCAACTTGGCTGTCACAAAAAAGTAACAGTCACATGGGTCCCAGGACACGGAGGACATCCGGGGAATGACATAGCAGACGAATTGGCCAAACAAGGCTCGTCAAAAGCCGTAATTGGCCCGGAACCCTCTTGCGGAATCTCCAAAACCGCAGTCAAACGATCCATAAAAAAATGGGTGGAGACACAGGCCCATACCTGGTGGACGAACTAACCAGGACAGAGACAGGCGAAACAGTTTCTTAAGAAACAATCGCCAAAATTCACGACCGAACTCCTGAACCAAGACAGGAAAATGGTCAAAACAATAGTAGGCCTGATAACAGGACACTGCAAGCTCAACAAACATATGAGCAAAATAGGCCTGGTGGAGGAAGCATCATGCAGATTCTGCCTAGAGGAAGAAGAGGACTCGTTGAACATCCTATACCACTGCGAGGGTCTAGCAAGGATTAGATATCAAAAGCTAGGCACTACAAACCCAAGCGCGGAGACTTATACCCAAGCCCCTCTGGCAGGGCTAATAGGAATAATCAAAGAGGCAAAGCTAGAGCTGGTCATCTGAGATAAACAGGAATCCACAATAGACCTGGAAAGGTCGCGGTGGAATAGGCGCTGGTGCCACCCATACAACATCTATCTATCTATCGGGCTGGCCTTAATCAGCGCGACCAACTCCCTCGTTATGTTGTCAACCTGCCCATGGATGGTGAGCAGCTTGTCTAGTATTTTCTCCCTTGCCTCATTTACTACCTCCCTCAAGGGGGAAACGGAGTCGTTCCTCCTTCTCTTGGTCTGTCCCTTGCACTCATCATATACAAGGCACTCGTAGCCGATCCTAGACTCGACTAGCGTGGTGGGGGCGCTCCTGCAGGCCCTCGCAGCAGCCAAGTTAAGGGTAAGTCTGCCGGGGCCTCTTCCTCTCCCAGTGTCCGCTATTATATCTTTTGCTGCAGGCTCCATTCAGAGAACGGTAGCAGCTACTCTTAAGTTGGCCGCGTACTAAATTCCGGAAGGATCTAACCGCGCGTTTCGAGATTAATGAGATAAAATGTCTGCCTTGTAAGAACACGTAGCTGCCCTTAAGTGTTTGCAGGTACAAAAACCACAAGTGGACCTTATTGGGGGGCAGTCGAGTTGCCTCGGTGCCAAGTTTAACCCAAGTCTGTGCAAAGGTTTTTGGATTAAAGGCAAAAAACTAAGTTATTAAAAGACCGCACTTGCACCACTAGTGCGAAACTATGAATGGCCCTGTAGGGCTTCGCCGTAAGAAAGTACCTACCTAATACTAGCAGGATCGGTGATCGGATGGCTGAGAAAAAATAGGATATAAATTCCTAACCTCTGTCCTCCTGTGGCCACGTGGTCACAGTAAAAAACCTCAGATCGCCGCCAAAATCCTTGAAGGTAATCCTGGAAAGGTAGCGTACACAAAACTGACACAAAATAACACTATAATCAATGATATAACCACCACAGGCGTGCTACTGGAGGCGTAAAAAACTGCAACACGCATCACCAGATCAGAAAACCAAAGTATACCCGGTGTGTAAGGGCTACACCAAAAATCTCGTTTAAAGAGCAGAATCTATAGAATTGCCAGGCCCAGACCTTCGCACTTACCAGTCGTCTGCCATCAGCAGCGGCGGTCAACCTGGTCGGTTCCGCCGAATTAAGCCTCTTGTCCTTCTTGTATATATTTTATATAACTCTGTCTATTCTGTTGTAATATATTTTCTTCTTCTCCGGCACCAAGTTTAATTTACACACTTTCCTTGTTTTTTTTATTTTGTTTTCACAGCTAGCCGGTGCCCATTCGTTGACGTGGCGTGGAAGGTCAAGTAAGTAGCACTTGCGGGAAACTGTTTAATCCAAACCTGTGGCTGTTAATGAATGGTGGCCTCCCCAGGGACTCCTGTGCCGCCTCCAGCGTGTGTTGGTTCCAGAGAGTACCGCTACTTCCTTCCCAGTCCACCACCTGGACGTTTTCCGCGTCCACCGTTAACAAACTTTGGGTGTCCTGTTGTAATGTATTAGTTTTCCGATATAGACACCCTAGACACCGTAGGTACTTCATCTTGTACATTATTTCTAAATTGGTCTCACCATCGCTTAAGTGCCTATTAAGTTCATTTTTCACCTGTTTACAGGAGCACTTGGTGCGCTCTGTAATTTCTGCGATGGTTTCTTCCGTAAATTGTGCTGTCAGTCCATGCGAGGGTGATACATTCATTTCAAGGTGATTAATTTCCGTTTTATATCATAAATAAGCGCAACAAGTTTCGGGAATTGATGGACTCCCTGTTCACAGTCAAATGCAGTCTAGAGTTTTGACGTAACTCAAAGCACTTCAGCTCAGGAGCGGTTAGTTCCGAACTTTGAGTATGTATATTTCTATTTCAGCCATCACAATAATAAATAATAAATTTATCTGACGATACATTAATTGTTTTGTTGCAGTTAATACATAGTATTATGAGCGAGTAATAATAATATGTTAACTAAATATGTAAATAGGGCGAAGGGAAATTACACAGGGATACGCTTCACACCGATTGGGGCCGATTAACGGTGGCTGACGAGACACACAACACGGCCGCGGGAAGGAATTTAGTTGAAACAGTAGGAATAGACAGTAAAAATGAACATAAATAGAAAAATAATGAATAAAATAGCGTTTGAGAGTTCAGTTTCTTGCTAGTCCCGATAAAGTGATTAGAAAGCAAAATCAATAGCTGATAGTAGGAGCACGTTCGGCCAGAGTGAACAATTTCAGAGAAATAAATTCCAGTAAATGTTAACAATCTTAGAAACTGCTTAAGGTATTTAGCTTAATTTTTGAGGCAACACTTGTTCTGGTAACAGGAACAATTTTACCAAGTTTAAACAGTTGGGCATAAGTACAGCAAGAGATAATTTAACAACAAATAGAAGCACTGACACGCACATGTGAACACTCGATCCCGCGTTTTTTGCAATATTTTGCTTGTATTAGGATTTTGCGAAGGAAATTGTTTGAAAAGTGTTAGATGTTGTTTTGATTTAATTTATTAATTGGTAGTATTTAATTTTGATGAGCATATTTTATTCATATTTTATTATGCAATACAAGATATCAAATATTATTAAGAGACAAAAAAGTTTTTAAATTAAGTGGTCTTCCAAGCAGTATATTTTTAAATTTTATTGGATGCACCAATAAAAAATGTTTTAGTTTTTAAGTGATACGACTGCTTTTTATACTCCCTATCAGTCACTAATGGTCAAAATGGTGATGTGGCCATCATAGTACTTTCCCTATATTTTTTTCGAAAATTATGTAGTTTACGCAAAACGGCTGCTCTTAATAATTTGTTAATTTTTGAATTTTCTACAATTATTTGTTTTATAAATTTCATGTTACTCCAATAGTTTATTAGCAATTGGAAAATAATGTCAAAATTTTCAATTTTATAAAAAATGTGCTTTTATAAAACTTGTACAGTTTTTTTAACTTTTGTTTGAATTTTTTATTTAAAAAAAATATCGGAAAAAAACATGGCCATTTTTTTTTAAACTTTAAGTATAAGTTTTATCGCAATGGGATCCTTCGTTTTTGAGATATACCATCCACCGACAGACACACACACCCACACATACATTTTCTAGAATTCAGTGGAATGGAGTCAGGGGACCTCAAAACGAATATTTCCGTTAAAAAAAATTTAAAATTTTTTTCGCGAAAACAAACCTTCCCTATATAGAATATAAAAGTAATAATAAGTGTAATGCTGTACTGTATTATGGTAGTTATTAATTAGCGTTCAATTATTATAAATAAAAGAAATATTTTTTAATTCCGGCTTAACCATACATTTTTGGATATCGATAAGTTATATAAGTTATGTTAAATCATTATATTTTAACCCCAGTAATATATGGTCCAACCATTTCCCCACATTAAAGGGACACCCTGTATAGAGGAAGTATTGTATCTCAAAAAAAGATCCTATTGAGATGAAACCTTTAACTTAAGGTTTTATCGTTAAAAACTGGAACTGAAAAGCTTTTGGTGAACATTTATAAACCAGAAGTGGATGTTCACTCGAAGCGTTTTTGTTTTTTTTTTCAATTTTTTAATATGAAAAATATTACAAAACTTTTCAAATAAAAGTTAAAGGGGATGAAAAACTGAACAAGTTTTATTAAAACATATTTTTCATATAGTTCTTAACTTTTGAGAAAAAAAAAATTGAAAATTTTGACATTGTTTGCCAATTGCCAATAAACTATTAGAGTTACATGAAATGTATATTATAAATAATTGTAGAGAATTTAAAAATGAACATATTATTAAGATTATCCTATTTGCGTAAACATTATAGTTTTCAAGAAAAATATAAGGAAATTATGATAGCCACATTAATTTTGGATATAAATAAGTTGTGTTAAATCATTATATTTTCACCTCAGGAATCTATTTTTCCCACATTAACGGGATACCGTGTATTTTTTAAAACATTTGAAATAGATTTATAACTTGGCAGTCAGTCGATTCAGGAATATTGAAGAGTATTACAGAACTTGCTTGCGTTTACGTAGCATTTGATGTATTTTCATTTAGCCTCAAGTTATTTTTGTCTATTAATTTCTCTAACTGTATTATGGTAGTTATTAATTAGCGTTCAATTATTATAAATAAAAGAAATATTTTTTAATTCCGGCTTAACCATACATTTTTGGATATCGATAAGTTATATAAGTTATGTTAAATCATTATATTTTAACCCCAGTAATATATGGTCCAACCATTTCCCCACATTAAAGGGACACCCTGTATAGAGGAAGTATTGTATCTCAAAAAAAGATCCTATTGAGATGAAACCTTTAACTTAAGGTTTTATCGTTAAAAACTGGAACTGAAAAGCTTTTGGTGAACATTTATAAACCAGAAGTGGATGTTCACTCGAAGCGTTTTTGTTTTTTTTTTCAATTTTTTAATATGAAAAATATTACAAAACTTTTCAAATAAAAGTTAAAGGGGATGAAAAACTGAACAAGTTTTATTAAAACATATTTTTCATATAGTTATTAACTTTTGAGAAAAAAAAATTGAAAATTTTGACATTGTTTGCCAATTGCCAATAAACTATTAGAGTTACATGAAATGTATATTATAAATAATTGTAGAGAATTTAAAAATGAACATATTATTAAGATTATCCTATTTGCGTAAACATTATAGTTTTCAAGAAAAATATAAGGAAATTATGATAGCCACATTAATTTTGGATATAAATAAGTTGTGTTAAATCATTATATTTTCACCTCAGGAATCTATTTTTCCCACATTAACGGGATACCGTGTATTTTTTAAAACATTTGAAATAGATTTATAACTTGGCAGTCAGTCGATTCAGGAATATTGAAGAGTATTACAGAACTTGCTTGCGTTTACGTAGCATTTGATGTATTTTCATTTAGCCTCAAGTTATTTTTGTCTATTAATTTCTCTAACTGTTCAACTTAACTTAGTCTTATTAGCATTCTCTTATTTAAGACTATTAAATTCAAGAAATTATTCGACATAATTCTAAGTTTTCATTAACCAAAGAATTACCATTTTCTGACAAAATTTCAATAATTCTGATTATTTATAGAAGAAGTATAACACAATTTGCTACAGATTGTACAAATGGTTTAATTTACAGCTTTATTACCATTTTGAGTGTTAGCCTTTGGTTCGTGTTGCTTAATTATAATATTAATTTATATGGAAATTGCAGGGAAATTACTAAGACATAATTGCTTCACACTAACCTTAATCGTGGTAATGACTAACGTTTCAATAATACAAACAAAAACAAATGAAAATTAATTATAATAATGTATAATAAGTCAAATTATAGCAAAAATTGTATGGGCAATAAGAAACGGAAATAAAAAATCTCTGGGGCGTGACTACAAATATCCAACAAAAATGCGTCCTATGTATTACTAATTATTATTTGATATTAAGATAGAGTAGAAAATTAATTATTTAAGCAATCTACAATTACATAATCACAGTTCTAAGGGATCCAGAGCAATATATCATTTTAACTGTCTACATCGCAATTTTAATTAAGCCGATTAAAACCACACAGAGTAATTACTTGCCAATTATTTAGCTACAATAACTTTAAGAAATTTCCATATTATGAAAAAAGAAGAAAATCGAAAATTTCCGACAAACAACTTTAAATACTTTTCCCAAATAAGCATAAAATTACATTTGGAAATAAGTCGTTGTGAATGCAGGATTATAATTTAATACCATAAAAAGTGGGTATCATAGTAAAAGAGATGAAATTAAATTTTTATTCTAATTAAATATGGAAACTATTACAAAGTTTTAACTGTTAGTTGATTCTGTAGTTTTTACATTGTAATAATGTAAAACTACGGTGCAGAAACGCTCAAAATAATTAATTCTAATTATTACTTTTATTTACAAAGTTGTTTAAATGGTTATGTAAGGCTGAATAATTTCAATGAAGACAAATCAGGTGTCTATATTAAATAATAAATATTTTTATAAAATAATTAAATATACAGTATAAAGAAATTATTATGACCATAAATAAAATGTGCATTCAGCATACATTAAGTTCAATTTAGTTTTAAATATTTAAATTCCTGAGACGTGTAATATTTTTTTTTTGTAATCGATGTGGCATCAGAACCTAATTAATTATTCTTGAATTCATTAAAAGAAGAATTATAATTATCAATTTAATTTAATAGAATCAGAAATTAGCAATTCGCGAATAAATAAATTTAGTTGCAAATACATAAAATAAATAGAAAAAATAAATGTAATAGAATATTCTATTTTTCTCTGAATATGAAAAATACTATCTTTAGCTTTGGCTATTAAGAATTTAACTAGCTGTAAACAAAAAGTAAATCAAGATAATAAATATATAGTAAATTATTATTAAACTTATTTGTGCAGGGCGCAAAAACCCATTAGTTTCAATAATCTCTACAATAAAACCAGCAAATTTTACATAAACGATTAAATATATAAAAAGAAATGATCTGCTCTATGAATCTACCCAAATAATTCCCATTACCCAACGTACATTAGCCATAACCACAAAATTTGCTAATAAACCCTTCAACCTTACCCTCCTTGATAAATACTGTATTCCCCGTAATCCCAATATCCCCACAAAATTCAAATACCCCACAAACACTATTCATCAATTCATTAGATCGCATCATCCGGACAGTTAAATTCAACTAGCTTCAATTTCTTTACATATTTTTATTCATTTAAGACAGGGCAGAAAGAATTTCGGTCGATAGCCCAGACAGTGACAGACTAACACCAATCATACTGTATATATGT
Source organism: Ontholestes murinus (assembly GCA_963969525.1). Taxonomy (NCBI): domain Eukaryota; kingdom Metazoa; phylum Arthropoda; class Insecta; order Coleoptera; family Staphylinidae; genus Ontholestes; species Ontholestes murinus. The sequence continues at coordinate 38,694,414 of OZ018395.1, forward strand.
ATTATTGTAAATATTTGTTACTGGAATAAAGATGTTGTATACATATATATATAAAAAGAAAATACTAAATATCAAATACTTAACTAACGCACTTACTACGTTTTAACAACTAAAAAAATATGTAATATATATTTATACATATATTACAAAAACACACGACTTAAATTTCGAGGGTTTAATGTCATTATCACTTGATGACATTAAACCGTCGAAACTTAACTCTGTGTGTCTGTTGTGTGTTTTTGTAATATATGTATATGTTTATTACATAATTTTTTAGTGGTAAAACATAGTAAGTACGTTAGTTAAGTGTTTATCATGAATTACCACGTAGTAACGTTCGCCACAGTCCTTATGACTAAATAACAAGTTTAAACAAATTTAAATCCTAATAGTAAATTCTAATAAATATGATTTACCAATGCAGTATTTTTACTAATCATTGCTAGAAATTAACTAAATGTTAATATTAATTCTTGTTCCCTGTTAACAACAGCCACCGGTTTCGATCTATTTTGGATCTCATCAGCGTAGCGCAGTTGTAGACAGGGAAACAAGTTTTACTCTCCAGGTAAACCGTCAATCAATTTGTCGGTGATTGTCCTCTCAAACAGAGATCTAGTGCAACGCTTAGACAATAAATGGCACCTTTATGGTAATGTCTTAAACATTAATAGCCAAGACAACTTTCCTCATAATAAAGCACCTTGAAAATAAATTCAACCGCGATAATTTGATTTTATTAAAATCGCTTTATTCTTATTTGGAATTCTCACGTAATTATGTATATGATCTGGTTATTGTCAAAAAATCATACTTTTTATTTATTTCGAAGTAAAGGTGTCAAATAATATACGATATTTTATTTATAAAATCATTTAATAGTAATTAGAAAATATGGTTTAAGGACTAATCTTCACACAATTAAACTCACTACATACTATAAATACTCACAGCATCATATAAGTATAAAAATTCGAAGCTACCCGAACGGATTATTTGGTTTCATCGAGTTATTTACATGGACGTGGGGAACTGCAAAACCCCGCATACTAGGTATAACGTAATAAATTAAAACAATAAATTATTATATAACAACACAGACGTAGTCTTCTGATTACCGTGAGTTGAGCATGGTAAGCAGTAGAATTAAACACAGTACATTTGCAGAATTTCTTCTTGAACTAGACGCATGTCTAAGCCTGTAACTGCACTGGATTGAGTTGTTTGTCGCGTAATTTTCAAATACTGGGAATTTTTCCACCTTTTCTTTCTAAAAAAAATAAATTAAGTAAATACATTAAAATTCAAATTATTTTAGAGCTATAAAATTAACAATTACAATAACGTTTTTTTATTATATTTAATTTAATCTACTATGTTACAAAAACATTATCAATTAATTAAATAAATAATATAGCATTTAAAATAGCAATTACGAAAAATGCATTAAATTTTGTTAACTAATTTTAATGTTTCTAAACATCCCTCCTTTTTAATATATATTTATTAATAATTAATATGTAACATACATGTTAATAATATTATGTAATTATTTTCCATAGAAACTTATTGCTGAAAACTGTTATGACGTACTTTACATTTGCGCTTCCTCCATTTTGAAATGCATTATCAAAAATTTCACATTATTACAGTTATTACATGAAAAACAGAACAAATAACTAACAAAAATAGAAAAATAGAAAGTATTTAAAAAACAATCGGTAATGTAGTGCAGTTTATAATTAAAAAAATGACTATTAAGAGCAATAAGCTTAAAATGCAAAATATTTTAATAACATAATTTATAAGCTACATATATTTTTTAATAACTTCAACTGCAATTTTGTATTTAAAAGAACAAAAATACTTATTAATCAAATAATCACTAAATGTAGTTTTAACTTTAATAAATAAAATTGTTTTATAACTCACAAATCAAAAATTCAATTCAAGTTAATAATTTGGTGTAAAATGATTTAATATTATTTAAAAATATGATTTTTATGACATATTAAATTGTTATCAGGGCTCGGAAATTATAAAAAATATAAAAAACAAACGACATATAATATGAAAAAAATATAGTAAATATTGCTATAAGTATCTTGAAACAGTAGTTTAAATTTTAATAACTTTTTAGATTGTCTTAAATAAATCAGTTTTTCTGGAGATAAAATTAATCAAATTTTTATTATTGTATTTAAATCAATATTGAAGCTTTTCATATCTAAATTAAATAAAACTTGAAATATATATTTAAGAATTTGAAATAAATATAATAAAATTAAAGCTAATTAACTTTAATTTACTTACTATTGCCAAACTATCATCCTTTTTCCTACAGAACGTTAAGTGAAGTCCTTTATAAAAGTACTCTTCAATTTTCTGCGTGAGAATTGTTTCATTGTACGGGATATCTTCCAAATGTGCCATGAAACTCTTATTCTGAAACTCCTCTGGCTCTTTAATTATCAAACGATCCAGTAGTGTGTTCCCAGCAGAATTCTCGCCCTCAATTGTGTATTCCTTTGCGTTTTGCAGGGCCTGAATAGCCCTCTCATTTGCCTCTCTTGAATTCTCATCACCTGGCTTGTATTTAAACAAAGGGACCTTAGTGGTCGGGGGTGTTACCACCGTTTCTGTTCCGCCTTCCAGAAATATTTTCTCGATTTCGTTCATACTCTTGTCGTAGAATTCCTTAACACCCAGTGTTTCGAAGAAGTATTTAATTGGAGGCATCGAGTAGCACCCGGCCAATTCAGTTCTCGGATAATACAGAATGAAAGCTAGGCACATTTCTTCTGTTGTTGAATATCCCCCCAAGGTGGGCCGGTTTCGGTTTTTGGTCGAATACGTACATTCGGTTATTAAGCTATCACCGGGTAGGATATTGATTTCATGAGAGAGGCGCCGTGATTGTTGGTAATTGAAATCGTAATGGTTATCCTGCGCAATGGGCAAGAGTTCTTTGTCACCGCGTACATGGCGGAGAATCAGTTTTCTGCCTGCTAAATGCGAATGAAGCAGCACAGAGACCACATTTATTCCCTCTCTGGGAATCATCTGAAAATAATTTAAATTTATAACTTAATTAATAAAAAATCAACATTATTATTAATTATAAATGACAACTATAATTACAACACGAAATTCTTCTATTAATAATGGTCACTTTGTATCCTGAATTAGTAAAATTATAAAGTTCTGTACTTATTTATAAAATTCACGCAACTCATCATCAATATTACTGGATAACATAACATACTATATTAAATATTAGGTCTCTATATTTTATGAAGACATATACATTAGAATAAAATATACGGTGTATGATTTAATTTTAATTTCCCTATGCCTAGATAATTACTTTGATTAGTAGAAAAACACAATATAGTGATAGTATAATGTAAGAGGCCTACATGCAACAAATTGCACATATACAATTAATTAATTAAATGGTAGTAAAGACAATCAATTACCTCTTTTGTACAATCAAAGGCACAGTATCCTGCTGATCTATATTCCCTTTGCTGAGGCGGTACTACATGTAGCGAAGATAAAGCTACTCCAGTCACAAGAACACCACCATCGTGTTCTCTAAGTTTGTGGGTATACTGCAGGCGCAATCCCGAAGTATCCACTGCTTTTTTCATTGAAGGATTATCGAAGTGAACCTCCAGCATATAAAATGTATTTCGTTTCTCAGCCAAAGGTAAGCCCATGTTTGATGGAAACATTTCACCTTAAAAGTATTAAAACATTATTTTTCAAATATATATTTAATATAAAAATGCATCCAATAAATAAATAAATATAATACTTATAAAAATAAAAATACTAGTATTTACTTATATAAACAACAATAAAAAATACATTTAGCATTCAAAGCAAATCGAATAACGTATCAAAAAACAATTGAATAATTTATTAAGTAGTATATTGATGTGTGCAAAATCTACCTTTGGCAAAAATATATGGTAATCTATGAATAAAAAAGGATTTGAATGTGTCATTATTTTAAAAAAAATACCCATTCTTATTCCTGCAAATAAAATTCTTTACACTTATCAGCATAATCACTAATTAAGTGTAATGCCTTTATTAAATTCAACTTTAAACTAGTGTAAAATCGAATTTGACACATAAAAGCACTTGGGCCAGTATTAGAATTCCTTGTACGCACATATTTCTAAATAAAACTTTTATAGATCGTAATGACGAATTCATTTTATTAAAATTGTTACACATAAACTGGAATTGACGGAAGAAGTAATAATATAAACGGGATATATTTAATATTTTAGTCCGTTTTATTTTCAATTTTTTATTGTATATTTCATCGTTAAACTAAACGAAAATATATTAAAGCACACATTTTATTGCATAATAATTCTATTTCGTAATTCTCAAAGTTAGAAATAAAATATTCGGACGAATAAACTTTTTTACAACAGTTTATTATATGAATTTTATATATCTATAAGTTATTTTAATAATAATTTAAAAATACGAAAACATTTCGTGAATCTACAACAATGAGTCTTACTAAGACTACATTTTATTAGTTATTTTAATAATTACATAAACAAAATTAATAAGTAAACGTATCTGTTTATATTTTAATTTATCCTCTTAATATTTGTTCTTACAGTTAGTGCATACGAAAAATTAAATCACATTACCTTTCGAACCGACCGCCCAGGCAACAAGTGTTGTAATACACTTTTCCCATTGCACCGGCATTTCCGGCGAGTAACATGCTCTTCCGTCCTCTCTACTGTAGGCCTCCCACATTGACAAATCCTTTGGGTTTATGACACATTCGTGCAATAACATATGATGCACATAGCTCGAATGGTTCGCACCTATAATAGGTTCATATCCCACTATATGATGTTTTTGTTGAAGAGTGGGTCCCTTAAATATTTTACACCAGTACATCGTATTCATATTTTGTTTAACCTCCACCTAAAAGAAAATTTGTAGAATCAATAATGTGTTGCTAGAAGCATTATTACTTTTTTATAGGCACTATATGATAAATTGCTAAATAATAAGTTAATAATATTTTTCTGTTACATTCAAAATCCATATTGGTTGCAATTATAAAGAGAATGTATTTTTTTTATTTTACACTTATCTAATATTTATTATACTGGTCAAATAAAAAAATTATACATATTTATTTACAAACAAACATATAACATAATATTAATTTTACTTGAGAAGTTATGTATTTTGTGGAGATTTGTATATTATTTATAACAACAGCAAAAGAAAGCAAGAAAAAATCACGTATATGGTATATTCAAAGCCATCAAAAAATGTAAAATAATTTGTAAATGTCGAAGAGGTGTGTAAAAAACCTGCCTTTGTTAATAAATGTATTCTTATACCAGCACAACTCAGTGCAATTTTCACATATCATATTAACCAATCTGTATCACGAGAAGCCACAAGACTTCACTCTACATTTTACAACACCAGCACTGCGAGAGCACACTATGAATCTTGCAACAGCACATGGAAAATATGTAAAATGGATTTTCAATTCTTAATCCTAAACGTTCGATATGTTGAACATATCCCTTTCACAGTTAAAAGTAACTAAATTTCAAAAAATATTTAAATTTATAAAAAGATAATATCCCAAGACTAACTCTAAACCCAGGGATTGTTCACTCTATAGGACGTTTTGGTGACCATATCTTAGCTCAGATATCAAAGTCATGGGGATCGTTCTGTGCAATTTTATCATTGGCAAAGTCACTAAATTATAGATGTTTGATTATTTAATATACATTTTTAGTTTTGAGTTTTATTTTTATAGTAAAAGGCGAATAAAGTAGCCGTCGGATGTATGCTAACATCCGTTGTCATTTGTACACTCAAATAACGCTGGTATTGATTGTGCTACTTATGTATTTTAAACAGAGTACGCCGCCAAGTTGGGCAGTGATTAAACTTCCCAACCCAAGAAATGGGCTATAATCATCATCAATTGAAGGATATGTATGGAAAAAAATTTATGGATGGAAAAACTTTTATGTTCTGTTCGGCTCTTGTATCGTAATTTCAACTTAGGAAAAGAGAACACCCATAATGACAAGCGTTCAGGACGACCATTTGTTTACAAAACTCAAGGACTTTTTGGCAGAAAAGAAATTTGAAAGAGATAAAGAACTGAAAGAAGCTGTGATTGCGTATCTAAATAAACTGGCGGCGGAGGAATGTGAAATTGTGATACAAAAACTCGCCTCACATTAGGACAAGAGCTTAAATTTATAAGGTGATTATGTAGAACAGTACTTTAAGATATGTTCTTTGCAAATAAAATATTGCTGGAGTTAAAGGTCCTAGTACAGGTATATAAGAACTCCGAACACATCACCGAAGGATACCCGATCATAAGATTTAGGCTACTACTCGAGGTTCTTGCTGATACCTAGTGGGAGGGCATCAAGGACTAAATTAAATCCTGAGACCAACTAGTGGACGCCGTAAGGAACATTCTCCAAAGGGTACTACTTTCCGGATGGCCCTCGTAAATCATAAAACCTTTTTTACAGATTATTAAGTTTATAATACCGTGTTTGTAAATTTTTAAGTCGCCGCTACGGCCACAGCTGGCGTGAAGTGTGTTAAATATCCCTCTTGTTAACTCTATTATTATATACCGTATCCGCAATGGACAAAAAGCGGTTGCAAAATCTCGAGTGAACTGTTTAAAATATGGTAAAGTATATCACCTTAGTTGCTCTGTAAGAGTAAAAATGGTGTCTTCCTAAATGATGATGATTTTTACTGTTGTAACGACAACTCCCAGCCTCCATCGCCAAACGTTTCAGACCCAAATTTTATTAATTTATCACTAACCTTAGCTGAAATAAAAAATTCTATAACTAATTTACTTACTGAATTTGAAAGCCAACGCGCTGATTTAATTGACATTAAAGGTACTATTGAAATAATTAATACATTAAAATTAGAAAATCAACAACTCAAATGTACAATGACATCTCTTGAAAATAGAATTGATTTATTAGAGCAGAATGCTGCTCAAAACAATAACTCTTTAATTGGTGAGGTAGAAGAACATCGGCTTCGCGAGAAAAGCTTAATTATACATGCTATTCGAGAATCGGAAATGATCGACCGTCAAGCAAAAAACATAGCCGATTTTAATGCCGTGAAAACAATATTACAACCAATAAACCCAAATATTAAAATTAGTTCGGTTTTGCGCTTAGGACGCAAAAATACACAACCACGACCACTAAAAGTGAAGTTAAGTGACTTGTCAGAAGTCATCGAAATAATTAAAAATAAAAATAAACTGTTGCCACAAGTCAAACTTCATCCAGATAGAACTCCGTTACAAAGAAAAGAGTTTGGTGAGTTACTAAAGGAGCTAAAGGAGAAACAGAATAATGGCGAGACTAATCTGAGAATAAAATACATTAACACGCAACCTAAAATTGTACAACTAGCTCACCAAAAAAATAGTGCACCCCAACCGATCAATCGACAAAAATGTAAATTCAAATTAAACTGTAACTACTAGAACACTAGAAGCGTACGTAATAAATTAATAGATTTAAAACATAATATTACATGTACTAATTACGATATAATATTACTTACATGAAACATGGCTAGATACCGCATTTAGTGACAGTGAGGTCACACCTAAAAATTATAATATGTATCGTCATGATAGATCCAATCGTTTAGGAGAAGGAGTATTCATTGGAATAAAAAATAATTACGTATCTAAAAGATTGTTAATAGTTATAGGACTTCTAATAGAATGTGTGGCAGTAGAACTTATTAATAATACTTCTTCCATTATTATTATCTGTATATATATTCCACCTAATCTTAGTGCTGATACCTACGAAGAAATATTTAATATATTAAGTAGTCAAATTAATCTCACAAAACCAATAATAGTTTTCGGACACTTTAATATTCCTGAGTATGTGAGTGAGTTAGACAATATTGGGTATTCAACGAATAAACTTCAAACTCTAAAGAATGTCTTAACCTTCTGCCACTTTCGCCAACACAATAATATAAGAAATGAAAATGGAGCAATCTTAGACTTAATTTTGACCACGCATGACATAAAATGCCTAACTGAAAAAGATTGAGAACTTTTATTATTCGAAGATGTTTACCATCCTGCGCTCTTTTGTGAAATTTCATTAACTGAATGCCCAAAATCCAACTTTAACGTCAATATATCGGGAAATTATAACTTCAAGCGAGGAAATTATATCGGACTTTATTCCTACATAGCAGATTTGCATTGGAATGACCTGTATCTGACAACTAATATAGACGACGCGTGCAACTTATTATATAAGAAAATCTATCAAGGGTTTGACTTATATATACCTAAGTTTAGGCCAAAAAGAACACGTAATAGTTATGCTCTTTACTTCAATAATACTATAATTTTTACAATAGATCAAAAAATTAAATTACGTTCAGCTTACCGCGCCTCTAAATCTGTTGCGGATAGAGGGAAATTCAACCTTCTGAGAAGTAAATTGAAACTCTTAGTAAAACAAGCAAAAAAGAGTTATATCATTAAAGTTTAAGAAAAATTAAATGTAGATCCATCTAAGTTCTAGTCGTACATAAATTCTATAAAAGGAACTACGATAATTATTCCCGGAACTGTTAGTTACCGAGGCACCGAATACACGGATGGAACTGATATAGTCAACTGTTTCGCAAATTTCTTCAATTCAGTACATACCACAGGAAAACAAGACACCCCATTGAAACATCACAATCACTTAGGGGATTTCAGGATCTCGGAAAAGCTAGTTCTCTCTCACCTTAAGAAACTTAAAGCGAAAACTACAACGGGTTTGGACCAAATTCCATCATTTATCGTAAAGGATTGTGCTAGTGTGTTTGCGTCTCCAATGGTGCATATTTTCAATCTAATACTGAAGTACGCTAAATTTCCAGACGTTTGGAAAAAAGTTAGAGTATGTCCAATTTTTAAAAGTGGTGAGAAAAATCAAGCAGCCAACTATAGACCGATCGCAATAGTCAATAAATTCTCAAAAGCGTTTGAAACACTTTTAACTGAATACATTAATAACTTAGTGCGCATTGATGTAATCTTTTTTCTTTCTCGCAGGTCAACAACTACTAATTTATTTAATTTTACGCAATATGTCTCATCGGCCCTAGATAATAAATGTCAAGTTGATGCAATTTACACTGACTTTAGAAAAGCTTTTGATACTGTATCACACCACACTCTCATTGAAAAATTATCCGATTTTAGTTAACTCAAACATTATCAGTGTAATTTACTCATACTTAACAAATCGGCAGCATTTTGTACATTATGAGGGTTGCGTATCTAAGCCTTATACTCCCACCAGTGAAATACCTCAGGGGTCCAGCTTAGGTCCCCTGCCGTTCTTACTATTTATAAACGACCTGACACAAAATTTTAGTTCATCATGCCTGTTGTATGCTGATGATTTAAAAATATTTTGTCGTATAATCAATAGAAATGAAATATTTATTCTTTTCGACACATGACATTTATCCAGAAAGGGGCAGCTACGGTAATCTTCTGCAACTTTATAACATTAACACTCTTCATAATAGACAACAAATATGTTCATTGATGTATTTATACAAGTTATTGCATAACCACATCGATGATATTTCCACCATTAATTTGCTAGAATTTAATATACCAAGATCATCGATGAGAAATTATAGGATATTTGGATACGCTTTACCGAACACACGTCATCACACCAATTCTCCCCTTGTAAAAATGCTTAAAGGCAAAGTTTTATTCACTTTAAACAATCAATATGTAATTTTTTTGTACCGAATTAGCTATAGTTTTTTCTTTGTTTTTTTTTTCAATTATTTTGTAAACAATTTTTACGTTTTTCTTAATTTTATTTTTTGTTTTTATTTTTAATTTTAGTATTAAATATAATTTTAAGATTCTTTGTATGTAAGATATTACTCTGTAATTGGACACTGGTCTGTTGGGCAATAAATATTATTATTATTATTAATATCGCAATTTTAAAGCAAAGAACTTTCTAAACTAAATTTTGGTACAGAAAAACATATATAATAAATAAAACACTTCGATTTTTACAAATTTATGATATAATGGTTACATAAATCTGCAGTCGATACTTATATACTTGCTATGAAGACAGAATGAATGAACAACGTTTATATATTTTAACAAGTTACTTTTACTGGTAGGAATATTTACAATTGATCAAAATTCAAATCACATGGTGTATGAGTCAGTACCAGTAAGTATAAGTTTCACGAAATCTCCCGCAACTACATATGGATAAACTATAAAAACAAAACCACCATGAAAGCATTAATTATAAAATAAAGCACTAAAAACCTTTCTTTACACAGTTAATTTGAAATACCAAATATATATTTAAATTAAACCATTGATAATTGTCAATTTGTGTCCGAAATATATATTTGGCATTTCAAATAAACTGTGTGAAGTAAGGTTTTTAGTGCTTTATTTTATAATCAAGTTTAGCGTCACGTAACCCATCCAATTAATTTACTATGAAAGCATTAGATGCAGGGAAAAAACAATCCAACAAATTTCTGGTAAAGAAACACAATACTAAAAATTCAAAAAATTGAAGCACCTATTGAGCACAAAATTTCATCATGCATAACTTGGGAAATGTAATTAATCTGCTTTCAAAGTATAACTGGGCCGCAAAATATATTCTTAGAATATTTTAGGAAATTGCACAATAATATAAAATTGACGTTGGATGCTGGGGTTGAAAAAAAATATTAATTTCTTTCTTAGATGTATTTTTTTTACCAAAGCAACAAACTGAAATTAAATATTTACTCAAGCCCACTTATACAGATACCAATATTTACATCAAATGTACGTCACCCCCTTATAGTAACTTTGTAATGAGAGGTTAACTTTATAGTTAATTGGAATCAAAACAATTGTTATATTCTTACGAGCCCAAGAAAATATTAAAATAAACGAATATGATTAACAAAATTCGCACATATGTAAGACCCGTCGTGTAAATTTAACCATTCATAGAGGCCACACAACGCATTATGTATGTTATGAACGCCCACTATGTATTACTGTAATTAATACAATTTATTAATTCCGAGCAATCGCTTTAAATCCATTTATATAAAATCATTTTGGCTTTTAGGTCTATAAGCACATGTATAATAATTGTTTTGTTAAACATAGCAATCATTAAAATTACCATTCCAACCAGAAAAATAAGAAACGGCCCTACGAAAAAACCCAAAGCACCCAAACCGACGAGGGTGAAGGCCGCTATGAAAACCATCGCAATAAAAGTCGCCAAAATAAAAGCAGTCGATTACCATTTTCTCTTTAAATGTATGAACATGTCATTTTACCTGAGAAAACAGAATAAAGCTGTTCGCGATGATGATAAGGCCGCAGCTCACCTACGCTGCTCCCATATGGGGTTATACTAGACCCTCGCAAATTTTTAGACTCCAGCGTACGCAAAATATTGCTCTAAGACGCGTACTAAATGTCCCGCTATACATGCGGAATACGCAAATCCATCATGATACAAAGATCCCGAGGGTTCTGGATCATATTAAAGAGATCGCTGTAAACTTTTCACAATATTGTGCAACTTTTATCAATTTGTATTTTTTTTTCAAAATCGTGTTAGTTAGTTAGTTAGTTAGTACCTCTGTCTGATTACAATTACTGGCGCGAAAAATTAATGTAATTATTTTAAAAAATCAAAGAACCTGCCACATTTCACCGCTGGCAAAGATGACAAATCGAAAATGCTTACTTGTAAAATAAGAGAAGATATTTAAAGAAAGTTAATTCCCTTTTTTGGCAGAACTTTCCATGTGATATTATAAATGTTTTTAGTTTCATTGTTGAGATATAACGTCATATTTTAGGGTTTGTGGTGGTAGGATCAGAATTAAACAATTTGTAACTGTCGTCTACTACTACTCTCTAGATAGCTTTCTTGCAAAAGGGTTTTATCATGAATACAATTGCAAACTTAATTGTGTAAAAATCGAACATTCGCAATATCGACAAACCCTGAGTATATTCTAACTTGGTGTTTTTTCCGTAAAAATATTAAAAAGAATTATCAATAAAACAATGCCTACCTCTTAGTCTAAAGTCGGACAATTTCTTAACTCTCCCAAAGACACAATTTCCCTAAAAATCAAGGAATTTTTATACTACAACTGCAACAAAATTTACCATTGATAAAACGCAATGAGTTCACCTTTTGGAGATATAAAAGCCATATTTGGCAAATTAAAATGAATAAAAATCATTAAACATAGCTTCAGTGACAACAGTCTCAACGAAACTAACTAAAGCCTTTCCATGTGCGTTTAAAATTGTTCTGAATATTTATTGTTGTTATGTTTTGTTTAGGAAGAATTATGTAAGCATATTGGATAAATAAACACTATTATTATTACTATTACAAACAGATGAGTAAATGTAACCAGAACAGCTATCAAGAAAGATCTATTTTCTTTATACCTTGACAAACATTCTAGAAATATAGGACACAAACATTGTTGATAAAATTAATTCAATTCTAACATAAAACCACTTCACACAAACACAACAACACCCAATTATTATTTCTACTTCACAATCCCCCCTACTTGAAAATCAAAATAAAACTCAAGATTATTACTTACTTTGCTTATTTATTAAGCGTGAAACATGTGTGCGTGTACATGAAATGAATAACTTCACGTAAACTCAAACCATCAATAGTGATCCATCCTACTTAATATAGATATTTTCCCTCACCACCCATTCTACAATATCAGAGACATCTCTGTCAACAAAAGATTTAACTTAATAAACACATACGCGCAAAAACTGTGCTACCACACAAAGAAGACAACTATTGTTTGACCGAAACGTAGCAATAAAGTTCTCCAAGAACCACTAAAATTTGCAAATTCTGATGTTAAAATCGATTTGTAATATACTGTATAATAAAGAAACGTACATTTTAAATTTAATTTATTTATATTAGATTCTGTTTTAGGTGATAATAATAAAAAATAGGTTTTTAAGATCTTATAATCGCAGTTGCTATGAACTTTCATTGCAATATTCAGTTTGAGTATTTATACTCTCCGAAAAAGAACTATCATATAGCTAATCAATCAACAACAACAAGAATTATTAAAACATTTGAGGAGAATAGTTGTATAAACCATTAGCATATCAGGTACCAAAAAGGTACATATGATAAAAACAAAGGAGCTTCATAATGTAATAACAATACTGCTTAGAGTTAATGGATACCGACAGTGCAAAAGTCAGTGTCAAAGAACGTTCACCAGCGAACTATATTTTATTAAAATAATTCAATGAACAACTGTAAAGAAGATTCCCATATTGTTGTTGTTGGTACTGTTTCTTATTAGATAATTAGCCACAAATGCATTGAAATATTACAAAATAATCATAAAAATCCGACATACAATTAGTAAAAGTAAAAAAAATGTTTCTATTTAACATTTCCAAAGAAATGAATGAATCGGTAAAGGAAATGAATTTGCTAATTAGGAAGTTCACAATACTTGAAATCCATGTTTATAAGCCTAATAGAAGGCCACGATGTGCGTATATGTTATGCTATAGCAAATAATGAAGAGGTATAAGTTTTATTTTCTTTGTAATTTATTAATATGTAAAAACTATTGTTCTTTGCTGAACTATGGGCTCTAAATATTTAAGAAACAAACGATAATCTCATCATTTATGCATTAATTCTTTTCATTTTTTTGTTTTAATTAGGATAAGTATTGTTAATCATAATTATAGTTGGAATGTTAATAATAATTTATATAATTACAACAGTCAAAAGTCATTTTCAAGTGAGGCAAAGTAATGAATAGGGGTGTATTTATAAAGGCCACTTATTGGGTTATTACAAACTAGAGGGCTTTGTATAGCGGCGCCTAACTTAAATCTGTTTGCGCGTTCTGAAGATTGACTTGGAGATTAATATTTTGTTTGAAAATATCGGCGGATTCCAGAAAAAGAAGAAGGAAAAGAATTAATTCATTTACGGATCTAGTATTTGTCAATATTATTAGCGAAATGTTTAAATCTATTTACTCATTGCAATCCAACACACTTTGTACAGTTTTTTTTTATAATGATAATATCATATTTTGTTTTTTCATAGCCATGTTTAAGTTTTTGTTCACGTGGTAAACATAACCCCTGATTTCGAATATAAGCTGTTCGTGAATACCGGCATAATAAGTTTCAAAAATGGCCGTTGCTCTGAATAAAAAGCGGCAAAGCAAGTTTGCTAAAGAGACCGCAGAAGTGAAAAGCAAAGTGCAGAAAGCTGAGATAAAAGTGAAAGATGAGGTTGCACCAGAGGGTCATAAAAAAAGACGAAATCTCAGGGAGGCCTCATCTACGTAGGTCACATACCCCATGATTTCCATGAGACAGAAATACGCCACTATTTCAGCTAGTTTGGAAAAATCACGATTATCCGTGTGTGCCGGAGTTACAAGGCAGGCAAAAGTAAGGGTTTCGGATTCGTGGAGTTTCTGCTACCTGAAGTTACAGAAGTTGCTACACAGACGATGAATAATTATCTAATGTTCAAAAGGAGTTTAGAAGTCAAATACATTCCACCAGAAAAGCAACAGCAAACTGTATTTAAGGATAAAAATGGTGATGTGGCCATCATAGTACTTTCCCTATATTTTACTCAAAAACTATAACGTTTAAAAAACACCAAAACAATACTTCTCCTATATTTTATATGCGGAAAGTAAAAACTGGGCAGAGAAGCAAACTACATATAAAGAAGCCGTTAAACGAGCAATACAATCCATGATGTAGAAACGCATGTCTAGAAGGCCAAGCAACAATTAACTAAACTTCAGAAAACAATGAAGAAATTAAGTCAATTGCGGATCGTACATGAAGTACAACCAGAAGACATTCCTGCTGATGTGACACTCTCATCATTAGAAAAGGCAAAGAAAGGAAATATGAAAATAGGAATAGGGAAGAAGCCTGGACCGAAAAAGGTCTTATTAAAAAGTTCATCTGATCAGGACACATGGAAAAAACCCAAAAGTCAAAAATAAAGGTAAAATCAATTAAAGTACGAGGGAAAAAGAAAAATATCAAAGCCAAGAAGGAAACAAAGAAATGTGTGCAAACGAGTGAATCAGAACTAGATGTTTCATTTGATGAATTGCCAAAGAAGAAAACAATTATACGGAAAAGCTTGGATATTGTAAAATCCAAGAAGGCACCTGTTAAGAAAATGAGTAAAAAACTTGAAAAAAGGCAACAATAGATATACTTAGTAACAGTGATTGTGTGGTAAAAGCTGGAAAAGTGTTGAAAGAAACTATTAAGAAGAAATAATTTATTATTAAGTATATAATTACTGTGTTTTATGGCTTGATTTTGCAGGTTTTTTTAACATTATACGATTGCAATAAAGATGAAAAAATATTAATTATCATATTGACAACTAACAGTGTATCAAAAATAATCGTATTGTAGATAACGCTTGTAGTTTGAATTAAAAAAAGTAAAAGCGGGCTCGTTACACGGCTCGGAATAAATCCAAAAACCACGTGAGTAATCCATACCAAGCAATTCTGCTTGCGTACAGTTACCGATAAAAGTAGTTTTTTTAACTAAAGCTTTGTTTTGTAGTTGTAGGGCTCATATTGTATATTTACAAGCCCTATTGTTTCTACTTAAATAACCATACAAATGAGTTTGTTATTATTTATTTTTTCCCTAACGTAATTAATTCTGCTAAACATTTATTTTTTGCTTTCTTTATTAGTTACATTAACTTAATATAAATACTAACTACTACTTACCCTTACTATATTTAAATTTAAACCTTTTTATATTTATATTAAATAAACGCAATTAATTAATATGGAAATCTCGGACAAGTAATTTTGACATTTACTTAATATTATATGTAAATAAGTTGTTTTAGATAAAATTAAAAGAAAATTAGGCCTTGAATGACTTTCTCACTTAACACTTGGTGAAACATTTTGAACTATTACTGATGAACGTTTAAATTAAATTACACTTGGTTTGTTTCACAGTTAATAGAGAAAAAATGTGAAACAAACGAAGTGTAATTTAATTTAAATCTTATGACTTATAGGTCGGTTTAATAATTGTACAAAACATATAATTTTTAAAATAGCTTACAAGAACTAAACCGTTTTGCCTTACAAAATGTATTAAATTCATAAATATTACAATAATCTAAATATTATATATATAACAGTCACTTTTCTCTACATTTTAGTGCAATGAATTTAAACACTGAAATTTTCAGTACAATATTTAGCGAATATTTTGTTGGACTTAAATGTCTATCATATGAAACTTTTTTTAAACAACTATAATCGGACATAAACGCGTTGTAAATATACGTATTATTAGAGTAATTAAGTTACTATGTAACCAACTTAGTGGTAATTTAGTACGAAACACGATTAAATATCCATTAATATGTCAATTTACTATATGGGGATATATATTAAGCTAAACGAAGATGCAATTTCCGTTAGTTGCCATATCTAATATTCCAGTTCCGGTTTGTTAATTATAACGAATATTCCCCTTTCGTACTTTTCAAAGTTATTCAGTATTGTTATTTTCACTCCAATAAATTATGATTTATAAGTTATAACAAATAGTAATTCAATCACTAGATTCAAGCAATCCATATGATGGTCATAATTCACAAAAAAGCGAGTTTGAGTCGAGGGAATTATTATTATATATTATAGCAGATCTAAGCGGTGCATAGTTATGGGAGATGACTGTTTGGAAGGACAGTAAGGTAATTTTTGTTAATATTTTATCTACATTAATGTTACAGGTCTATTCACCAAACTTTATTGTCAGAGGCTGTATATTAAAGTCGTTTTTTTTTTAAATGGAACCCCCTGTATATTATTGCATATTTGGATTCTTGGGTCGATTCTGGTTAATATTTTAACCTATACTATTTTTAATAAACAATAGTATTTGACAAACATTTATTGTTTATCCGTATTAAACCATTAACTAATACTAATATTAATATATAATAATGTTGTCTGAATAAGCTCATTTTTAAACGACTACGTTTCTACTCCTTATTTATTATAGACATAACATAATAATAATAGTAATTATTTCGCAATTGATGTTATAGGAACAGTTTTTTCTGATTATTTCTACATGAGTAGATATACAGATTTATAACAAATAATTTGTTATCACGACTTTATTTTGTGTAGAAGTAAATTGAATTTTCCGTGTGAGACTTACGTTATTAAGGGTGACTTCCCAATTCCTTATGTGATTTGTGTTGTCTGGCCTGGGGACGGGTGGTGGAACTAAAAGATGTATGCTCTGCGAACCCCTATTTTCGCCATGATATACCATCTCAAAATTATAATGAAGGTCGTTTTCGTGCATAGCCCATATTATCCGTACGGTGTCGCTCTAAAAAGAAATATAAAAGTCGAATCCTTCCTTATAAAGGGTCCGCCAATAGGGACGCGCGAAGTTTGCCGGAAGGGTGCGGCCATGTTGTTCGAGGTAGAGCTGTCAAAGTTGCTGTCATTTGTTCAGTATATAACCCCAAATCACCATGGCAAGTTTGAGTGTCAAGCAGCACGTGCAAATTATTAAATTGTTTTACGAAAATGGGTCATCAGTTCGAGCAACGTTCCGCGCACTTCGCCCATTTTACGGCCGCTATGATCGGCCTGTAGAGTCGACTATCCGTCGATTGGTGGGCAAATTCGAGTCGACTGGTTCAGTAAACAACCAGCCAACACTGACACACTGACAAAACGCCCGATCGAACGAAAATATCGCTGCTGTCCGTAAGAGTGTGCGCGAGAACCCGAGGCAGTCCATTTTTTATCGTGCACAGGAACTTGGCTTTTCGGAGACATCCGACCAACTTCTTTTGGCCTAAACTAGATGATATGGACACGGACGACATGTGGTTCCAGCAGGACGGCGCCTCGTGCCACACAGCCCATGCCACAATGGACATTCTGCACGAGCGATTTCCGGACATGGTCATCTCGCGCGGAGGCGATATCAACTGGCCACCGAGATCGTGCGATTTAACGCCTTTAGACTTTTTTCTCTGGGGCTATCTCAAGTCGCTGGTCTACGCCAACAAGCCTCTAAACACCGATGACCTCAAAGTCAACATACGCAACGCCATCGCTCAAATTGAGGCCGATATGTGCTCCAGAGTCATCGAAAATTGGACCTCCCGGATCCGGGCTACCAAACGGAGCCGCGGTGGTCATTTGAACGATGTTATCTTCCATAGTTAATGGGGTCGAATACCCTTTCGAATGAAAAATAAATTTCGTTTCTACCTCACACACAACTTGTTTTATTCAATTTTAAAGTTCACGCGCCCTTATTGGCGGACCCTATATATAGCTCCTAGGGGACAACTTAGATTTGATTGAGTCATAGTTCATATTTTATTAATACAGCAAATACATATGATTTTTTTTTATTTTTAGTTTGAAAACTTACTCCGAGAATATAATCATTTGGGTCGCATGTATCAAAGGCTCGTCTGAACTCAAGGACAGTATGTGTATCATTCTGCATGCCCCTCATTAAAGTGTAATTATCAACCTCGTCTCGGACTGGGGCGCTACCTTGACTCTTTGGCACTCCGTGGCAATCCTGGAAATGCAAAATATTATTAAACAATAGGTTTAAGCATTAATAAATTCAATTTACAATCAACGTTATATTTAATAATAAAATATATTAAAGTCCTTTAAGTTATAGACAATGAACTAATCATTAGAAAAATTAAGTCTTACTAAGACTACCTCGACCGATATTGAATTATACAAAAGTGATTTTCATGTTATAAATATCAAGGATATCAAAGCAACACTATTTATTTCTGTCAAATAAACCGAAAATAATTAAATAAACGTGGATCAGTTTTTGGGTAAATATGTTGTGACAAATTTAGAACAAGAAATGAATATACGTTGATGTAATTAAAAATTAAATAGGAAAAGTAATTAAATAATTTAACACCCCAGTTTATAATTATCTGCAAACACGTGTAACATGTAATTCCTCTGTGAAATGTACAAAAGAGAGTATTCATTATTATTATAGGTAATGCGTTCCTATTAGCCTTAAACAAATTTTCCTATTGTTTGCTACTCCTTGCCATCGCCTACTATCATAGACGATGGGTTAAACAATCTTAGTGCCCTTCTGGTGTGGAATATCCAAATTACCATCAATAATAATTTTACTTATTTCTGCAAATAAAACAAATATTTCCCATTAATTTTCATTATTTTATTTTGACGTCCAACTGAAATCCTATATATATATATTTATGACTTCCATTGAAGAAATAAATGCATTTACAAAATTAGTATCCACACCTGGGGTTTTTATATATTTTTAATCTACCTGCACAGCTGTTCAAGGTGTTTTCATTTACATCTCGATATTCAAATCATGTTAAACAAGCTGTATTTACTTCAAATTCCTGTATCATTTTATTAGACATTTGTTACTACAATATAATAATAATTCTTTCTTCTTTTTTCCATCCAAATATTTTCAGGAGTTTTGTACGCATTTTTCATTTGCGTGTGCAGTAATCTCAATTTTTTTAGTTTGAAACAGGATAATCGCATATTTCCTTTAAATTAATTCCTATTCCTTCAAAATGTTTGGTACTTTTTTATCTGGCATTTAATGTTTTATTTTACCGGAATGTTCTAGAAACTTTTCTTCATAATTCGTTTTTTTTTTAGATTATTCTAGAAGTTCCAATCAATTTATCTTAGAGATTTCTATATTTTTCTAGCATTTTCACAATTAGAAATTGTGTTTGCTAATATTAAGTTGAGTCTTAAGTTATTTCGGTTCCGACCAATAGATGTCTCCCATTGTATTTTTAACCAACTTAATTCAGTCATTAAACCTAAATAGAAAGACAAAATGACAAAATTTTATTTTATCGCCCAATAATAGGAAAATAAGCATATAAATGCTAAATATATGTATCTTAAGTTGGTGTTATATAAACAGTGGAGGAGAGGATATGGGTTTGCAAGAGTGAACTCCGTCCGTCAGCATGATATTAAAATTATAAGTATGGTTTTTTTTCCTATATTATAGAGATATTGTGAATGCCCTGTTATTGTGTTTGATGAAGTTGAAATAAAGATAAATACCATTTGACAGGAGACACTCCAATTATCGTTACTTATCAAAAAGTAAGTGAATCGATACTGTCGTCGTCGTAAAGCCGTGGTCGAAAGATAGAAAAGCAAACCGAGGAATATCACTATGTTTTACTGTTTTACTTCAGAAAAGGGAAACATGAAACGCAAAGCCATAAAAAGTTGTGCTGTTTATGGTAAAGATTACTTAACAGAACGCCAGTGCCAGAATTGGTTTGTTAAGCAACAATTGGAAAACTCAGATGGTTTGTTCTGTAGTAACATCTCAAAATACACGACGCCTTTGCAATCCCACCAAATTGAGAGCATAACCTTCTTTTGATAGATATTTGCTTTCGAAGTTGTAGCAGCTTGTTAACCGGGCTACACCATGAATGTTTTCGCACGAAGTTGTCGTAAACTATCAAAGCCAATGACAATATCGTTAAGAAATTGATCATTTTCATTGTTTTTACGGCTGTGTTCTGTCGCCAATTGGACAAATGAAATGACGTCATCCACGAAAAATGGCCAATATTGAGAAATCGTAACACATTGTGAAACATAATGGCAACGCGAGACTACACACAAGTTTAGTGACCTGCCAAAAGTTGCTGGAGCTTGGATGAGATTTAATGAACCATTTACCATACTCACCAGACCTTGCACAGTCCGACTGCTATTGGTTTCGATCAAACCGACAATTCAGACAATGATTTCAAACACCATGAGGGTGGCATCGTGATGTTACCCAAAAGATGACAAAAGTTCATCGAAAAAAATGAATAATACATAACTTAATAAAATTATTTCTTTCAATAAAAAATCGCCTTTGAATATTCTGAATATTATAGTAAAAATCCGAAATGTCAGATAATCATAATTTACTTTAATTTGATGTATTTTCTGTAAAACATTTGCTAAATTTCCACGTAGTGCCAAAGTTAAAGCTGTAGACTTTTGCAATTGCTAATATACCAGCCTCAGATTACCTGACCAAATTGGTTTTGAAAGTTTAACCTTAAAAATGGTGTTTAAACTGTTATTTCATTCCGTAAACAAGATAATCACCGATTTCCTTTAAATTATTTCCAAAATGTTTAAGCATTTCTGCTATATTATTCTAAAGCCTCCTGTATCATAATAGATACATTATTTTGTGAATGTAGAGACTATTGAATGATAGTTACTCTCAAGCAAGTTATATTATTTTAATTTATAAACAAAGCACTATTTTATGACGCAATATTTTATGACGCAGGAAACCTTCTTATAATAAACAATAATGTATTAGGTAATTATAATTAAGGTATTCTGTTTATTTTTTATGCACAGTTTTTATTGTATTATTCGCCACATACTAATTTACTTAACTTGCCGTTTCTAGTTAATATATATAATTTCATTTAGTGTTATGCATAATTTTAATAACTTTTAGATTTGAAGCTGGTATTATTGATTCATAAACATTGTAATTATTTAATAATAATTATCCAATGTTGAATATTAATAATAGGTAGAGAATTGATTTCCTACCTATTATTTCATAAAATTTCACCAAGAGATAAATGAGAAAATGATTCAAGAAATATCGAATATTAAAATTGAAATAATTAAATTCTTAAATAATAATATTGTATTTAATTGGCACAGCCATTAAGATCTCTGAAGAAAGAATATCAGTGTTTCATTTGTTTTATTGGATTTGATCTGATATACAGTGTTTATTAAACACACGGCAAAAATTCAATGAGTTATTCCCTGGACTCTTCTAAGAACAGTTTGTCTTTTGGCGATTTTTGAAAACCCGCTTTGATTCGAAGATTCAGGACGAACAAAAATTTTTTCAAAACCATTTTTGATATTTTTAAAATTATTAATGCAATCGAAAAAAGTATTCTATGGAGTAAAAATTTATTTTAGTGCGTCGATATCTTTTAACAACATTCGAATTACTAAGAACGGCCTTTACCCATTAATAGCAGACATCAAAAATAAATACAGTTTAAATTAAACGTCGATTTCATTTGAATACGTCTCATAATTGATCATTTGTTGTATATTTAATTTGATTGACGTTTGACTGTTTGATGTTTATTTTATATCTTTAACAGTTAAACGTTAGTGAAGTCCTTTATCATGAATCGCAATACGAACGCCAAAATGGCTAACATGCATTTCATTATGGACTTGCTGATGGCAATTTATTAAAAGTTAGGCGGATTTACATTGAACGATATCCTGACCGTAATGTTCCTGATGCATTCTGTCAATTCCTTTCGCACACATTCGTTTAAATTTCTCAACTTTTATAATAACCATATGTGGACTGAAAAAGGTCCTCTTGGGGTACTTAAAGATCGTTTTCAACGTCAGTTGAATGTTTGTGTTGGAATTGTGGATGAAGACTTATTGCCGAGGTGAATCGCAACTTTTAGAACAAAACCATTACCAACAAGAAATGTAATGTTGTTTATTCACGATGCTCCAGCAGCAATATAATTTTTGTGATATTTTGTTAGAAAGGAATGAAACGTTGTAATAAATAAACAAATAGATCTAATATAACTAAATTTGATAATACAATGAAAAATAATTTATTTTATTACCAGTAATGTATGTATATATATGTTGGTAAAAAGATTTTGATTTATATTCATAGGTGTCGAAAACTATTTCGAAATTATCGATAAGCAGTGTCACTGTTATTCCGTTTCAAACCTTGTAAGAACCGCGCATGATTTCTACCATAAAAACATTGAAGAGATGTAATTACACAGATACATGCATCTGTGGATTACTATTACTCAGTTATTAAATTGAAGACAAGTAGAAAACAATAAAAATACAAAAATGTTACAAAGTGCCAATTTTGATGCATAGAGCACTAATTAGTTCTAAATGAATTACTTCGTCAACACTTTATTTTTAAGTGATCCTAGTTTCGACCAGTAACTAATAATTTTCAAACTTAAAGTAAATTAATCACCCTTCAAGGGTGACCAGCGTTAGAGAGCAACGGATAGCTCTACAGATCATACTTAAATTACGAAAAGAACTTAATGTATTAAATAAAAAGGAACAACAACATATTATTGCAAGTAAAGATAATTTTATCGTTACTTTTACACATAACCAAAGCAACCAAGGAAACAAGGTTCCTCAAATTATAAACTGCACTCATACAGACAAAATGGATTTTTGTTTCAAGTTTAATAAATGAACTCACAACTGAACAGGTCCAAAACTACCCCTAAGAACATTAAACAACGAACAAATATAATCCATACAGACAAGGATTAACAAAGTTGAAAAATTACGTACAAGACGTAAAAGCGCTACAAATTGATAGAACAGAATGGAGCCATGTATCCCTTACCCTTGAATGTATTCGAGGTTAATACGCAGTAGATGCTTTTTAAACTGAGAAATGTTTGACGTAAAGAGATCAAAATCTGGAAAACTTTGTAATTTATTAGGTACATGTATAAACCTTGGAAGAAGGCTATAGTAGGCGTGAACTAAATCGTGAAGTTCAATCTGAACAGTTTCATCTGTCTAGTAACAGCAATATGCAGCTGCAACCATAAATTAAGATCTGATAAAGATAAGGGCAATCCAATCTACTGGTTAACATTTTATAGAGTGGCCACAACTTCCAACGTGTAAGGAACACATACTTAAGGTGCATCTCAAAGCTGCAAGATCTTGAGAGGTGCGATTAACCAGGCCACCAAATTTGAGAAGCGTATTCTAAATACGGTTTGACCAGTGAGCAGGAAAGTGTCTTATATGAGTACAACGACAACGCTTTGGAGTTTCTATTAATAAATCCTAATAACTTAAAGGCGTTTAGAGTGATAGTTAAAATGTGACTCTTGATATAGAGAGAGATGTATCGAAAACAACTCCCAAAACTTTAATTTCACTTGATTAACAACTTTGCATTTAGATGTGTTGAGATGCAGGTTCGATTTTACACACCATATGCTCACCCTGTCCAAATCTTCCTGAAGCTTATGACAATCAGAAAAAGTTTTAACAGGAGTAAACATCTTCAAGCCGACCGCGTACAATAGAAACTGGCTATCATGTACTGCGGCATAAATATCGTTAATGAAGAAACCGACAAGAAGATTTCAAGATAGAGATTAATCCTCATTCAATAACAAAAATAATGCGAAGAATCCTGCAAATTTTCAATTACAAACGAATTTGGATCACCAAAAATAGTAACGATTTCAAACTGAAATATGTTATTGCTCAAAATTCGATTAATTTTCGAATCTTGTTAACTACGGCCATTTTAATTTAATTTCTATGTTTCACTGAAACTTGACTAGATAACACTGATAAACAATCTATTCATATTAATTCTTAAGTTTTAGGCTCCAAATATTGTAGGCAAGGTCGCGGTGTTGGCGTAGCAATAAGACATGAATAAAATCTAGAGGTTACTGATTTAAAAGTAGATAATTACTACATAGAAAACGTCATAGAACTATGTGGAATAGCATGGATATTCAACAAGCAAACTATTTACATCTTAACATGTTATAGACATTGTGCAGGTAAATTTAACTTATTTATAAGAAAATTGTAATGTATTCTTGATATTTTATATACTCAAAAGGTTAACCTCATTCTCAATGGCGATTTTAATTTTAATTCAACTGAAAACGAAGAAAATTATATCATTTTGAAAAACTTACTTTTAACTTACAATTCATTTATGGAGAACAGGACTTTAACATCAAATTTAATCATTTTCACGATTCATTTACTCGTCTTTTTAATACCAATTTTCCTCTTAGTGATTACTCGTCGAAACCATGTAAAGAATGCCGGTTTTAGATTAGGTCATTCGCGAATGTTGAATCAGAAGGATCTTAGATGTTCCTTTAACCTGATTTTGAAGTTGCGACCCTTTTGAAGTACGTAAATTACTTTACAATATTTGTATTTTAACTTATAAATGATTGATCAGTCTAATTTTTCTATCGGGGATTTTGAATTTAAAAATAAAGTGTGATGTCAACAAAGAAAGCGTTTTGTTTAAATATTCAATGTGTATCACCAATTTAACGCCTCAACCATTAATCAATTAACTTACTTAGTCTTTCTAAAGGTAAAGGAGCTTATTAGTGGTTAGCCTTTGGTTTCGATTACTCTAGAATTTGACTATATTTAATTAGAGACATAACTCTGAGAATTTATTTGGATACACTTGGGCGATTTATGGAACTAAAGATTTAAGAATTGGCAATTGGCCAGAATTACTGTTTAAGGACAATGTATTCTATCATAAATATTAGTTTTATAGAGATAATATTGTAAAGATAATAATAATATCTATTATGTATAGGATGCAATAAAGTAGAGAGTTATTACGATATCTGAATCTACTTTTTTTACAAATACTTTTTAAAAAAATGAATTACTAAATCTCTTATATGCTTGGAATTGACTAACGTCAGGAGGTCATAAATTATTTTCAAATTATTCGACTGCTTCCGGATAATTACATTCCTCACAAATCGCTAATTTATATAAACAGCGTGTTGCTAAAATTGCCGAGGTTGATGATGTCTGTAATAGTGGGTAATTATATGTTCTATAAAAAACTAGGTTCATTTGGAACACAAAATATATTTGTTTTATTTGCAAGATTATATATCAAGTTATAAATCTCAATAAATTTTAATTACCATAACAATAGTTGCGACCGTTTAAATCATGATAAACACTAAAAAAATGTTGTGGAAACATAGTGGGTTTTGGTTTAGTGTTTATTTTAATTATATTTGCTGACAAAACCTAATATCTGGTACATATTAAAATTGAGAATAAATAATCCAGAATTACATTCTCAGTATCATTTTTTGTTAAATAATTTCATGACCTATTGAAATTGTAAGAAACGCTTTTCAGTGCCCTGATGGAGTATATAAAATCCTTAGTACCTATTACTAAGTACGATTACAATGTATTTAAAGTAAAAATTCTCTATTTTAAATGTCAAATGTTGAATTAATCATTTTGAAGAAAATTAGAAAATATTTCATTTCGTAAACAACCACAATTAAATAAAAGTTATTAACTTTAATTTCCAAAAAAGTGTTTGAATAATAATTCCGTATATATTTGTTTAATTATTGTTATCCTGGCCTACACATCCTATGCCAGTAAATATCCAAGCCGAGTTAATAATCTATGTGTATCATAAAAATTCCAAATACACAATTTTGACGTGATTTTAAACAAATGCTTTATTGTGTGCTTTTAATTACGGGGCAATGGATTTGCGAATGCTGTGTAAATTGATTTTCACTTCACGCAGCTCATCACTTTTCATACCTGATTAATTGACTCCAGCTAAATTAACACCATTTTACTAGGCAAGTTTTGTACTTTTATTTTCTAAAATCAAATTGTCAAAAAATTATTTTTTACCTTTGTATTTATTAATGTGTGGTGTTTCTTTACCTAACCATATCTAGACATTTTTAGTATCTACTTGTTTTAATTTTGAAATTAGTTGTTCTGTCGACAATAAAAAAGGTTTACATTTTTAGATTATGATTTTAACTTAAATGGGCATTAGATTTAGTTTTTAGTCGTATTTTTCTCAAACAAAATCAATAAGCTTTTGATATTGAAGGAAATCATATTTACGATTGATATTTCAATTCCGCTTTAGATAATTTTATAGCAATTAAAACATAGCTACCTCCTTCCACAGACTTGCACACGGAAATATATAATTTTTGTAAATGAATTCTTAGTCGATAGCTCAATTTTCTAGAGGTATTTTTTAAATGCAGTTGACGACAGAGTAATACTCTATAATAACTTTAATTAGCCTTATAACAAAAGCTTTAGAAGGTAACATTCTTCGTTCACTTTCATCAATTTGGAAATAATATGTTTTTTTGTAGGTGGCTGTACTGTTGAGGACAACAATGAAAAGTAGTAATGCGTATTTAGATATTATATTAACTGCAGATGATCTCAAATTTACGTTATAAATCATTTAACTTTTATCCACTCCACTACTCGATCATTTATAAATTCCAAGATCGAATGTAACTTTTCGAAAAATAATATTAACACTACTAGAAAATGAAGGAGAATGACTGTTTCATTTAATTGTTCGCAGAAAAATTTCCTTTATTAAAATTTCATAATAAATTCAGCTTCTTATGTTGAAAAAATAGCATAGATGCCTCACATAACCGCATAATTTAATATAAATTCCCCAATGCATTAATTAATCATTCTAATGAACACTTAATTTCTTCAATGGAGAAATTTAATGTTTACTAATTAATAATTCTAATGAACACTTATTGCTACAATTAAATGATTTAGTGCCCCTTTATATAAAGATTTTTTATTAGTATTCCTCAACGGAGTCAAATAATCATGCGAAGTCTACACACAGACTTTCCCGTTTGGATATGATGACTTAGGACTGCAGACGGATAAACGTAATAATTTAAATACTTTTAATCTCCATGGAACATATTCCCGGCAGTAATGGATGGGAATGTCCTACATTTGAATATAATAATGCAAGCATATATATTAATCATAATAATGAAAATATTAATTGTTTCAAGGGGTTACATAATAAACGTATACATTTGTATAATATACCTTTTAATTTACAAAATGTTAGATGCTCTTATAAAATAAAGATCTTTTTTACGTAGAAAAAAAATATATCATAGTACTACTTATAAAATTTATAAAACTGAATTAAATAATGAAATGTAATATATCTTGGATCAAAACATTATTACACCAGGCGGAAAGACCTATGGTCGATAGCCGATTGTCAAATGCCAGATTTATTTGTCAATAAAGATGTTGGTATATATTTTATTACACCATCGCACAGTTCCGAAAAAATGGACCCTACCCATTCCAAAACAATTCCTGTAAAGCAGAGCCTCTCATTATACGAGGGTGAATTAAATATAAACCGGAATTTTGTAAAAAAAGTATTTATGTGTTATTGTAAAAGAAATAATATGTTTTATTTTTCTACATAGTCTCCCTCTCATGTACACATTTTTCTCAGCGAAGCGGAAGTTACTTGATGCCATTATTGAAGAATGTAGTTGGCGGTGTCTTCAGCAAATTGCTCACAAATTATGACACATCTTGTCACTATAAAAACGGTGTTCTCCCAATTGAGTGGACTAAAAATATGAAAGCTAATGGACGGGTGTCCCAGTATTTGCCAATAAATTTTCTCTACTTCGGATGAGCATACCTCGTCTTTTCTGTCGCTAGCAATAATATTCAGCATTGACTCGCTCCTGAAGGAAATCAACAAGCAATATGCCTTTTCTATCCCAAAAAAACAGTTGCAAGACAGACAGGTTTTATCTTTTCGATGAGGAGCTTCTCCAGATTGTCTCCACCCTATGGGTGCTTGTTTAAATTCTGGGCTGTAAGTATGCACATACGTCTCATCACAAGTAACAATATGACTTTTTTTCCATCAATAGGCGAGGACCCCATCTGGCCAACAACTTTGGTAACCCAACTATGACTGATAGAGCACTCGTTTTAATCAGCTCATGGATAGCAGAAATGTTCGCCTCGGTAATGATTGTTCGCGGTCAGGCACGCCGACTTACGTTTTCTACCGTTGTGTGGCCACTTAAAAATATATTATGACATTCATAAACTTGAGTTTTCTAAAGCGTATTATCAGCTAACTATGCAGTCAGTCGACGAAAAATTTCGGAAGGTTTTACTCTTTCCCGCGCCGAAAATTTAATAATAATGCGTTGCTCAACATACGTATGTGCATCGTGCTCAGACTTAGTGCTGCTGGCGGCAATTAATGAACCAAATCGGTGCCCTCCCCTCCCCTTGACAATCACCTCCAACGCATTCAGCAGTATCGCGCATAACACTTTACTTAGCGACCGATAAATAAAACCTTCTGGTTTCTATTTGATCCACCCTCATAGTTTAAAATTGTTCTTTCAATGGAATTATAAAAACGACGAAAGTATTTATATTTACTCTCTAAAATGAACTATCACATAGTAACGGTGGCCAACATTATTTTCAGTTTTGTTTTTAACCTTTATTTTAATAATTATGAACAAATATTGTAATTTTGAACAAAAATATCGTCCCTAGATGTCATATATTCATAGGAACTATATTTCAAAATCCACTAGGGATTTCAAACCCAAAGTTTAGATATTTTCTTATATAAATACTAAAAATTGACGAACGAAAGTTACAGATGATAAAACATTTTCATCGACAACAGATCATGTACATCATCTCTTGCCAAATTTTATTTTACAAAACAAACGACAATTATTACAATAATAATGTACCTAATAACTGGGCTATGCTGTTGAAATAAAAATAAATTGAAACCGGTCCATAGCAGTAATTGACAAGGATAAAATAATGCAAAAGCTCTGTCTAAATAGTCATAATAAATAAATATGAACATTATATGTACTGTTAAATCAAAACTAGAACAAGAAATCTTAAACTTTAGTAAATATTTATAATGTACATCACTGACGATGGATATATTAACTGTTGTGATGGCGAAACCTCTAAAGTAGCTGAACCGGACGAGTCCCTTTTATCGATCATCGACTTTAAGGTATATGCTTACATGTACCTTAAAAACTTGTAAAACACCTTTCAGCTGCAAATAATGAACTTGAAAAGAAAGTAACAGATTTAGAAGGTAAAGTTATGGTACAACCAGAGATATAAGGGAATATCATAGAGGTCAAATTTTGCGAAACGAGTACTTCTACAAATTCATCAAATAAAGTATGCAACCCAAACCACGCTGAGACAAAAGATAAGTCACATAGTCGGCCAGCCGTAACCACTGAGGAGCACACAGATAAGTGAAAGACGGTGCCTAGGAAAACTCCAAATTGAAGGGAGTGCAAAAATATAGAGTTCATCCTGACACCACAATTTGATGACATTAAAAAGTACTTAGATAATTATAAGATTGAATTAATTCTAGGTAAAAAGTTGAATTCGCGCCGCCCGGATTAATACGCGTCATTCAAACTTACAGTTCCATTCGACTGTCTGGAGAAAATGGAGGATCCTCTAATGTGGCCTTTAGGAGTTGTTTTTTTATTCCAACAGCCCCCTCGTATACCACCGAAATCCATGTCCAGGGAACTGGACACGGTATGAAAAAGGAATCCCTATTATTATACATTAACATTCCATGTCTTGAAAATAAAATTGAAGAACTAGAAGCGTACACTGTTGATAAAAATATTAAAGTAATAGTTCTCTGTGAACATTGGCTAACATAGAATGAAGCATTAGCATACAAAATAAATTATTTTAATATTGCGGCTTGCTACAGTAGATCCTCGGCGATACATGGCGGATTACTTGTAATGATGTGTAAAGGCATCGACTATGTAGTTTTAACGTTCATAAATGAAATTTCATCAGAAAAAACATGATCAATATCAGGTCTAGTTTTAAGTCAATATAATAAAATTATTATCGACATTTTAGAAACGATGCTAAAACGACTAAAATTATCGACACACATTGTATATATATATATATGTAGAGATTTCAATGTATATTTTAATCTAAATGACAGAAGAGCAATTCACTTATGCAATATATTTGCTAGCTTCGGTTTACATAAAGTTACAACACAAGCCATAAGACAAGGTGCGTGTATTGATAACATATTCACTAATTCTTATAACTCAAATATTGATATAGCTAGATTGGTTGACATTGGAGCATCAGATCACTTTGGGTTGTTTATTGAAATCCCAGATGTACAAAATAAGAATATTAAAAGAACAGTTAGGTCAATCACAGAGGCGGGTAAAATTAAATTTTTCAATATCTTATATCTTTGCAAGTGGAGCGATATTATGAATGACTCTATCAGTGTCAATGGATCATGGACGTCCCTAAAAACAAGTAGGAACCAATAAAAAAATATTCATTGGTTCAACCCTGAACATAAGGGAAAAAGTACATATGCAGCAACAGTTTTTTGCAACTGTCGCGGACGAGGTCATTAAGTCAATTTCTGATAGTAAAGTCGATCCAATTAACAGGATGCTCAAGATGACCATTGGAACAGAACGGTTTTTTTGTTTTAAGGAGGTATCTTCCGCAAAAGTGCGCAAAAAAAATCAAAGCTTCTAAAGATATTTATGAACTAAATCTTAGTTTAATCAAGTGCACCGTTGACATAATAATAAGCCCGTTAACGCACTTAATAACTCGGGCAATTGCAACATTGATTTTTCCTGATGTCCTAAAATTAGCAAAGTGTATACATAAAAACGGAGATAAATTAAATACAAATAACTATCGACCAATCTCTATCGTACCTTTATTGTCTAATAATTAATATTATTAATTAATTAATTAATATAATTAATCTTATGGTGACCTGTAAATAAGAGTAACACACCATATCTATGCAATAAACTACTACAATTAGTACTTTCCAATTTAGTTTATTAAGTAAATGATGATTTATTATTATTATTTGTAATATTTTCTGAAATCTACAGCGGTTCGATGACTTGACAAATAAGAATTCAATATTCTACATTCCATGAAGGTTATTAAGAGTGCAAGTAGGAGCCGTATTGTCCCAGTTGCACACTTAATTATCATTAGTTTGGAAAACGGATTATTTCCAAATTGTCTAAAAAATAAGGCAAATAAGATAAATTTGATAATTATAGACCACTTACAAATAACTATCGACCAATCTCTATCGTACCTTTATTGTCTAATAATTAATATTATTAATTAATTAATTAATATAATTAATCTTATGGTGACCTGTAAATAAGAGTAACACACCATATCTATGCAATAAACTACTACAATTAGTACTTTCCAATTTAGTTTATTAAGTAAATGATGATTTATTATTATTATTTGTAATATTTTCTGAAATCTACAGCGGTTCGATGACTTGACAAATAAGAATTCAATATTCTACATTCCATGAAGGTTATTAAGAGTGCAAGTAGGAGCCGTATTGTCCCAGTTGCACACTTAATTATCATTAGTTTGGAAAACGGATTATTTCCAAATTGTCTAAAAAATAAGGCAAATAAGATAAATTTGATAATTATAGACCACTTACTATTTTATCCATACTTGAAAAATGTTGTAGCTAAACGTTTAATTCGTTATTTTTTAATAAATGATCTGTTTAATAATGCATAAAATGGATATATATCAGGCAAATTAACAAACACTGCTATCTTTGATTATTTACCAGAGATTATGAAAGTATCATCGAAGTCTAAGATCCCCATGGGAATTTTTTTGGACTTAGTCAAGGCCTTTGATACATGAGTCATGACATCTTGCTAGAAAAACTTGAATTCTATGGTGGTATCGGACAAACTTTACTACGCTAATACCTAGCTAATAAAATACACAAAACTTAAATAACAGTTACTAAAGGGATGTCACAGGGTAATATTTTGGTGTCTATATTATTTGTTATTTATGTAAACGATTTCCCTAAAAGAGTTAGAGATCAAAATACCCACATTACAACATACGCTCATGACATCACCTGTCTTATATCATGTTCTAGTAATAACGAAATAACTCACAGAATAAAAGAAATATTGAATTATACGGAGGATTGATTCGTTGTTTCTAAGAAATTGTTTTTATGTACGAGGGGAGTTCAATAACTTCAATTTTTTTTCTCAGTTACGTTTGGATGAAAAACTTTTCGTATGAAACAACATTCAATATGTCAGCTCGTCTCGTATAGTTTCATTGATTTCCGATAGATGACAGGGCAGTTATTGAGTTTCTTTTGGCAGAAAACCAGGGCATATGAGATATTCATTGGCGCTTGCCGAATATCCACGGAGATCTGGCAGTGGACAAAAGCACGATGAGTCGTTGGGCAAAGCATGTGTCATAATCGCTACAAGGTGAAGCAAAACTGTCTGATCTCCCGCTTGCCGGCCGGCCATTCACAGATGACCCATGCTATCTAGGAATGTGAGTGAAATTCTGAAAGGGTTATTCTGTTCGATGTCCTTCCCCATGGTCAAACGATCAACTCTAAAGTGTATTCTAAAATTGAAGAAACAAATTCAACGTGTTCGTAGGCATAAAAAGCCAAACGAACATTTCTTTTTCCATGACAACGCCAGTCTTCGCACCCGAGAGGAGCTCACAAAACTTCAGTGGACTGTTCCGCACCTTCTAATTTTCATCAGTTTGGCCCAATGAAGGAAGCACTGCGCGGGTGATGATGACCTTACTTATGTCAATCGCGAGCTGGAATGTACGTTTTACGTTCTCTATTCTTTAAGATGCACTCACACGTTTCTTCTCTTATTTCACTCTGTCCAGGTCATCCTAGGATGATAATAGAATGAGATGGATATTGTTGCTAAACAATTCTTAGTACAAAAATACATGCGTCACATTCACTTGTGGCCAGTGGTTTAGAAATATTTAAATGATGAGTGATAATTGATTTAAAATTTAACAAAATAAACCTTCAGTCTCAACTTTTTAATGTATAACTGAAATAAAACCTTTATTTAATTAAAATTTCAGCATTTTTGAAAAATAAAGTATTGTGTTGTGTAAAATAGAAATTCTCCGAGAATTACTACAACATTATATTAAATTTCTGCAACAAAAAGTAGGAATTTTTGTATTACGAGCAAAAACAAACATTCGCCATCTTTCTAATTTTTAAAAGGCAATAAAATACTATATTATAAATCCACTTGCGGAATTTCTGATAGAAGGCGCACCCATATAATCATGACTTTCGCTGGTAATTATAATTATTTATATGGTGCACATTAAATCAACAACCTGTTATATTAAAACAGTCTCATGTGGCTCAGTTGTATATACACATTTGAGATATGATATGGAAACATATTTTTAGATCATTTAATTTCCTCAATTCAAAGTTATTTTAAATATGTTTAGATATTTAAAATATATTAAAACCCAAAATATTAGCGCCTAATACATAATCGAACAATGGTGATGTGGGCATCATAGTACTTTCCCTATATTTTCTTGAAAACCATGAGGTTTACGCAAAAAGATTATTCTTAATAAGTTGCTCACTTTTAAATTCCCTACAATTACTTGTAATATAATTTTAATGTAACTCTTATGGTTTATTAATAAAAGGCTAAAAATGTTAACATTTTTAATTTAATTTATCTTTATGAAAAATATGTATTAATAAAATTTGTTCAGTTTCTTATTCTCTGACTTTATTTTAAAAATACGAAGCATTACGTATATCCACAATATTGAGTTTTACTAAGACTACAAGAAAACGTTGAATATTGAATTCTAGAATACTATTTGCTTACAAATAGTATAATTATGTAAGTAACACTAGCTTGTATGTATTTATTTGTGTCAAATAAAAAAAGTTTTCAAGTTTAATTTATTTTATTATCAGATATCTATACGTTAATTATTGTTCCCTGTCAACGCTTAGACAATAGATGACACTTTTATGGTAATATCTAGATATTTATATTTTGTCTAAGCATTACTTACTACTATAACGGATAGTTTTACGCTGGTTCTACATTCCCTGGTAACGAAACTGCAAGAACCAGAAATAAATTATTCTCAACTTGTTCGTTTCTCGAAATTAATATTCGAAGATAAATATGTATGTGTGTATGCGTGTGTGAGTAAGTAGGTACGTGCATATATGTTTGTTGCGAGGTAGCAGGTTTATACCAGATGCTTTGCATTCAATGAAGGTAACATGTACTCAAACACAATTTAAATCAATAGTTACCATTCTGGATTTTAAAATGGACAGGAAACAGTGTAAACGGCCTCCAGCCAATAGAAGGTGCTAAATTTTCTGGAATAATAATAACATACATAAGTAGAGTAGAAAACTAATATAGACTATTGTCCACTATTGTGAGTCATACATTTGATAGATTCCAGATGAAGGTAGATCAATAAAATATACTTGGTTGTTATAACAATTTTTTTATTCGTGACCGGATTCAACCTTTACTAAGTAAATGTACATTTTAAAAAAATTGTAAATATAAATTTGTTGATTAAATCAAACGTAGATTTAAGAAAATAGTTGCAATAGTTAAATATAATAAACTTTTACATATTTCAACATATTTCATGACTTTTAAGTCATTAATTATTATTTTAGATCAAATTTGCAAGCATTTAATTTCGTTCTTATGATATTGACATGTTTATATAAATATATAAATTCTGTGCAATAGAAAAATAAAGAGAATATTTATATAAATACAGCACCAAGTTAACGGCAATCTAATAATTGCTTGATCCACACAAGCGAAGATACCTGATGAAGATGACTAGAGAGTTGAAAAGTTGAAGTTGAAGTTGAAAATTAATAGGGATTTAAAATTACATTTTCTTATTTAACAATAATTATTTAATTAGTTAGGATTTTAAGTAAAACTTTCAATAAGACGCACAAAATTTAATATTTTGCTTTAACACATGTAATAATAACCAATACAAGCAATTATTTTATAAATTAATAAAAATTAAAAACATTAACCTCCATTAAATTTGACAGTGACTGTGAACTAGTCGTTATTAAACTAGAAGTTCATTATGTATTATTATATATGTATATTAATTATTATGCAGTAAAATATTCAAAATCTTCAATAGTTCTCAAAACAACGCAATTATTTGGAAGCGTCGATGCGAGGGTTAATTAAATAAGCCTGGTAATTAATAGGATCATGAAAGATCGAGTTCGCTAATTAATACTTGTAACCAATTAAACCACTTTTTAATAGCGCATTAAAATGCCCCGGGAAGATATTTAATTAGATCTAATAGGTAGGAGTAAAAAGATTTACAGTTATTGAATATAATATTGCTTATAACTCAATTTTTAGAAAAACTATGAAAATAAAAATTAGTGTTGTGGCAACAATGTAAAAAAAAATATTTATTAAAAATGCTTTGTCAAGAAGATTACTTGTACACAATGAAACGTGAATGGAATATGTGTGTTTATTAGCTTTTTTGAACTTAAAAACATGTTTATTTTAAATGATTTATGATTCTTTAGTAAAACCAAATACGCATGCTAAAGCAGTTAATCCTTACAAACTTCAACTATTCATCACTTGCCATAAAATCACTTCACAATCCTCTACGATCGCAATAATATTATTATTTAAACCACCTATGCATAATTAAAACCAGGGCTCGGGCCAGCCGACCCATTAGATAATGGCACATTTCTTTTTCCCCAAAATCGGCCATGTATCCTTCACCATTTCCAAGTTGCCGAAATCTTAACTAAACTCCTACATTTCTATACGAAACCTATTTCCCAAGATATATTAAGCCTTGGCGTTGAATTTGCTAACAAATCCCCACAAACAACTCCTCTTAATCAAATTCTGTATCCCCAAATATTTCGTCTAAATATCAACATCCTCCTTTCACAATTCGTGAATTCATTAGATCGAATCATCAAAACAATTCAGCTAACTAACAAAGATCCATTTTTGACATCCATAATTAATTCAATATAGGTCTATAACCAAGACAAGCTGAACACCATTTATTTAAACGTACGTATTTATGTTTATAATTTCTATGTAAATAATGTTGTCATAATAAATATTATTGTATATATATTGTCATTTTATTTGTAAAATTTTCACGATTCCTTTTCTTTAATTTTAATTATTTTAAGCATATTTTGAAGTACTTAATTTGTTTATATAAAAACAAATTTCAATAAAAATCTGTAAAACTAGAATAAAATAGAATTGCATTCCAAGTCAACAACATCATCATCAATTCATCAGCGCAGTGCAGTTGAAGACATGGACAGGGAATGGTTTTACGGATTTACACTATATATAAAACTTCAGATCTCCACGACTTATGTTATATAGCATCTATTGTCTAGACATTCTATTTGTATGCCTGAAATACGAAATACGAACGGGTCAAAACCAATTCGTAAATCTTGTTGACGAGCAAATAAAAAAATAGTAAAATTCCTAAAATAATTCATTTTGTAAGTATGCTTACACATATTTTTTCAATGTGATGGTTACTAGACAATCTTCCTATGGAGAATTGCTTATACTCACACATAGTAATATTAATTCTGAAACTGTTTACAATCCAATTCTATCAAAAAGTTTATACAACTCCCCTGCACGCTCTTAAAAGATACAAATCTAATCATTATGAACATTAACCGACCCCGAATTAATTATCAATACTCCTCCGAGGAGATTTTAATATAAATCTTATCCATAATTCATTGGATGCTCGTGATGTATCTAACTTCTTTTAGACTTTTGGTTTATACGAGATGGTCGTTTTCAACACTATGTTAAACAATAAATTAGATAAGATTTTCTGTAATATTATTATTATAAATATAGGGAAATTAGGAGTATTTTATTGCTAACAGGACACCGGTTGATCTTTTATCAAAAATAGTGGTTATAGTTATAAAGATGACTTGTTTATGATTATAATAACAATTTTTCCATCAAATACGTATAAAAATAAAAATTTTAATCTGCAAACATTCTACAACAACGAGTCTTGCTAATACTACAAAACAAATGGCTTATTGAAAGAACAACTTAAACCATAAAAAATGTTGTAAATTAAACCATTTATTATGTATAATATATAACTCATTGGTGGTAAAAACAAGTGCTTTAATTTGCGTATATTTGTTTGCATTAGAATAAAACTATTGTTAATTCATTTTTTTCATATATATTTACAATAATATATACTAACACAAATTCACGACTTAAGTATCAAAGGTAAATTTCTGAAGAGGTACATTTAAATCGGTGTCAAAAAAAATTGGTAGGTAAGAGATCACAATACGATTAAAATACTTAATTATATTTCTTGAAATTGCTTGAAGAGCAATGTAGAAATAAATTCAGCCTTGCCAATTCAATATTTAATTTAATTAAGGAAGTTAATTTTTGTACTCTACTAAAATCTTAGTAGACTTATAATAATCTCATATAGAAGATATTTTAGAATTACAATTACAATTATTATTATCAAGACATACAAAAACAATTTGACAATATAAGTCACAAAATACTCAAAATTTATATATGTTTAATTTTACTAGCTGTAAATTATTAATATTCAAACGGATGTCACGTAGTTATAAGGAAATTGAATTGCCCGATGAATACAAATAGAGAAGTACAAGAGGTTCAAGATTAGGTCTTTTTTTAATTAAATCAAATCAACGTAATTCATTTCTTTTATTTTGTCATAATAAATTTCTCAAACCATATTCACCCACAAACTGTTTAACCTACATTGAATTATTTTTAGTTTTTTGACAGAAATAAATACATTCAAACTAGTGTTGCTTTAGTAGCTTTGTTATTTTTAAACAATCAAACTACTTTTATATAATTCAATATCTGTCGAGGTATCAGCCATATAAGTAGTTTCAATAAGTGATTTGTTTTGTAGTCTTAATAAAACTTATTGTTGTAGATGTGTTTTTCTAATTTTTAGTTAATTTTTTACAACGTAAAGGACTTTAATAAATTTTATTATTAAATTATACTCTAAATAGGTCCAATATGTTTTACTATATCTTAATAACATTATATTAGAGATGATAAAATAATATTTTTTGCCGATGACACATCATTAGTAAATAGATAAAAATTACCTCGTAATGTTAACAAAATTAACCTCATCATAAATGCGACGTCAAATAAACAACCAATCTAAAGAGTTGTGTTCAAATAGTATTCAGACCATTAATATAGTCAGTAATCTGTAAAAATCTAAAAAAAAACAAAATTAGAGTTCCTCAAACTGACTTGGAACATATACAGTAATAACGAAAATTGGACTTTAGTGCTTTTGCAATTTTGCACAAAACTGAATTTAAAAATTCATAAACTGCTTGAATTTTAATATTTTTCAATTATATAGCATATAAATTTTCTTCGATTTATCCAGTGTTTATTTTTTAATCAATTTCCCACTACTAAGTAGAAGAAACATATAATATCTAGTTTAAATTTGAAATATTTGTGTATATTATATAAATGTGGCTAAATAAAAAAAAGACGAAAATGCGTGGATTTAATGCATACTTATCTGTAGGTTAAGAAATAATAACACTTTGATAGTATCACGAATTTTTACACGTTTTATTGTGACTAGTTTCGTCCTATTCGGATATTATCAAACGAATACAATAAATTACAATTTACAGGTAAATACTTTACAAGATCGCATTAAATAATAGCGTGTATATTAAATCTGTTTGGTCGTTCATTAGGGGTTTTCCGGATTAGATTTGTTTTTATGGATTTCCAACGATTCCAGGCAATCAAGTGTTATGCCTTCTTCGGCTAAATGCAATATTTCTAACGGTTAAGAATCTGAAATATGATTATTTTAAAGCATGTGATTCGCGTATGTTGAATTCTGTTTTTTGTTGACATATGAGTTTAGATCTTCTTTAAGGTGAATGTTAAAATTCCGACCAGACTAGCCTTTATAAATGGAAACACATGAGCCGCACTTTAATTTATACACACCTGATGTTTTCATTCTGTCAATTATTTGTTTGGAATTAAATATCAAGTTGTTTAATTTATCCTCTATTTTGAAAACTACTTTAACATAATGTTTTTGAAGGTGTTTTTTAATTGTGTTGCTGATTTTACGATAATATGGAATGGTGGATATTTTCTTATCATCTATTTTTGCGGGTTTTCCGAACAGTTGCCTTCCCATATTTGCGGTAAATATTGCTCAGTTATTGATATGTTAAAAGGTGTGTGATGGTAAAAATGCAATGTAGCAAAAATATAATTAGAATTTTATCTGGTCTGGCTATAGCTGACACTTTTAATTTACTAATTAAATTGAAAACATTCATAAAATTTTTAGAAAATTGAATAATCGGATCAACAAATTTATTACTAGTGAATTCAGAAATGTCAACACTACTATCAGAGAAAACATCCAAATGAAAACTGTGCAAATAAATCGACTGTGTCTTGTAATATGGTGCTATCACTTAAAATAGATTCCGGCAAACTTTTTACCTTTTTGAATCATTAACGAAATTCCAAATTCATTTACAATTACTGCTTTTACATTTTTCAACCTCTCTCGGATTTTTTTTGGTAGAGAAAATCATTCAATTCTTTACATTGTGCCCGTAAATCTTGGAATAGTAAATAATCACTAGAATTGTTTGTGCTTCTATACCTACAATTTTTTTTTCTAAATTTTAATAAATTGTAGTAGCTTTCTGGTAAACCATTTTGGATATTCATTTTTGTATATAACCTTAGATGGTACAAACTAATTATTAACATTAAATAGAACATCATAAAAAGCACCACTGGTAGACGCAATAAAATGATTCATTTCACCAAAGATTGACTTTGTAAAGTTGTAAAGCTTGACACCACTATCAATGTTCTCACAGGTAGATGAGAAAAATAAAACAAAACAAATAAAAATATTTTTGAAACCATATACTGTGTCCGTATTTTATTAAGTGATATGGAGTTTCAACAAGTAACAGCCTCATAAATCCTGTATAGAATATTTTATGCATGGTGACCAGAGTTATGTGCTAAAACAGCGGTCGCCAAACTTTTTGACCTCACGGACCAGTTAATTCATAATTTAAATCCCGCGGACCACTAATAGGATTTTTTAAGTTTTAATTTTTAAGTTTTTATAAAAAAAATTGTAATCAAAGAACACATAAAATGTACCTAGTTAATAAAAATGAAACTATTAATAGTAACCAAGTTATGAAAGCTTTATTAATAAACCATAATAAAATAAACAAAATAAACAAAAATTGTACAAACAAAACAATTAAAAGATGGTTTAAATATATCAAACTTTTAGCGTTATACATTCCTAGTGTGATGGATGTTCCTGCTTACTTGAAATAAGATTATGGATATTTGGATCCAATGTTGTTACTGCAAGACGGAGAACTGCATTTATTTCAAGCCGAGATCGGTACCGTGTTTTGATGACTGTGACAGATGAAAAGGCCTTTTCACATAAATAAGTTGTGGAGAATTGAATCAGAATTTTCATCGCCTGTTCACTAAGCAAAGGGTATTCACTTTTTATGGAAAGCCAAAACTGAGGTCTTGATAAGGATGAATGAAATTTAAATTTGAGAGTTTCGTCGGACGATAGGTCGATGAGGCTTTCTTTTAGATGCATGCTTAACTTACTATCCTGAATGTTCGCTACAAACGGATCTATTATCCACATATTACCATGTCTGGGATCTTCATTCTTTGGGTAATAACGAGCAAAAGATTCTGTAAGTGATTCCAAGTGCTTTTTTACTAGGGTTACCACTTGCTGGTTAACATCATTCTCCTTCATGTATTCATCAAAATTAGAAAACATTTGCAGATCGTCTTCAACCAACCGCGTTTGCCACAGTAATATTTTCTTTTGAAACGCATCCATTTTACTTCGTAGTGTGAACACGTCCTTAAGTTGTCCTTGCAAAGATATGTTTAGTTCATTTAACAGGGAAAAAATATCTGTCAGGTATGCAAGCTTTGCTAGCCATTCATTGTCGGACAAGCATTTTTGCAATTTCGGATTATTTTGCTGCTGGAAAAATAATTTGACTTCTTCCCGCAAGGCGAATAGTCGGGTCAATATTTTGCCCCT
This sequence comes from Ontholestes murinus, assembly GCA_963969525.1. Lineage (NCBI taxonomy): Eukaryota > Metazoa > Arthropoda > Insecta > Coleoptera > Staphylinidae > Ontholestes > Ontholestes murinus. The sequence goes on from OZ018395.1 coordinate 38,736,519, forward strand.
CGACAGCCATCTCACCTCAGCATGACGAAGAAGATGAGTATACTCGGAACCCATTTCTTCGCAAAGTGCCTCAAATATTCGAGAATTGAGTGCTTTGTGTCGAATTTCCTTTATAATTTCAATGACATTTGATAATACTTCGTGTAGTTCTGGGGACATTTTTTTCGCTGCAAGTTGTTGTATGTATAATGCAGTGTGTAGATAAAATGTCTGGGTGACCAACATTCTTCATTCGTAACCGTGCAATTATAAAAATGAAAAGTTTGGTACTTACGGTGTGTTCTATTGTTTAATGTAGATACTCAGCAGTATATTAATATTAAAACTGATATTAATAACTCACATTAAAAAACTTGAAACATTCAGCAGCAGTACGACTTATTTCCCGCGGCGTTATTCTACGCACAGAAAGAGTAAGATTCTGCGCGACAGAGATGGAAGACCGCTCGTCCAATGGCCGCGTGTACAGTATACGACAGAAGTTTTTATAACTTGCCACGTATTGTTATGAATTGAATCATGTTTTAATGCATCTTAAAACATAACTTAACATGATGAGTAAGTATATTCCACATTTTTCTGCGGACCAGCGAAATTTTCTCGCGGACCACTAGTGGTCCGCGGACCACCACTTTGGCAACCGCTGTGCTAAAAGATCCTCCGCCAAGAGAATATTCGCTCTCTTTTCATTGATGAACACTAAGTCCAAATAAATTCAATGCGGATTTAGAGTTATATTTAACTGCGAGAGATTCAAATATTCCACACATTTATAGATAAGCCCTGCTTTGGAGATAGATGAATTGGAAACGTTCACGCCAGATATTGGAAGATAAGTTTTAGTCACCGCAGATCAAAAACGAGCCTGTTTGGAGAGATTACGGAATAATGTTGATAGCACCACAATATGACTCATATTTTTCTATGGGACATAAATAGGTTAGATAAGACTGTTCCAATCACTAGAAAGCTACTGTTAAACATTTTTACAAAAAATTGCTCTGTGTTTAATTGTGTTAAAGGGATACGGTTCGCGATTATTTTTCTTATGAATGCCAATTAACATCCCACCTATAGGGAAAATTTTGTAATTGTTCAGGTTAAATTAGCTGTCTGATATTTTTCTGAAAGCCAACTTTGCCTGGCATTATTTGAAAAATCATTTAGTTTGCTACTAATTCTTCTGATGTGGTGATAATAAATGTTTAGTCCATTTTTGTGCTCTTGATGCGCGATGTGAACTTGACAATCTTGGGTTTTCTATTAAAGAATCTAATAGACCAATCTTGCCATTCTCTGTTCAAGACGATTCTTGGTTAAAATGTGCAATACTCTCCTGTGGAGCCATATCTAGTTTTATATAAATATAAAATTTAAAAAAATATATGATTCTATTTAAAAAAAGAGTTACGACATTTTGAAATTTTAGAAAATGGCGTGTCTGATTCAAAGGCAGGGTTCCTCCAAAGTGAAAATTTTTAATACTGGTACATAAACAGTACTTATGACCAACCATAGAAAAAAGAACATTTCTTAAATTTTAAATAGAACATCAGAATAATTTTTTTTGTGAACCTCCGTTTTTTACATTTTTTTCAAAAAAACGTCAATATCTCGGAAATGCCATATCGAAATTAAAAACCAAAAAAAGGTTCAAGTTATAAAATATTATCCAAATTAGAAAATGTAAGAATATACAGGGTGTTCCATTTAAAAAAATGTTTGCTTTTGTTATACCGCAAAATTGGGACACCCTGTATATTTGAAAATTTTACGGCATAGAGATTTTTAAATCAATAAATTTTTATACGAAACATTTTTTTCTATCTCTTACCAGAAAGGCGATAGGAAAGCCTGACGCACTGTTGCAGGATCCTGTATATATTTAACAATAGATGATTTATTTGATTTAATTAGGTTTATCACTTCTCTACTAATTTTTTGGATAGCTGTGCAAACCGGTGGCTTTAATTATTTCCTGGATTCGTTTAGGATGGTCCTGAATCCTTACTTCAACATCAGCACTCTTTGATTCTTCCAAGTTGTACAACCTAACATTGTAAGATCTTATTGCGATTCATATTATAAGTATGCTTTAATTTATTGATTGATTTTTATGAATCCTCACTAAAGAATTGATATGTTGTCAAATAGTAAGTTCAAATCATTTGTTTCATTAACTCTATTACAGTCGAGCCGCACTTTCATAATAAGAACCGTATAGCAATATATCTACCTCGTTCTATCATCATCCTTGGATGACCGGGACAGAATGAAATGAAAGACGGAACATGTGTCCGATTTCTCCAATATAGAGCGATGAGTCACAGTCAGTTTTGTGCGGCTCGACTATAACTAATATTTTATATTAAGTGAGATAGAAATACGAACGCCCAGCATAAATCATTTTATTTTGATAATATTTTAAATTTAGGCTTATCTTGGTGAAAAGAAAAAAATATTAAAAATTCAGCTGTATCAGATAAAGTTTTCGTGTTTTATTCAACTTGTGTATTTATTTGTGCACAATGTGAAATTTTGCATTTTTGCTTTAGTAACGATTTTAATTGAAGCTTTTGTTGTTATCTTTTACAATACCTAGGGTGCAAAGACTTGCAGATTTTCATAAATTTTTAATAGTTTGATAGAGGGCGAATAGTTGGACTTTGAGAGGCTGGACTTGCTTTCCAAGAAATTAGGGACAGGGTGCGCAGAAGTTTAGATACTATAGTGAGATTTTGTCGAGCATGGGATCAAGAGGATCGATCACGAAGAGCTAGAAGTACAGGACCACGTCGAAGAACCACAGAGCGTGCAGATCGGCGTTTGAAACTGTCGACTTTAAGAGATCGTTTCTCCACCACCAGGTCCATTGCAAACAAGTGGTATGAAGAGCAAGACCGATTGGAATGCGAACAGTTTACCGCCGGATTCGCACATTTGGCCTTTTTTCATTCCTGTCCCACTGGGTGCTTCCTTTAACCGCTGAGCATCAACGAAATCGTTTCGAGTGGTGTAGAAAACGATTGATGTGAAATGGAATGATATAGTGGCGAATCTAGATTCTGTTTAGGGATGTATAATGACCGGGCCAGAATCAGAAGATGACGTGGTGAAAGAAGAAATCCACATTTTTTTGTCAAACGGCACGTTCGTCACACTGTTGGGGTTATGATATGGAGTAATATTGCTTATAGCTCACCTAATTAGAAGCGAACCTAGGCGCCTTAGAGAGTGTATAGCCCAAAGTGGTGCATCGACACATTGTTTTTTTTCTTCATAAAGTTCGTTGAATGGAACAGAAATTTTGTTCATTTATTTACAATTTTACAAAATATTATGAAAATAGCATAATTTATACTGAGTGTTCGGATTTCTATGTCAAAGTATATTTAGTGTATCAACAAAAAATATAGAGGTCCATTTATGGTAGAATGATAAAACATTACATTTCATTACATTAAGAATAAGTCCACGTAAAATATCATAATCAGCTATAATAAGTACTGTCATAAATAACTCTATATTATCATTAAACATTAATTAATCGCAATTAACTATTGAGGTTACTGAATTAATAAAATATGTAAAAAAAGAGCCTAACATTAGACCCTTGTCTTACACAATATATGGTGCAAATTGACAATCTTCAATTTCAAAAACTTGGTGGTAATTTCACTGTTAGGCTTCTTCAGGCGAAGAAACCACAGTGTGGCGAAACAATTGTTGCGAAAAATAAAAGCATACTCTTTGAAAGTTTGTGTTTTAGTTACAACACCTAACAGTGAATTTAAAATGGACTTTCAACAATTAAACGCCAATACAATCAAATTGGTGGTAATTAGAAAAATATGCTATTATAACTGAAACTATCTTATTAAATATTATATTTACTTTTATTGTCTATAATAATATTATTGATCATACTGTTAGCTATAAATATATACGTGTACACAATATTTAACTCGGATGATACTTTGTGAGTAATATTTATTAACATCGGTCTCCAACTTCAAAGAAATGATGTTGATTAGCTAAAATAATATGTCCAACCTTACTTTATTTAGTCCAAAAAGCTTTCAAATATTTTCTTCATTTTTTCACCTTTAAAAATTTATACTACCTTAACAGCTTATCAATAATTCGGAATCTCGCCGTACTTAAACATGATATTAAAAGTCTTCTTTAAGAAGAAGTAAAGCTAGTACTTGGGCCATTCCAGAGTGAATTAGATTTATCTTCTTATTGTTCTCACCCAAATGAGATGATCTAATAAATAGGGGGGCGGCAGATTCACACGGGTTTATAAGTACTTGGAATTTGGCGAGAAAATGTTAATACGATACTGCCATCTGTATCATTTATAATTTCTTTATTGTAAACCATTTCATCCAAAACGTTTCTGAATTTAGTTTTTTTTTTGGTTTTAAAAAATAAATTTTTAAATAAAGTTATAGATAATAGCGTAAACTTAACAATTTTCATTTAAACGAAATTTTCATAAACATATTGATTTTGGAGAACACAATCTGGATGTTTTTTGTAGTTAAAAAACAGTTATGTGAATATTATATAAAAAATAATTGTAGAGAATTGAACAATGGGTAATTTAATTTGAAGTTTATTTGTAGTCTTTATTTCCCCGTCGCATTATTAGCACCAAAGGAGACATAAAATGGCCACCAAGATCTCCTGAATTGTCTACAAATGTTTTTTTTCTTTGGGGCCATATAAAGCAAACAATGTATACCCACCAGCATCAAAGAACTATCAACGTGGGTGACCTCAGATTCAAAATTCTTCAAGCCACTCAAAATATTACTCCTGCCACTTTAAAAGACATACGACAAGAGTTTAAGATCGTCTATGATATTGTTTAGCTTAACAAGGAGAAGTTTTTGAACATTTAATATAGTGGTTCTTAACCTTTTGGTAAGGAAGAAGCACTTTGTTATCTCAAAATTTTTGACTACTAATTTTAATGGGATACTTGAGCCTGATGATTTTTACAAATAATAGTAATGTCGGATCTTATGTGTGAGATTGCTACACGCTTCTTCTATTTTTAACAGCCTTTCACGTTTCTTTGTCTTAATATTGTTTAATGTTGAAACACCAAGCTCGCATAAATATGATGTTGAAAATTTTAATTAAATTTTAATGGCTTTTTCGGAATTAATTTTAAATTCGGTTTGAACGGATATCCAAAATTCTTCAATTGTTAATTCGGAAAATTTCATTTTGAGAGAACGATCTATTGACAACATATTAAATTCTTCCTCTCTATTAATGAAAAATGATAATTTGATCTATCGGCTGCGACAAATGGAATTCGTACCCAATCATAATTTTCAATATTTAAATCATTGAAATATTTCGCATTTTTTTCTTCTAATAATTCTAAATGTTGAGTAATAATAGGAATTATTTCATCGACATTATGATTTTAAATTTGGACTGAAGAAAATATGCCTATTGTTCTTTTTTGAATTATATATACATGTTCTCCAAAACGAAATTTTCTTTTGAAATGCTGATAGTTTATCGGAGGGTAATAAACACGAAAAAAATTCGTAAATCTAGAACTTCGAGTCTTACTAAGATTTGAGAGCCTTGCTATTTTTAGCACGCAAATTACTTTTGTATCATTCAATATCTGTCGAGGTATTAGCCAGAGAAGTAGTTATTTCAATAAGTGATTTGTTTTGTAGTCTTAGTAAGACTCGTTGTTGTAGATTTACGAAATGGTTTCGTGTTTTTTTCTAATTATTAGTTAAATTTCAATAACGTAAAGGACTTTAATATTTTTATTATCAGATGTTAAAACATTTTTGTTTATTCCTTGCATACTAGCAATAATAGTGTTTAATTGATTACAATATAGGCTAAATCGGCCATTTTCATGCATAAAAATTCAATCTTCATTTCCAAAATTTGGTTAAACACGTTACCTCGGGATAACCAACGTACCAGAATGCAGAAGTTTTTTAAATAATCGTGATTTAATAAAATTTACTATATAAACTACTTGGTCTAAAACGGTTTTTAATGTGGCAGGTAAAGTTTTTGATACAAGAGTTTCTCGATGCAAAAAAAACAGTGTGAATATTAAAATATTACCGATGTTCAATTTTTTTTTAATTCTGTCTGGAATTAATTCATTCTCGTCGCGGCCTTTCACTAGAAAAGTCGCTCGTAAGTTTTCACATAGCTGCACTGAGGAGCTGTGATACAGCGAAACACGTGTCTGCAGATAGTCATTACATAACACCTTCTAGACGCGGTTAAAAACGATTACACCACAAAAATTTGCATTGTGCTGAAAATGTTTCAGAGATGTAACGACGGTTAACGAGGAGTAGTTGTTTCAACTGTTAGCTCGTATTTTTTTACATTAATCATATTTTTCATATTATTACTTTTATTATTATTCTTTTTTTAATTGTTTCGCCCAAAAGAGGAATTTTCATAATTTCTTTTTTTGCATCATCCCCAAACATAATTTGAACAATTTCAGAGCATGCTGGCAAAATTAGATTATCTGCTATGGTGCATGATTTTAAATTGTTTGCTATAATTTCTGCTACCTTATATGATGCAATTTGTGCTTTATTCGACACTGATATTATTTTTCTAAATTTATTGCTTTGTTCAATTTGATTTTTTAGTCTTTCAAAAAAATTCCTGTTTTGGATTGGAGAGTAGCATGTTTTGTTAAAAAATGTCGTTTTAATTTTGGTGGCTACATCGCACTGTTAGAAAGTTTTTCTCCACAAGCTATGCATACTGGAATATGACAATGATTTCCATCAACGAAGAATGTAAACACGAATTCTAAATATTGATCTGAATATTGTCTATTGAGTTTCTTTATTTTATTTTCTTTAGTTCTGTTTCTCTTATCATCATTTTGAATGTTAGTTGCGCTAGTACTAGCACTTGAATTATCAGTACAGGAATCGTCATGTTTTCTCATTTTTTACCAATTTTATACATAATATTTAATACTATTTTTTTCTATCTAATTTTGGTGGAGCACTTCACCGAATCCCACGGAACACTAGTGTTCCGCGGGACACCGGTTAAGAACCACTTATTTAATCAAATGAGCATTGTATTTATTTGTTATTCGTTACGTTACAATTGTGTATGTTAAAATAGTAATATTAAAATATCGTGTAAATATATTTCACTTTGTATCCCTACTTGAATACAAATTACAAATTACTGATTATTTCCCGTTGGTAAGTCCATTAAAATATGTGACTTAGCTATGCAAAAAACAAGCGTGGTAACTAAGTGCCAAGTAATGCATTCAAATGCAAAAATCAAAATTTCAGGGGACAACGTGTATACACAATCTTTTTTCTTGATAGTTATTTTATCTTTTATAAGTTGGTATTATTTTATTTTAATGTATATAATGCAAAACACATGGGTAATTACTTGCAAAGATGATGTTATCATTATTATTGTAATATTTCTATATAAAAAAACAGCCAACTTTGTTTTTAACTATACTTATTGATAACGGACAATAAAAAAAGAACATATACTTTTGAATCTTTTGGTAAAATTGTGCCCAGCATGTGTACCAACTTTTTCGGTTTATGAAAATGCATAATTTAAGCCTAAATTAAAAATAAGAGTTAGTTGTAAAGGCGTTAACATGAAGTTTTTATATTTATATGCGGCAGAAAATTATTAATTGGTAATACATTATAATAATAATATTTAATGAAGTATATAAGTTTAATTCAAATAATTGAAGTGCATATTGAAATGATAATGGCATAAATTTTTATTTAACAGTCTGTCGTGTTTTTGTTCGTCGCCGGAATGACAGCTGTTTTCACCCTTAGGTCAGAACGGAAAACATCTGCTCCGCAACGACTGTAGGCACACCTGCCTTTATCACCTTAAAGCTCCTTGAAAAGTGCTTATTCAATATATCTTATTATGAAATGCTATTCTTGGAAACCGATACAAATAAAAGACAATAGTAGAAACAGGGTAAAAACTATATATTCTAACTTTCACATACATAGATAAATGCAATTTTGAATGTAGTGTAGTAAATACAACTGTTATACACTAGATCAATTATAATCTTTTTGTATTTATTTATTTATTTATACCGACAGTAAATTCTAAAGAATTATAATATTTATTATTATTAATCGCAGTGATTCATTTGATTATCTCAGTCTTAAACTAAAATGTATTGACTAACTAAATTATTAGTGATTAGATTCTATTTAACTCAATCAATCATTTTATAGCGATTAGTGTTAGTATATTTATGACGAATTAAATTTCATCTATTTTTAGGAATATAAAATGGAAGTTACCTTGTACATAATATTATTCCTTTAAGTAAAAAGCAAGTATAAAATGAAGTATTATGTGCAAACCCCCTCAAGCCTATAAACTGGATGCTATACATTTGAAAGGCATCTCATACATGTATAAGACCCGGTAAATAATCATCAATCATAGAACTTCCGGTCGCCGATTCTGGTTATGTAATGCCGGATTTATGTTAAATAGATCGGTCGACCATTAAGAAATCCGCACATTCTCACGGTAGAATAAAAAAACAGGAATTAAAATAAAGTAGAATTCTGAGACCCGATTAGTAGTTATATTTTTATAATATTTAATTGAAAATATAATTTATCGTGAATAATATTTATTTATCGGCCATATTATCGTTTAAATATTCTTCACTACCTATTTTGTCTTAATTTGTCGATATGATTATTAAAATTTATGATTCAGTCTATACGGGAAGGAATTAATGAATAATTTTAAAAACGAGTCTGAACGGAAAAAAGAACGTTAGGACCGGATGTCTGTTTCTCTACATCCTGTAAGATCGGTCATGGTTAAGAGTCGAGCTGGAGGAAATCAACCGGTCGTGCGTGACTTGTGTTGATTTCGAGGATTTAATTATATACGAGAATTTAATATCAATATATTATCTTTTTCTAATTTTCTAAGTAGTAATATTTTATGTTAATTAAAGTTTGCCTTTGTTTAACATCAGACATAATCGACAACAAAGAAATTAGAAATAATTTCCTTGTTAACAGTTTTATTTTATTTCAGTATATTTTTGGTGCAAAAATCTCACTAAAAATATAAAGCGAAGATGTTATATAGACTTTTAAAATGATTGTACATCTCAATACTACTATACTGCTTAAAACAATATCATCATTTTGCTTAACCACTTAATTAGTAAACAACAGAAGCAAATAATCCTTTTAAGAGTGATTAGGAATGATGGAATTATTTTTTGTGCATGTTGCAAAAATTATTATCAGTTATCTTATAATGGATGCCAGTTAATGAACCATTATATATGAAATTCGAGTTGTAACGAGTTAATTTACTTACTTGAGTTACGTGAAGGTTTATATCACATAATTGAAACACAGTTATATCCTTTCTTCACTTTTTATTTATTTGTTTTACTGCTCAATGTACATAGTGCCCGAAATTTACATTCAGCAGTAAAAAAATAAAAATTGAAAAAGGAATATAACTGTGTTTCAATTGTAATGAGTTATCACGTCCAAAATGTATTTGTGTATCAATATGTTTGTAGCTTATAAAAAATCGATTTTTTCTTTGTTTTTTGGCATAGGCTCTAGTTATTCAGCCACATGTTGCTAAGTATTTGAATTCATAACTATCATAACAGTGTCACTAAGCTAGAGTATTTTCAAGTAAAGTCTAAACACTAAAAAATATTTCTTCTTTTATCTGTTTTAAGACCTTCTTAGATGCTGGTGGTATATTTACAAAATGTTCGATTTAGAGCAACGGCCAACTTTCTTAAAAGTAACAAATTTGAATTTGATAGCATTACATACTAAAATTTGTTTCAAAAATCGGCTAATTGTTAATGACAAATTCATCGTTTTTGGAAATCCCTTAAGATTTATATTAGTTAGATAACATTAAAAAATTAAATAAACATCATAATACGCCATAAAATAGAAAAACCAAGTCGCAAATATACCGCCAATAAAAAATATTAAAAATTGAATGCGTCACTTTTTCCTATAGCATGTAAATTTATGACAAGAACCTAAATATAAAAATAAATTGTCAATATAATAATAATAGTAATAAACAAAATTTTACCATTAAATGAGGTTCTCCAGTATTATCGTCGACCCATCCCATTACTATATCAGAACCTTCCATCCCTCCATTTGGACTGAACCCAATCCCCACGTAACCCCTAGTTTTCGCCTCCACTCTAAATAGAATCTCTTGATGCCTAGGCTGCCACCTCACAACCACTAATCCTTTCGTATCCAATGTCTCAGAATGTGTCCAAGCTATATCACTATCCGCCTCCCTTCTATACCTGGGATGTGGGATAACTTTGTTTGACTCTTCCACGTGCTTTACATACTCATCGAGCAAGTCCAGACAAACACTAGATTTAGTAGTAAGTAATAATAGTACCAAAGCCACTAACCAGTCCGACATTTTCTTGATTCAGTAAATTACGCTTTATGAACACACAACACGATACACTCCGGTGGATCCGAGCATTACCTGAAACAAGAAAACCGAATAATTGTCTACGGCTATAAGTAAAGTAGTTTACTTTATCTAAACACAATTAATTATCCTTAATAATATGTATTTAATTGAATAAATAAATCTCTTATTATTTTGAAGTTAATTTTTCCCATAAAAAATCTAATTCATAAATATAGTGTATATTTTAATACTTAATTCATATTAATTCATTCACTAAGCATACATTTTTATGAGAACTTCATTTTAGAATTTAATTTTTACAATTCTCTTTGACGTATCATTCACATGGCATATTTGTTTATTATTTTATGTTCAAAGACACTCAGTTTTGAATTTCCGCTAAATGTACCTTAAGTATTTGAACCCAATTAAGTCACCGATGTCATATTTTAATTACAGATGAAGCTTCTTTATAGAATAAAGTAAGTAGATAACATGTTAATAACAACTACATTACCATCTAATTAAGCAAAATCATTAATGAGTGTTCTCTCCGCTTCCTTGATGTCTATTGCATATTAAAAGGGAAAGAGAGACATTCCATTTAAAATATTTTCCTAATTAAAGTGCTATAATATCGTCTTATAATCTACTTGCTTTAAATCCTTGCAAATGAATTATATTTCTCTACCTTGTACAGTTAACAAAATATAGTAACATTAAGTTTGTTTTGAGCAACAATCTATTTGAAATAAATTAATTCATAATTAATTGATGATAAAATTGATTCGCTTAGGTTATAATAATCTGAAAAAGTCTAAGAAAAGCTTTTTTAATAAATTTATAATATAATATTATTATTATTAAGGCGTCCATTATTAATAAGATTGTGATAAAATAATAAATTTTCGAATACTACACTTTTTTAATTTAATAAAAGATCTTATAATTTTAAATGCATGTTACAGTAGTCCTGTCCGTTACAAATACCAAAAAAGTCCGATAAGTCATATTAAATCACAGAAACATATAGTTTTAATCCTTCTCTTATAAATAATTACTAAACTAATTCTTTATTTATTTCTGAATAATAATTAATTAAGAGAATTGTTTATGTTGATGTGAAATTGCAAAAATATTTTAGCATACATGGAATCAAACACACAGTAGTCAAACCTTAATAAATTGCGACCTGGGAGACCTTCGAGTTTAGTCAATTCTAGCAATTAAAACTTAATCCGGTAGGTCAGGTCGGCTTTGTTTTGTTTTTGTGGAGGTTAAGGAAATTGCACTCACCTAACTTCGCGAAACGTGTTTATCTTCACAACGGCACTAAAACTAACAACAAGAAACTGCCAGGGAAAGAATACACAACGCTATTATGCCCGGCTTATATCTTTTGTCTATAATGAAAGAGAAGGTGTACCTCACCGCGTCACAGTCCAGCACAAACTGGTCTGGTGAGGATGGTGAGGCTGATGGTAGCACAACCCATGGCTACCTACCTATCCTACCTTGTGTGGCGGTACAGGTCCGTAATGAACTTTTCTACTAACGATAAATTTATATACTTTTCTCAGAATTTTATTTGGATGATTTCATATCTCCAGTTTTATACCAATATGTTCGGTTGCATTATTTTCATTTTAACTGCATTACCTAATAAAAAATAAAATGTCAGAAATTGGTGTACAATTTGTTTTACATGTACATAATAATATATTTAACTGAGTAAATAAAAAAATATAAATATGAGGTACTGATAATTTTTAGGGCGATAAAAGAAAAATATCAAAATGAAAAAAGCTTGTTTTTAATTAAACGGAAAAAAGTTACAAGCCTCCTAAAAATGAAAAAAATTACAACAAAAACTTAAATTCAATATATATTGTTATAAAATAGTCATAAAAATGTATATAAAACTAAAAATAATCTAAATAAGATATTAACATGACGTTACCATGTAACCCCAGTCGCAAATATCATGTATAATTTTCAATATCAAATATCAATTGTTAAAACTTAAGGCATCAAATTATGAACTACAAATATATAACGCTGAGTTAGTAGGTCGTTTCTTCTTGCAGAGAACAATATTTACTAATATTTAGCTTATCACTTGCCATTTGATAAATTATTCATCCAAAATAAATAATTTTAAAAACTGTGTCCAATTAAATAGAGAGAGTAAGAGAGAAATGTAAAGTATGATTTAAATGAAGTGTGATAATTTAGAATCCACATAAATATTTTATTGATTTAACTAACAATTTGGTTTTATAATTGAAATTGAATCGATTACCAGGCATTAAAAAATACATCACTAATTAAATCAACGACAGAGAATGTGGATAGTATTAACCAGTTTATTCGTGACGATCCGAACATTTCGATTCAGAAGCGCGTAAGCGCTTTAAATGTGCCCAAACCATATTATGCACAAAGCATAAAGCTGCCCCCATATAAAAATTAAATTGGTACAAGAATTAAAGCCCCGGGATTCCGGTCAAAGGCTTCGTAAACCAGGCAATTAAGCGCATTTCAACGTTTACTAACTCATTATTTTCAGATAATTTTCATTTTAATGGGCATGTGAATATACTTCCGCTACTGGAGTGCGACAAATTTTTGGTGGCTGGGCACAACTTTCCTAGCTATAACCGAAACACATGGTTCCAGCCCTTTCCCTGGCAAAATTGATCTTCAGGAGAGGTAACATAAATTGGACTTTACGCAGTGCTGATTTAACCCATACGGACTTTTTCCAAGATTATCTCAAATCTAAATTTTACGCCAATATGTACATTTAAAAAATATATCTCATCACGAAATAGCAGCCATCACAGAGTCTACCTGTCGATCCGTCATAAGACATTTTAGTGTTTGAATAAATGATTGCCGTGACCTCAAACGTTTTCATTTAGACATATTATTTTATGAAATAAATTCCTAAATTTTAGTTTAATAGATAATAAACATATTTTCGATAGATGACTTACTTATATTACTTGGACCACTAAATATAAACTTTCTTACATCAAAAATAATGTACGATTCTACAACTTGTTAGATTAAAATTAAAATTTCATAAAACTATTGTTTAATTTTTAAAACTAATAGATTTTTAAATAAAATATTATAAATAAATAAATCAATTATATTTTAACATTTTAATTTTAATACACAAGAAAACTAAATTTAAAACCAAAAAGGTAATTATTTATTTATTAATTAATTTATTAGCATTAAATATTATTAGCGTTTCATGGGAAGGTTATCAATTGCCCATTAGATTTCGATCGTTGCTTCCGGCCTGGAATCTGATGAGTGTTAAGGGGTATAATTAATGGCGATTTAGAGTGACGAGGCAATTCTTTAAAGAAACAGGTTCATTCATATATACATGAATATATAAATAAGACGGTGGGTGGACCCGTTGGTCGGAGACTTATCACTACTACTACCATTTATTCTCCTATAAATAATGAAAATCATGCTTAGAAATTTCTAAGCACGATTTACATTATAGCCGAAGCCGGGCCTGTACACATCCGTTGTATTCATTCACTCTTTCATTCATGTTTTTCTGGTTGGGTTGGCGAGTAGACCGTTGCACAATTCGGGGTCTTAAATCAGGCTAGAAGACGAACCGTCGTCTTAATAAAATAGCAAATATTCAGTCAATACCTCTAATACGTTCATATAAAAATTATTACACGAATAGAATCTATCAATTTCAATAATAAGAACAATAATTTAAAAAAGAGTATCCATATGTAGACCTAAAATTACTGTATTGTTTATGAATGAAAAAAACGTAATTTATACAATTTTTAGATTTTTTTGTTTTAAACTTAGTTTTAGATCACATTAATATTAATATTAATTTGGCCATTAATATATATCCTAGCCTGCATGTTTACTATGTGAAAAAATACAAATTTAAAGTGGAATCTATATAATCAGATCCTGACTAAACTAAATTATATTTGTACATTTACTTACCTTCATTTTATACATGTACTTATATAATTAGGTTACGGCCAACACAGTTTTACATTAATAACATAAATACATAAGTAAATAATATAATTCATTAAATAGAAATATGAACACTTTAGAGTCGATTAAACAACATTGACGCGTCGAAAAAATATAATTATCAACTGAACAATATATACAAAGGAAAATAAACTTATAAACTAAATCTGCTTTTTAAGATCAACTTAAAACCATTGATGGCTGGCTCGAAAATTAAACAATGTAAGTTGATTAAATTTGTTTCCGATCTTAAAAACACGTGTCATAAAATGATTATTGTATCATAAGTCATTTACCTGGTTTAGTACAGCCTGAAGATCAAGGCAATCATTTCCATTGCGCTTTTTGTATATACAGGGTGTCCCGTTAATGTGGGGAAATGGCTAGACCATAGATTCCTGGGATCAAAATATGACGATTTAACACAACTTATCTATATCCAAAAATTTACGGTTAAGCCAGAATTTGTCTTCAAAGTTTCAAAAATTTGTATTTCTTTTGTTTATAACAATTGAACGCTTTATTCGATTTGAATAAAATGTATTATTAATAACTACTATAATATGATACATCATTTCAGTTATTGTGGCCATTAGTGATTGACAGAAAGTAAAAAAAAAACAGTAGTACCACCACTTAAAAATTTAATTATTTTTTTATTAGTGCATTTAATAAAAACTAAAAAAATACCACTTAAAAGACCGTTGAATTTAAAAACTTTTTTATCTCTTAATAATATTTGATATCTTCTACGGTTTTTGCACAAAAAAATAAAATATGAAATATTTTGATCATTATGCACTCATTAATAAGTAAATCAACTTACTCAATTGAATAAAAATTAAATAATATCAATAAATTAAATTAATAAAAACAACATCTAACACGTTTCAAACAATTTCCTTCGCAGAATCCTAATACAAACAAGATATCTGTTTGCCCCAAATATGAATATTTATGAAATATATTAAAGTTAAAAATTTGTTATTTAAAGACAGTAAATGATTATTATTATACATAATTAATATTGTTTAAACAAAGGCGGTCATGAAAAACATTTATTTTCGATTCGATGGAAAATTAGATTTTGTTTTTACTAGATAAAAAAAGTATATTTTATTTTTTTGTGGGAAAACCGTAAAAGATATCAACAATTATTAAGAGACAAAAAAGTTTTTAAATTAAATAGTCTTTCAAGTAGTATTTTTTTAGTTTTTATTAGATACTCCAATAAAAAAATAATTTAGTTTTTATGTGGTGGTACTAGTGTTTTTTATACTTTTTGTTAACCAATAATAGCCATAATAACTGAAATAATGTATTATATTATGTTAGTTATTAATACTAAATTTCATTCAAATCGAATAAAGGGTTCAATTGTTATAAACAAAAGAAATCAAATTTTTTGAAACTTTGAAGACAAATTCCGCCTTGACCATAAATTTTTGAATATAAATAAGTTGCGTTAAATCGTCATATTTTGACCCCAGGAATCTATGGCCAATCCATTTCCCCACATTAACGGGACACCCTGTATAATAAATACGTAACAATAAATTATTTGTGATAAAAAAAGCATAGAACATGTTTTATTATTTGTGAAAATATAGATTACCATCTGCCGACACTTTTAACAAGACTTATACAATGACACATGGTCCAAACTTTGACAACGCAAATTTTCAAAAAATAAATGACTGGTACGTTAAATATTTAAAAAAAATGACTGTTCAGAACCAACGGACATTTTTACACATGACGAATACTTTGAGATTTTAAAAAGGGGGAAAATACAGCGACTGGATATGACAATATACATAGACACATCCTCAAATCCTTTCCATTTCATATACACGACCACATCCTCAATAATATTAACTTCCTCTATAAAAACCAATACTTCCCAGAAGTGTGGAAAATATGAATTATTATTTGTATCCCCAAACGCGACCAACACTCCAACTTACTAACCAGCTATCGTCCTATCACTCTCCTACCTATTATTGGAAAATTGTATGAATCCCTCCTTAAAACCAAAATCCTTTCCCGAATTTCTAACCACATCAATTTGGATTCCTTCCCCGTCGTTCAACTTCTCTTCCTCTAACCATCCTAGCCTCTAATATTCAGACTGCCTACCTTGAAGGTAGAGCTTCTGCAGCATTATTTCTGGATGTCCAGAAAGCATTCGATTATGTCTGGCACCAAGGGTTATTGTATAAATGTCACCTCCTAAACATCCCTCGTCATATCATTTTTATCATTAAACAATTCCTCTCTAATAGATCCCTAAAAGTAAAAATCCATAACTCCTTCTCTTCTTCTTTTACTCCCGAACAAGGACTCTCTCAAGGCTCTCCCCTTTCACCTCTATTATATAACATTTTTAGCTCCGACATCTATAATCCTGATCCTCTCTACTTCAATCCTTCCAAATATCTCCTGCAATTTGTAGACGACACTGCCCTAATTTCCCATGCTTCCACGTTACCAAAAGCCCTCCAATTCCTTCAAGAGCTTATTGACTCCCTCCAACACTGGTTTGCAAAATGGCGTATTAAAATTAATCCCCACAAATCACAGCTCCTAATTCCATACCATCGCACCAATAATTCCCCTTACAATGTTTCAATTTCCCAAACTATTATCCCTCCTTCAACTTCCGTCAAATACCTAGGCATAACCATAGACCCCAAAATCAATTTTAAAAAGCATTCAGCTCTAATTAAAAGCAAAATAACATCTAGGGCAAAATATTTTCGATGCTTAACATACAAAAATGATGGTATTACTATCAAAACAGCAGTCAAAATATATAAGATGATTTGTCGCTTATTATTGGACTGTGGTTGTGCCCTCTATCCGAATCCCAACAATCCAACCTCCCACAATATCGAAGTTAGCGAGCGAGCATCCCTCCGTACCCTAACAAAACTCCGTCATCCTCTTAATCCCTTACACAATCCTTCTAACCAGCTCCTCTATGATACCACTTTAGTTATCCCCATCCTAAAACGTCTTCGATTCCTATCAGAAAAATTCTCCAAAAATCCTTTCAACTTTCACATATTATCCTTATATTGTATTCCTAGAAATCTTGGTAAACCCCAAATTTAAAAATCCTAATTCAACCATATTTAATTTCATCTCATCGTTTCATCCATCTGCGCATTAACGACTGACGCCATATGACTGGACAAAACAAGGCAGAAAGACCACTGGTCGATAGCCTTTTGACGAACTAACTCACACATCATCCATTATTTATTATTTAAATGTAAATATGTATATAGTTTGTCAATAAAAATGTGTATTATTATTAGATTACCATCTAGTGACGGTCGCCACCATCCTGATGATACATAAAAAAATAATTAAAAGCAAAATTTGAATAAAATCTATGGTACATAAGGCCAAAAACTTAGTAGATGAATAATATACATATATGTATAATCATAGCTTATGACTAAGAAATAACATATAAAGACAAAAAATTACAATAACACAAAATAAGCATAATAATATAACACATTTATTAATTTTATTTGTATAACTGAATTGATAATATATTTTATGTTCAGGTATACAAACAAAAAATTGTGTTTAATTTATGTTTAATGATTCATAACGAAGTAGGAGCCTCCATAGTAAACGATATAAGCATAAGTATAGAATTAGCAAATAAATAGAATAAAACTAAAACAAAATTAGTAAATACACAATTAAAATCCAAATTGAAAATAAAACTACTAATAAATAAATTAAAAAATGCATATAATAACCTAACTGAGAGTGGATGCAACAATTTAATATTATTGTAAGTATATATCAGGCATATTTTGCGATAAAAATGTATCAATATTATAATATAGTTTATTAGCTAAGTGTTGTTCAATAAACACAATTTATTATGTGATGCACAAAGATGCAATTTATTTGTACATACGATGTCACCAAATCTAGTGTTAAGCGTATGATAGTCATTGTAACTTTAACATAACATATAAACTTTATTCTAAAATAGACATGACAAGTGAAATAATTATAATCATAATATAGGTACACCATAACTATAACCAAATCCCAATCACAGTTGATTGAATACGTCACAAGAGGGAAAAGTAAATAACCACAAATAGTAGGACGCTATTTACAGTTGGTATATTTTTCCATAGAAAAGTATTCTTTTTCGATTAGAAAATGTTTTAATTCTTTTGTGTGTAGGATGCAACATACATGGGTGATATTTCGAATAGTGAAAGTCTATGAATTAGGAAGGTATATTTCGAGTATCTAGTGGTTTATTTTGTGGTGGCTGAATTTTTCCTTTGGGTTTAAAGTTTAAGAGAAATATCTCATATATGAACAGGCTATGAAAAGTTAGAATGCCTGTTTGCTTAAATTTGCCTCTACAGCTTTTATTTAAGATTTAAAATTATTCTTACTCCACGTTTCTGAATTATAAATATTTTATTTGCATATATCGAGAAGCCATAATATATAAGCACTTTCAAAGTTCGCATAGTATACCATGATTATCGATGTGGTGTCCAAAACTTGCTTTAGAACTCTCAGGGCATAACAGGGCGAGTTTAGTCTTGCCTATAGTTGCTCACAGTGAAAGGTCCAACTTAAGTTGCTGTCGAATCTCAAACACTTCATTATTTATAGATATTTGTTTTTGATTTGTTTAATGAATAATTTATTCATTTCCATCCACTCTTGTGTGGCGTTGATGATTAAGTCAGCTTGTTGAATTATTTTAGTTTTTTAGTTTTATTTGCATTTTATACTAGAAGACTAGTGTTATCTGCATATATAGTATTGTTGACGTTTTCCTAATTTGTTACTTTAGGTAGGTCGTTAACATATATTATAAAGAGAAAGGGATACAAAATGATGACCTGCGGTATCCCTATGTTTAATGCCTTAGCCTCTAGCAAGCTACAGCCGATACTTGTTTTAAGTATTCTGTTGGTCAGATATGATAGAATTAGTTTGTTGCTAATACCTATCACTCCATAATGCTCGAGTTTATCAAGTAGTATTTCATGACTGACAAGTCAAATTCCTAATAAAATCTTGGACTCTCGAGAGCACTCATGATTTCAGAAATGTATTGGTTGATTTATTATTTACGAAGCTATTTTGTGCACTAATTCATAGATTTTGCGAATTAAAGTAATTCATCGTACTATTTTCTATCACCTTTTCAAGTATTTTTAAGAAGATTGATAAAACACTTATGGGTCTATAAGTTCAGAAGTCACATTTCACCTTTCTTAAATATTGTAATTAAAATTCCTACTTTTAAGCATTCCGTAAATATACCATTTTAGAGACTGATGTTAATCAAATGTGTAAGAGGTCCCACAAGTTCATTAATAGCCGATTTTATTAATTTACTTGCTATTTCGTCATAATCTGTGGATTTATTCTTAAAAAAGAACTTATATGCTTCTCAATTCAACATTTAAGGAATTTTGTCGGTTTCGTTCTTGGCAATGTTATTGAAGAAATCGTTAAGTCATTTTCTTTACCAAGCACACAATTGATAATTTCATCTTGGTTATTAGTTTCCCCCAATATGTTATTAATTATTGACCAAGTTGTTTTAATTTTGTTGTCATTGCTTGCAATTTCTTGTACAATTTTGTTCCTCTTTTGGTCCCTTATTAGCCTGTCATATTCTTTTTTTAGCATTAGCGTTAATGTTATGCAGCCTGGCTACAGGTAAATAATCTAGCGAATTTTTGTAAAGGTAATTGTTGGGTTAGTATGATAATTTTTTTTTTCCGGTTGGTCTGGATGACTTTGGGACATGACGCAGTTAATTGATTATATTTATGAAGCTGTCCCAAGCCATATTTAGTTGCATATATGTTAGTCCAGTTTACATGTGATTGAAGAAAGAGAACAAATTTGTTTATATTATTTCTAGTGAAATTGTGTTTTTTTAGAGTTTGTAATTTTACATCTACTTTTTATGATTCTTGGCCATGATATTTTTTGTACGAGATGGTCTGAGATATTATTTTTTGTCGCGTTTCAAATTAACAAATTTTGTACGTATTATTCATATTCGTAATAATATTATCGAATGTTGTTTCCATCCAAGAGGTTACGCGTGTTGCACAAGTGACTGAGGCTGTTGCATTAAACGACATTATAATATTGTTGAAGATTTTTGCTCTTCTATTGATGTGCTTTTTAAATCTATATTGAAATTTCACGCTATTATAGAATATAATTTCTCTAATAACAGCTCAAAAGTTTGTTCAAAAAATCACTAATTAAATTTTGCCCCTGCGCAAGACATTTCCTAATGTCCATTCAGCTGCTGCACATTCATAAGACTGCAAACTTTTTTATGTCCACACGTTCCCGATATACGCATCCTTTCCTGGCTTAGAGAGCTGCCCCCCCCTCCGTACGCTGCTGAGAGATTGTTGGATTGTTGTTGGTCTAGAGTACGAAGATTTTTCAATTTCTAAAAATACATAACAAATATATAAATATTCGTGGCTCGCTATAATATAAAATAGAAGATATATAATTAAAACATAAAAATTCAAATTAAAAACGATTAAATTTAACTAATAATTTAAAATTACGAAAACATTTCGTGAATCTACAACAATGAGTCTTACTAAGACTACAAAACAAATTAACTGTTGAAACAACTACTTCTCTAGCTAATACCTCGACAGACATTAAATGATACAAAAGTAATTTGCGTGTTACAAATAGTGCAACTATCAAAACACTAATTTGAATGAAATTATTTCTGTTGAATAAAGTAATAAATGATACCACATAATCTCAAATGTATTAATTACCCTGAATCTGTTCAACTTGTGATATGGCATTATTTGTATATGGCGACCAAATTCCCGAGGCATATTCCAGGTGTGAACGAATCAATGAGGTATAGTTTTCTTAGTATGGTAACTTTGAAATCTACCGAAAATCTGTTAATAAAACCCATTAGTTTCAGCGATTTATTGTATATATGTGTTACTTGGATTGAAAAATTAAGTTTGGATGAGATAACTCACAAGTTCTTTATTGTAGATTTTATACTAACTCTTTTTCGTCCAATTGATACTTAAACTTAGAGATGTTGCCTCGACAAATTAAAATAAATACACATTTACCGAAATATAATTCCAGCATATTATTTTTGCACCAGAATGCAACATTATTTATATCACTTTTAAGATGAATATGGTCAGTCAAGGATTTAACGCTCTTAAAAATCTTTAAATCATAAGCATAGAGAAGAAAGTTACTATGTCTGAAGTTTATCCCGATGTCATTTATAATTAATGAAAATAAAATAGGCCCACAATGTGAGCCTTGTGATACCCCTTATGTAACCCTTATATTGCTGGACTAGATATAGTATTTATATCTACCCTGCTTTCATTTTCATCTACAGAGGTTAGGTGCATACCAATAACACTATTTGCCCTCTTATGGTCCGGGTAGGTATGAAGATCCAAGCTTGATTTGTGAAAGAAATAGCCGCTTACACTACATTGTCTGGCGTCGGTCACTTTCTACACATTGTATTTTTTGAACTATTTTCTTGAGACGTTGTTATGGTTGCCGCCATTGCCCAACTTAGTACTTCAAACACTCAATGCCCCAAAAGAAAGTTTTTAGTTAGTGGACCAATTAAAAAACTATCGAAAATGTGTTTATTATTTATTTAATTATGCAATTTAGGAATTTATTTCTTAAAAATAATATCGTCCAAATGTAAACCTTTGCGATCACGGCACTCATTTATTCAAACATTAATTTTTTTATGACGGAACTACAGGTAGACTCTAATTTTTACGTTTGTGACAGGGTGATGGAATTACAGTAACGTAACCAACAATTAAAATTAAATTTCTTCGATTAACCGTTGTAGTTTATTTCGAATTCGTGAACTTGATCTAATGCACCCACATCATTTTCATCTGGTAAATCATTAATATTATCCTGGTTATTAACAACACCATCTGGAATAATTATGTGAAAATTATAATCTATGGTTTTATTAAGATGTCTTTTCCATTGTTTTTTTAAACTAGGAATATAAACCAAATATGTACAATTTTCCAAAATATTTTTAATTTTTCCTTAATCCAAGTAGGTTTAATTGTATAAAACACTAGTTTTGCACTTTTTTCACTTGTTTTATTAATCGCTAGATGTACATTTCTGTCACTAAATGACCTTTATCAACAGCAAACTAAAAAATTATGACCCGTTGTTAATGGTGATGGGCAACTGCTGACTTTTCTTCATTAAGACTTTTTATATGGACCATATGCTCTTTAAATCTAGTGACGATATTTCTTTGAGTTTGGCCAATGTAGATTTTGTCACTATGTGAACATTGAATGGAATAAATGCCGGGTTGTTGTAATTTGTCAGTTTTCGAGAAGGTATTTCCTAGATCGTTTTTCAATTTTGAAGTTGTGTAGTGGACTGGTTGTAAATTAAATATTTTGAGAAGTTTATTTTGATTTTGACTTAATAAAAAGAAGAAGAAAGAAGATAATACCACAATCAAGACATTAAAAGAGAAATACTGTTACTATCTGAAACCTGACAAAGGTAATACCATTGTAATTGTTTAAAAAAAAGTGACTCCATAAGTGATGTAAACCTATTATTATATACAGGCCCCTATACTAAGTTAAACAAAAATCCGTCAAGAAAATCAATAATTGCCTCAAATCTCCAATATTTTTATTTAAACTACCGAGGTTAGAACCTATAGTATCCAACATTAATTCAATTTTAAATTTACTTTTAAACGGTAAATATTTAGGTTGGATAAATTAACCTGACATCCGTTATAAAATTTATATCATTACCCATTTCTTTTAGGTTATCATTAAACCACTTCACTTTATTTTCTCTAATGGGTGAAGTATATTTTTTTAATAAATAATATATCCAGATATTGTTGCAATGTTATGTACAATACATTAAACTTATCCCAATCTGAAATTGAGGAATTAAGTACATAGCATTCCCAATTAATAGTTTCACACAAATAAAATAGATAAAAACGTTCGTGTGGTGTAATGAGTTTAATTTTATTATTAATTTTTATATTTTATATTATATCAGCGATATATTGTAACAACAATAATACAACAGACGAATTACGTTGCAACCACTACACAAGTTTTATTATCTAGTAGCGCAGTAACATTAAATGATAAATAACTAGCGCTAAAGCACCACATGTATATACGAGTGTGGATCAGATATAAATCGGATTTTTTTATATATCGGTCGCTAAGTGAAGGGTTATGACTGTATTGGAGGTGTTTTTCATGGGGATGGGAGGGTCACTAATGCTTATTGCAGTCAGTAGCACCATGTCTGAGCACGAGGTAAATACGTATGTTGAGCAACGCATCGTTCTTCAATTTTTCGTCACTCTCTGCACAGTTCGCTGATAATACCCTTTTGAAAACTCAAGCCTACGAATGGCATTATATTTAAGTGGCTGAGCAACGGCAGGAAACGTGCAGGCACGCTGACCGCGAACAGGCATTCAGTAATTCAGTAGGCGAACATTTGTGCAATCCGTGAGTTGGTTGAAGTTGACCGTAGACTTGTAGTATACAAAATTGCTACAGATGTAGTAATATCGTACAGGAGTGCTCAATTAGTCTTTTCCAATGAGTTGGGTTACCGAAAATTGTCGGCAGGGTGGGTTCTCGACTACTGACGAAAAATCACAAAGCAAACCGTCTTAAAAAGTGACACGTTAAAACAAAATTTAAAATGTTTAGTATAGAAAATATATTTATCTAATGTTCAGTAATACAGAGCAGAACTTTCGAATTAGTTATTTAATTTTATTTCGAAGAGATTGAATGTTTAAAAATGAATAGTGAGCATTGGTTATGTCAAAAAGGATGACTTACTAGGTTAATGCATGTCCCGTATAAATAAATAACGTTTAACAATAATTCCTGCCGGACAATTATTCGCATTAGTAAAGTGTTCATTAAATTTAAATTCCATGGAAAGATTTCGTTTGCAACTTTTCGCAAGTAAAATTAACTTTATTAATAAGTAAATTAATATGATCTCTCATCTGTTGTTCTTACCCAAATCTTAGCGATTTGACTGGAAAAGACCGATGGTTTTGGACTAATCACAACAGCGATCTCGGAAGAGTGGTTTTAGTCTGTAGCAGTCTGATACTATCCTACTACAAGGATGTCCAAGGTGGATTTCCTCTCCTCTCAAAGAGGTATTTTTAAATTAGATAATCGTTTCTTGTTCACGGTCATAGTGTATTTCTCTCTAAACATGACATTTATATGTTTTGTATAAGTACGGAAATTGGAAACAGTAGATTTAATATCCACAGAAATGCATATAGATGAATTTTTGTTTGCAGATTTTGAGTTTATCTTATAATGTGGTTTTCCTTCAATAAGTTTTACTTACGTTCATTGAAAATCATAAACGGTGCGTAATTTTTTAATAATGATAAATGTATTTGATTTGTTTTCATCCTAAACAAAAATATCGCCATTCTTCTGTTTTATATTTAAAATAGAATTATATTTTTAATTAATTGCTCACTTAACCCGTGGTGAAACATATTTGAACTTGATTAGTGTTTTTAATTTCTAATCAAGTTTTTTTAAAAATAGAATTGTTGTGATTTTCGAATAAAAGTAATTTTCCTCTAATATCGTGATATTATACTGAGGAATATCATTCTTATCATTCATTTGGAACGGCCTTGATCTTCTCATAAGATATAATATACCCTTAACGACTCATTTTCAAGTTTGAGTGCACTTAGGTGGAAAGAATTGCCACAGTTTATTCATATTAATAGTATGCCCTGGAGATCTGTGCAAAAATAAGAAAACTGGGTTCAATTCTTATTTTTGTGGTCTTTGTCATATTGCCAAATAAATTTTGCACTGAAGTTTAATATGCTTTAACCTTCAATAAGTAATCGTGATAACATTTGCCAAGTTTACTAGACTCCTTCCTAAGTAGAAAGAATGTACAAAAATTTGTATAATTGTTTAAAAATTGAATCGATTTCCAACTGTAAATTAATGATATTAATCCTCTGGATATCTATCTTAGATAATTGCTAGGTCTTTATTATATCGGTTGTTGTTGGCGATTTGAAATATGGTATTGTACCATTTGTGTATAAAAATAGCACAAAATAAGAAACAATTAAAATCACACAACATAAAAACAACAATAGTAAATAGAAAGAATTTGAGACAACAAATTATCAATAACAGAATAGAAAATACAGACTCACTAAAAAGGTCTGGGGTATACCATATCAAATGTATAAAATATTTTCTACATAGGACAACAGGATAAAAATTTTAAACAAGACTACGCAAACACTCAATTTTAAATACTGGGTGACTGGTGAAAAACCTTTGATGCTGGATCTCGGTTATTTTTGATATGATTTGAATAAATAAAACATCAAATTAAATGATTAATATGAACTGAACTGGTATTTTTATTGCGTCCAGTTTTTGACAAATTACGATCAACTTTTTTTTCAAATTGCACTATATATACAGGGTTATTCACGCTATATGGCAGATAATTAATTTAGTATGTCACTTTAGTTTGAAAAGCCTCTCATTTGTTATAGTTGTGTTATTTTGCGTATGATTTCTTTCGGGAAACCTTTAAGTATAAACTCGGAAAGCCAATAAATAATTTTGATGACATTCTCTACGCATAAAAATAATATCAATAGGCTCTTATTTTGAGTAAATCTTCATTTTTACTAAGAAATACAACATCGATGTTCAAACAATAACGATTACTAACGATCTAACATAAAAATGCAAAATAGCAAAAGGCAGGATTTTCAAACTAAAGTGACAGACTAAATTAATTATCTGACGATTCTAAATACCATAGAAAACTAGATACATTAAATATTTATTCAAAAAATACAAAAACGAAAAAAGACTAAAGACTTCAGATATAAATACCATTCGATATGTAATTAAAAAGTGCATTTGCTAATAAATTAAAAAATATGGCGTTCCATTTAAATAAGGGAAGTTATAGCCACTTAAAGTTCTCATTTGTTTAATTTCAATTTATTTATTTATTTACATCCTGCATAAGATAGCAAGTTTATTATACTTCTAAAATAAAATATGATTTATTTTTACATTACAGTGTAAATTTGGTATACATAACATAATAATTTTTCAAGTATTTGAAACATGAAAAGTAAGTTATATTTTTATTCAAATTATTTCAAAAACTTTAAGGTTTAGGTATTAATAACCTTTTTAAAACAAACACTTATTTTGATCGAAGAATCCAAAAATACAATTAATACCCGGTGTTCCATTTAGAAAAACACAACTTTGATACTTTTTGGGTTTTTGGAACACCCTATATATTATGAAATTAAAAAATTAAAAAATCAATCCATATCGAACACATACAATGCAGTCCTTAGCAATAAAATTAATAAAGAATTAAACAAATTGAATACAAAAATATCATTTAAAACAAACAATTCCCTAGACGGCTATTTAAGAAATAATAATAATAATAAACATGTATTTACTAAAGGTAATACATACATACAGAAAACAGGTCAACAAAAAGAAGGTAATATTATTTCATGGTTTTGGCATAGCTCCATTTCACATTTAAAAAAAATAAAAATTTCTATTTTATACACATTTAAGTCTTTAATATTTTTTTAAGTAATCAGGTAAAACACTAATCAACTTTTAGCATACATATGAGGGATCTTTTCGGTAAAATACAGCCAATGGACTGGATATACGTAATCATATCTACGCATTGTATTGCTTAAATAGATGGCATGTTTAAAATTAAATTTCAGACATTCTAGAATCTTTTAGTGAAGAATAAAAATTCTATCAAAAAGTGATTTCGAATTTTAATAACGATGCGAAGTAAACATTCACCAATATATAAGCCTAAAAACTTGATATGTTTGCTGATATTTCGAAATGTTGATTGCATTTGAAAACGATGGTATTTGTTTTATTTGAATTTAATAGTAACTGATTTTCTTGAAACCAATTATTAGCTGACTGTAGTGCATTTTCACAATTGTTGGTAAGCTCAATGCCATTACTAGCCCGAACCAATAAATTTGTATCACCTGCATTATTTATGGCATACACATTTCCCTTAATGATTGCCAAAATCATTTATATATATATATATATATATATATATATATATAATAAAGAGTAATGGCCCAAAAATGCTACCTTGGTGAACATCCATATATTTATAAAGTTTATTCAATAAGATGTTGTGATTTATGCTTTATATAAATCTAAAAAAATCACAAAATCTTTATTCTCAATTCTTCAATTATGTTTAATGTATACTTATATACAGCTGTTTTGATACTCTTACCTTTTAAAACCCCATGTTGGTTAGGATTTATTAAGTAGTGTGAATTTGAAAAGCAACTAACACGAGTCTTAAAGGTTTTAGAGAATACCGTTAAAAAACTTATTGGATGATAACTGTCAAGTTCATCCAGATTCCCATTTCTAAAGAGAGGTTTGACCACAGTAATTTTTAATAAATCTGGGAAACATCCACATTCTAAAGAGGAATTAATGATATTGTGAATTGGTTTAGTTATTATATTGGCACAATATTTAATAATGTTTACTGGGATCTCATCGATACTTAATAATAAAGATAAATGTAAAAGACACCAACGTAGTGTACGTGTTGACATATGGTGACTGCCCAAAATAATATATGGCCCAAATCGGAAGATCATTCAAACAGCAAATAGAAGGGCATAAAAAAATGTTTTCATACAAAATACTCCAACAGAACATAACCATACTCCAAATATTGATTTTAAAATACTACACGAAGTGAAGAAATGACAAAAACTTACACTATTGAAAAACCTTAAAATTTATAAAAATAAAACAGAAAATTTATTAAACGATTAACAGGATTTATTCAACTCGCCTTTTATAAGAATGTTCATGCCGGTACTAATTTCTAATGTCAAAGTAAAGTGACAGAACTAAATTATTTTTTTATGTCCTACTAATTACCGAATGACATTAAAAATCAAAAATACTGCATAAACCACATTGCATTTCTTGTTGCCAATAAACCTTACCAGTAAGTCTCCTAGTAGAAATATCGGTCTAATTAGCCAGTCATCCACAATTCCAACCCAAACGATCAACGAGAGCTGATAATCTTCAAGTATCTCAGAAAGATTTTTTCAGAAAAATAGTTTCATCGGTTAAAAGAATCAGCATTAGTAGTTGAGGAATTTGAATTGACAGAATATAATCCGTGCAGGAACGTGTTGTATGTTATATGGGTCTAACAAAGAGTCCATAAAAAAAATCCAAACAGTCCTATTTCTTGCATTCGAAGTATTTGCAACCTTTCCTTCCTCTATTACGTCCAGCACATTCGCTTCTACTTCTACCGTTACTCTGCTGGTTTCATAAAGAGGAGGACATTACGATCAGGAAGTCGTTGGCAAATTCTCTTTACGAGTTAAACTCATTTTGATTACAGTCATAATTTGTTTTGATAGATGAATAATTCTACTAATCGGCAATAGTAATTCGGCCGCTGTGTTTATAGATTAGACAAATGTTGAATCAGTTTTAGGATCGATCTAACTAGAGCCCTTGTACTCTAGCATTGCCATTTTCTTTTTAATGTGTTTTTATGAGAACATTTTCATTATGTGTGTGTGCGCATATTTAAAATCTTTTAATTACGACTCTTGTCGTTTTTATATTTTTTTAATGAGCATCACCTATTTTTCTTCCACTAAAATTATTAAGTAATGCTAAAATACAAATAGGTGTAATTTATACATATTTATATTTAACTTATTAGCTAGATTTTTATAGTAGTTTTATCATTTCATTATTAAATTGTTGCACATCTCTTCTTCTTAGGGTGCTTTCTCCTAAAGAAAGTTAGCTATCATTATTGCAATTTACACTTTAGATGCAGCAGCTCTAAATAGTTCGGTAGATGTCTGTCTACCTTCTTCGTCGACCACTTGATCTTTTACCGTCTATTTTTCCTTGCATGATCAATTGTAGAATAGAGTATCTTGTCCAAAATATTCTAATTTTCGTTTCTTAATGGTCTGAACAAGCTCTTTTTCTTTTTGGACTCGGTGCACATCTCTAAGTTATGACAAACCTGCAGTTTTGGAGCGTATCCTTATTCGCTAGTAATTTACACATAGTCACAATACGTTTTTGTTTCAAAAAAATATATACTACATGCAATAACAAGTTACTCAATTATAAACCAAATTAACTTATAGATTTTATTTCTTAAATATTTATAGTGTAGAACGCACACCAATGCATATTGAGAAACATTATTATTAAAATTTACAAAATAGGATTAAATATATCAAAATGATATTGTACTTCATGGTAAATTTTCTGCACCTTGCAGAGGTATAGAATAAAAAAAAAACATCTGCGGGTTTCTGGAACATATCCTTGTTACATGATAACCTGCGGTGTGTAAGAATCGTGAACCAAATTATGTACTATCTTGTATAATTGACAGATTGGCATAAATCAATGCCTTGGTGAAATTAAACATATACCAAATTCATTTACTAAATTAAAATCTATTAATAATTATTATTTATAGATGGATAAGTGTCAAATTAGAAATACCACTCTAAAACTTCGCTTAAGCTTTTATTAGATACCATGTAATAAAAGTAAATGTTATTAATTGTCCCAGGAAATGTCAAAACACTACACTTGTAAATATTTAAAATTAAGCCGTTATTATTACACTATACACATAATCTATTTAAATCTTTCTGTAGAATAAATATTACAATATGGCATTAGTAACTCTTCTAAAAAAATATATAATAATAATTATTATTTATTTCCCAGCAGAAAATATCTAATTTTAAGTTATCTTAAAATTACAAAAGAGCACAACATTATATAAATAATCAGTAATAAAAAAAGAAATAATGAGTAAATATATATAAAATGCAAATAATAAGTGTTCTATAACAAATTTAAAATTGATTCCATGAATTGGCACCAGGAGGTGTGAATATCAACTTTATACTGAATGTTACTATATGTTCGAACCATCGCGTTTAGTGGAGAATTAAAGTATACATTTGTCTGACTACGATTATACAGAAAAGTCATCGAGTTTCTACTAGCCAATCTAGGTACATATAGGTTTGTTTATTTGTGCCAATAAGTTCTGATTATCTATAACATTATAAACAATTTGGCAGAAAAATTTCGTTGATATTATTTTGCATCTCGAAGCTAATGATTTTAAATTAAATATAGACAACATAAGGGAATATGTAACAGATTCAGCCGGATAATGTGAATAGATAAAATAAAATAAAAAAAATCTAAGACAAATATTTTGAATTCGCTGTATTGATTTAATATGAAGGCGACCAAACTAGCGCACAGTATTCTAATTTTAAATGAACGTACGATACATATAACGATATAACTACATTAATATTCTTAAACGGTTCACGTAGGCGACATATAAAGCCAAGCATATTCGTCGTCTATCTAATTATTTGGCTGTAGTGTGGAATGAAAGACAATTCTTTGTCAAACAATAGCCAAGGATCCCTAATACTATCGACATTATTTAAAAAGGTGTTGTCTAAGGTATAATTAACACGAATAGATTCTGCACATACATTTAACGTTGAAATACAGGGTGTCCCGTTAATGCGGGGAAATGGCTAGACCATAGATTCCTGGGGGCAAAATATGACGATTTAACGCAACTTATCTATATCCAAAAATTTACGGTTAAGCCGGAATTTGGCTTCAAAGTTTCAAAATTTTTTATTTCTTTTGTTTATAACAATTGAACGCTTTATTTGATTTGAATGAAATTTATTATTAATAAGTACCATAATATCATACATCATTTCAGTTATTGTTGGCATTAGTGATTGACAGGAAGTATAAAAAACAGTAGTACCACCACTTAAAAACTAAAATATTTTTTTATTGGTGCATCCAATAAAATCTAAAAAAATCTACTTGAAAGGGCATTAGATTTCAAAACTTTTTTGACTCTTACCAGTTTTTGATATCTTGTACGGTTTTTGCAAAAAAAAATAAAATATGAATGTAGTATACTCATTATGCACTCATTAATAAGTAAATAAACTTACTCTATTGAATAAAAATTAAATAATACCAATTAATAAAATAAATCAAAACAACATCTAACACTTTTCAAACAATTTTCTTTGCAAAATCCTAATACAAACAAGATATCTGTTTGTTCCAAATATGAATATTTATGAACTATAATAAAGTTAAAAATTAATTGTTAAAAGACACTAAATAATTATTATTATACATAATTTACATTTTTTAAACAAAGACGGCCACGAAAAACATTTTTTTTCAATTCGATGAAAAACTTGATTTTGTTTTTACTAGATAAAAAATATATATTTTATTTTTTTGTGGGAAAACCGTAAAAGATATCAAATATTATTAAGAGATAAAAAAGTTTTTAAATTAAATTGTCTTTCAAGTAGTATTTTTTTTAGTTTTTATTAGATCCACCAATAAAAAAATATTTTAGTTTTTAAGTGGTGGTACTACTGTTTCTTATACTTCTTGTTATCCAATAATAGTCATAATAACTGTAATGATGTATTATATTGTGGTAGTTATTAAAAATAAATTTCATTGAAATCAAATAAAGCGTTAAATTGTTATAAACAAAAGAAATAAAACATTTTAAAACTTTGAAGCCAAATTCCGACTTAACCGTAAATTTTTTGATATAGATAAGTTGCGTTATATCGTCATATTTTGAC
This sequence comes from Ontholestes murinus, assembly GCA_963969525.1. NCBI lineage: Eukaryota > Metazoa > Arthropoda > Insecta > Coleoptera > Staphylinidae > Ontholestes > Ontholestes murinus. The sequence goes on from OZ018395.1 coordinate 38,768,974, forward strand.
CTCAGGAATCTATGGTCTAGTCATTTCCCCGCATTAACGGGACACCCTGTATTTAATTTTAGGTCATTAGAAACACTTAACTAACGCACTTACTATGTTTTAACCACTAAAAATTATGTAATATATATATACATATATTACAAAAACGCACGACTTAAGTTTCGACGGTTTAATGTCATTATCAAGTCATCCTTATGATTAGGTCATTAGCTTTACTCCAGTTTTGTACTTGTAATAAATCATTTTGTAATACGACACAATCATCATCAGACCGAATTCTTCTGTAATTTTTTCATCATGCATGCATATATACGAATTGGAGACTGTGTATCAATTACGAGGTCATTAATAAACTTTATGAACAGTAGGGGGGGCTAAATTTGAGCTTTGGGGGACACCACTGGTGTGACAAAATTTATTAGACCTATTGTTCAAATATTCGATTCATTATATTAGATTAATCATGTTATCACTAAATCCCCAAACTCTTAACTTACGTAATAGAATCGAGTGCTTAATAGAGTCAAAGGCCTTGCTGAAATCGTGTATATCACATCGACTTGGCTACGCTAATCAAGATGACGAGATACAAATTCCTGACTTTAAAACATCCGCTGTTTTGAAGATCAAGTTAAAAATATGACTAAGTGGTTTTAATAAAGCTGAAATACAATCTCGCACCAAGAATGGAGGAATGTTATCATTACCACATGTAAAGTTGTTACTAAGTTTTTTGCCGCCATCTATACAGTGTGTAAAGTGATGGGGTTTCCTATAGGGAAAACTTTTTTAATATGAATTTTAGGAAAAAAACTTATTCTTTATAAAAAAATTTGCTTGCTTCGAAACCCATTATGGTGAAAGAAAAATCCAGTTAACACTTAAGATAAGATAAAAAATTGAAATTATGTCGAGTTGTTGATTTCAAATATGACTGAAAAACTCGGACTTAGTCATATTTAAAATCAACAACTCGACATAATTTCAATTTTTACTTTCACTACATTCAAAGTATATTTAGAAGAAGTATTGTTTTCGTGTTTTTTTCTTTAATTTTTTTTTGCGGAAATATTCGCCCTGAGTCAATTAGTTTAATTTCTGGAAAAAAAAAATTGTCTGTGTGTGTGTCTGTCTGTCGGTGGGCACTGTATCTCAAAAACGAATGATCAGAATTGAAAAGCTTTTGGTGAACAATTATAGACCGGAAGTGGATGTTTATTCGAGGCGTTTTTTTTTTGTTTTTTCGTGATATTTTTCTAAATATGGAAAATTTTAAAAAATGGTTCAAACATAAGTTAAAGGGAATGAAAAACAGAATAACTTTTATTAAAACATATTTTTCATAAAATCCTTAACTTTTGAGAAAAAAAAATAAAAATTGAAAATTTTGCCAATTGCTAAGAAATTATTATAGTTACATAAAACGTGTATTACAAATAATTGTAGAGAATTCAAAATTGAACAAATTATTAAGAATAGCCTTTTTGCGTAAACCTCATAGTTTTCCAGTAAAATATAAGTAAAGTACTATGATGGCTACATCACCATTTTATTTATCTTATCTTAAGTGTTAAATGCATTTTTCTTTGACCATAAGGGGTTTTGAAGTAAGCAAAATTTTTTATAAAGAATAAGTTTTTTTAGGAAACCCCATCACTTTACACACTGTATATGTCATTTATAATGTCAATATTAATAGTTTCACTTTGGTTGACTACCAAATCATTTATAGAAATCGTTGACGTACTTGGACTATAAACGGAAGAGAAATATTTGACAAAATTCTCAATTGTTAATAGCTGTGCCTCCAAAATTAATTGAGCCAGGGATTCGTCATTGAGATTTTTTCGAGTTTACATAATTCCAAACATTTTTGGGTTCATTACGTATTGACTGCCCAGCATGCAGAACCAAGTTTCTTGGTTTCTTTTAATAGTCTTTCGAATTTCTATGCGTAAGTTTTTCACTCGATTTTATAAATATTAGCTGTATGGTTTCGTAGCTAAATCAACAGGGATATTTATATGAATTTGACTTACACGTAGTAAGAGTACACACTCTTTAAAAATTAAATCAAGCGTACGGTGAAGTGATACACATGATGTGTCCGTATTAGTACTACAAGTTACATTTGTCCAATCACAATTAAGTATTTTTTCATAGAGCAAATTAAAATTTGCTTTACGAAAATTATATTTGAGGCATTTTGAATTAACGTCCATATTAACATAAGATTTAGAGACAATGTCAATCAGAAATGGCATAGGTGGATGATGAAGATCAACTTTCGTGATAATCAATTCAGAATGATATGTACATTTTAATATTATTTCTGGTTAATAAAAGGTCCAAAATGCCATCATTAACATTGACGTTATTATCATATGTTTGGTCATCCATGGACTTTTTATAATTAGGAATATTCTTGGATCTTAACGGCGTTCATTTAGTGGTACATTTCAATATTAAGAATAAAGAAAACACTTTTACTTTTTTATACCACTTTAACTTAAAGTGTTTTCTTTATTCTTAATTAGGAATATTGAAATTACCTTATGCAATGACTGAACTATATTGTGATAAAACTCGATCTAATTCGTTACAGGCAGTAATATACGTATCAACAGGTTTCAAAGGAGGAATGAACAAACAAAACATGTGGTAGTACTATTAAACGTGACACGAACAACTAAAGGGTCCGCCAATAGGGACGCGCGAAGTTTGCCGGAAGGGTGCGGCCATGTTGTTCGAGGTAGAGCTGTCAAAGTTGCTGTCATTTGTTCAGTATATAACCCCAAATCACCATGGCAAGTTTGAGTGTCGAGCAGCACGTGCAAATTATTAAATTATTTTACGAAAATGGGTCATCAGTTCGAGCAACGTTCCGCGCACTTCGCCCATTTTACGGTCGCGATGATCGGCCTATAGAGTCGAGTATCCGTCGATTGGTGGGCAAATTCGAGTCGACTGGTTCAGTAAACAACCAGCCAACACTGTTGGTGTGGATTTTGGGCCGGCGGCATCATCGGTCCGTACTTTTTCGAGAACGAAGCTGGGGCGGCCATAACCGTCAATGATACTACAGGTCGATGATAACCAACTTCTTTTGGCCTAAACTGGATGATATGGACACGGACGACATGTGGTTTCAGCAGGACGGCGCCACGTGCCACACAGGCCATGCCACAATGGACATTCTGCACGAGCGATTTCCGGACATGGTCATCTCGCGCGGAGGCAATATCAACTGGCCACCGAGATCGTGTGATTTAACGCATTTAGACTTTTTTCTCTGGGGCTATCTCAAGTCGCTGGTCTACGCCAACAAGCCTCTAAACACCGATGACCTCAAAGTCAACATACGCAACGCCATCGCTCAAATTGAGGCCGATATGTGCTCCAGAGTCATCGAAAATTGGACCTCCCGGATCCGGGCTACCAAACGGAACCGCGGTGGTCATTTGAACGATGTTATCTTCCATACTTAATTTGGTCGAATACCCTTTCGAATGAAAAATAAATTTCGTTTCTACCTCACACACAACTTGTTTTATTCAATTTTAAAGTTCGCGCGCCCTTATTGGCGGACCCTATACAATTTCAACATTTACATGTATATTTTCCGTAACACAATTTAGATTGTTTTTAACAGCCACCATTACTCCGGCGCTTCTTCTACCAACTCTATCACACCGAAATACAATTCTGAATCATCGACACCATTAGGAAGCCATTGGTAATTATTTCGTTTTCCGACACGATTCACGGAACACCACGCACAAATTTCATCTTGATATTCGTTTCTCCAGCATCCCTCTCCTGTTTAAATTTATCTGTGGTAACATTTTCTTGCTCGATTTGGAGAGGGGTGCGGTCGGTTTTGAATATTATATTCTTAAAATTTTCATTATTTTTTAATCGACCTGAATTGCATAGAATAATCCTACTCTCTTCGACATAATGTAGAGCCGCCTTAATAGCCCCACATTTTCCAGAAATTTTCTTTCCTAATCTAATAGTGTGTTTCGGCAATATAGATCCGATTGATATTGATAAAAAGATATTTTGCACGACTACATTATCCCCATCATCTTGTTCAGAAACATTGAAACAAATAATGTTTTTAGCACACTTTCTATTATTTCGTCGGACATAAAATTCAAATATCATCAGCATATAAAAAATAATTAGATTCATTACATCTTAATTAAAAAAGCACTAAAAACCTTTCTTCACAATTTTATTTAAATTCACAGATATATATTTCGGACACAAAGTGACCATTATCAATGTGTTAATACTCAAACTCATTACATACATCATGTAAAAATTATATACACATTAGTTGCGAGACCTGCGGCAATCCTGAAATTGCAGCATATGAGAAAGAGCGTACACCTACATATTCAATGAATTGTGCTCGCATTCGACTGGATTGCATCTTTTTTTTGATAAATGAACTATAATTTTGCCAGAGATGGTTTTTGTTTCTCATGGAACATTTTAGTTTTTGGAAGATAGGAGACAATTGAACTCCTCTAACCAACTCCTACTAACTAAAATAGCTCCATCGCAGTTGAAACCAGTCCAGAACTCTAACGTTTGCCTAATCTGGAACTCAGGCGAAATGATTGCTAAGATTTTGGAGACCCGTGACTGTTACAAACATATCCTTGTCAATATGTGACGAGCAAAAACCCGAGGTTTCGTAATATTTTTAAGCACACTTGAAAATGCTCTGAATATAACCATAATATACTGATTTCCATAAAAATTGCAACATCTAGAATTTGTTAACGTTTTTACAGAAATTTTCATAAAACTTCTATTTTCATGAAACAATCTAGCTAATAGTTTGTTTTTTCCTTTGTATTTAGTAACAATAAATTTCAAGAAATAAACCAGTTTCTGAATTTATAGAACATTACCAAGAGTACGTTAACATCGATAATTGGTTACATTGCCAATGTAGTAGAACCCATTGCACTTTCATATCTTCAGGGGCTGGAAAATCCCATTCTCCATCAGGATAATACGCGCCCTCATACGTGAAGGGCTACAACACGTTTTTTTGAAGAAGCTAACATTGCCGTCCTCCTGTCCTGCTCGGTCGCCCATTGAACATGAATGGGATGCGATCGGTAAGCGAGTGGGTAACTTACACAATCTTCAGCTATGGAATATATATATGTTATATTTGAGGTTTTCGCGGGTAAAATATGTTAATACAGGTTTTCGGGTGTTTTTCCGCGTGAATTGTGTGAATGTACGACGTTTCGATGAGCTCTCTGCCATCTTCATCAGGTATCTTCGCTTGTGTGGATCAAGGAATTACTGGATTGCCTTTAAGTTGGTGCTGTATTTATAGTTGAGTTTCTCACATTCCTTCTGGTTTGGCTTCGTCACGAAGACAACACAACAAC
>OZ018395.1:38774596-39080293 GCA_963969525.1 Ontholestes murinus
CAAGACACTATCTTAGGATGGAGTTATCCACGGACTCCGAAGAGGTGTTCAAAACACCAACAAAAATGGGAAGAGGCCGCCCAAAAAGGAGCGAAACCGACTTCTCGGAAATGTCGTGAACACACGAAGTAACACAAAAACCAAAACGCGCACACACCAAACAATCCACTAAACCAGCATCTACTTCTAACACATCAATAAATACAACCACCACCACAACCACACAAAATACCCCCAACAAACAACCACAATACAAACACACTTTTTACTGTAATACCGCGCAAGAACTAACAAGACTACAAATGGCCCAAATTTAAAAACCAAAGTAAGGTTCATTATAAAATCAAATTTAGAAAAGCAGTATATTATAAACAACCTAAACACACTCAAAACCGAGAAGGTCATTGCTAAATTCACCGAGGCGGCCGCGACACCGACTGCGCAGAGAGAAAAACGCACGCCCGATGCTTCTTACTGTTGCATTATAAAAAGCGTGGAATTAGAAATAAATGGCGATACAATAAGTGACGCCTTAAACGAAAAAGGATTCACCCATCGTACTACATCAAAAATTTATGTACATGTGCAAGATCTACCCCATCGTAGTTAGCCATGCCCCAGAACCAATTCCAGTCCCATGTAACAAGTTTACACACAAAACTACCGATTGCACCAAAGAAATTAAATGCGCAAAATGCATAGGAGCGGATTCCACCTCAACCTGCACCACCACACTCGCGGAAAGATGTCGCGCGTGCAACGAAGAGGGCCACGCAGAGTGGTCCATGAAATATAGGAACCGCCCAACCAAGCCCATCGAAGGAATAACCAATATTAAAATCCACAGTACTAACCAAAAAACAACCGACATGGACAAAACAGTTATTAAACACAGCCGCGTTCACAAACCATTTTCACTCCATGACTTTATTTTAGATACTTACGCGACAGAAATAAATTCACCTAAAGCAATACAGACAGACAGGAACTACTAGAAAAACTAAAAAATAGGTTCATAGAATCTTATCAAATAGATACGCACGCTTAATTTTCTTATAATTGAATTGATTGATTGATGAGGCACTTAGGTGTTGAAAATCCATACTTAATATTGAGATAACGCAATTCAAATATTGGTTAATAAACCAATATTTGAAAATCAAACAATTGCGTTATCTCAATATTATAATTGAATGTTCATCGTCATGTTCGAGTTAAAGTTCCCCGACATTATCCCATACATTTCCCCTAAAGATGGAGTCCATATTGCATCAACTACTGTTCCCAATGGCTAATGTATGATTCCTCTATACCAACATTAATTCAATCCGCAATAAATCCCATTACCTTTCCAACAATCCTATACATGTTAACCTTCTCGTTGAAACTAAAACTAAGGATTCTTTTAATTTTAATAATTGGAAGGCAATCCAAATACCGTCATCTACTTCCAATGATTATCCACGAGGAGGTTTACCAACCTTTATAATGAACGAAAATAAATCCTCAACCCCCGACATAAACCTCGCTACATCCAACATCAGTCATTTAATCCACACAGTAACTCTCATTCCAGACCTTTGTTCCGATTACTTATCAATACAATTTGATCTTAATATCCAATCCCAATCAACTCCTCTCCCTCCCGAATATATTTACCATTACCATGAATGCAACTTCGAAGGAGTTGCACACGACATGTCTAGGCAATTTAATAATACTACCAATATTAGCCCACTTATAATATCTCGATTTAATTTCACCCTGAGTCCATTATGTTCCACACTCCTAAAATTCAAAAACAATATTACAAGTACCCACCTAGCACCTAAATTTATCCTCTGACTTATTAAATTCAAAAGACAGCTATACAGTGACATTAAACTTAACGATGACAGAACACTTAAATAAAAATTTAACAAACTCAACAAAGACATAAAGACGCTTATTTTTGAATATAAAAGAGAAAAATTTACAGAAACTTGCCAACAAATGAATGCCATGCAAGGTAAGACTTACTGGACGCAAATAAAACGACTGACAAAATATAAAAAATCTGACAATATCACTAGTTTTATAGACCCATCCGATAATTCAACAATCACTGACAATAACCTAATTTCAAATACATTTGCCGGACATTTTCAAAATACATTCAAAAAAACAATTAATAACGACTTTGACGATAATGTTCACGACATTGTAAATGACTGGTACAATACATTCAACTCTCAGCCCTCTCCACCCCCCAATTGACGATATTATAAGTGAAGCAGACTACTATCGACCATTGCATTCTGGTAAAAATACCTCCCCTGGCCACGACAATATTCCTCGACCTATCCTTAAAAAATGCCCGAACATATACACCAATTTATACTTAATATCCTCAATTACTGCTACCAAAACCAATACTTTCCCAGCGAATGGAAGCAAGGTATAATCATATGCATCCCTAAACCCGATAATCTCACAAGCTACCGCCCAATTACCCTCCTTCCTGTAATAGGTAAACTATTTGAATCCATCCTGAAAGAAAAAATTCTGGAATCCTCCAATGCATCCATTCCTGACTACCAATTTGGTTTCACCCCTCAAATATCCACTACACTCCCCCTTACTATCTTAACTTCTAATCTCCAAACAAAGCACCCAGAAGGCTACATGTCCGCTGTGGTTTTTCTTGACATTAAAAAGGCGTTTGACTCGGTGTCGCATCGAGGTTTGCTTTATAAATGTTTCCTCCTAAACATCTCTAAACACCTTCTCATTTTAATCCACGAATTCCTTAATAATCGATCCTGCCAAATAAAAATCCGACAATCACTCTCCAGACCATTTCCCCTACAACAAGGTTACCTCAAGGATCCCCACTCTTTACAATCTTTATTGCCACGATATATTCCATCCCGATCCAAAACACTTCGATCCCACCATATACCCTCTCCTATTTGCGGATGACACCGAACTAATCGCACACGCACCTACCCTCTCTACTGCCCTCAACTCCTTACAAAATGCATTAGACTCCCTACAAACATGGTTTCGCAAATGGCGAATTCAAATGAATCCTTCAAAATCCAAACTCCTTATTCCCTTCCACAAAATTACACCATCCTCTCCCAAAATTAAAATCCATCGAACCGAAATTGCACCCTCTCACACCTGCAAATACCTAGGAAATACCAGGGCCCGGCATTTTCGATCTTTAACTTATAAAAACCAAGGCATTACAGCCAAAACAGCAACCAATATTTACAAATCGATATGCCGGCCCCTGTTAGACTATGGCTCAATCCTTTTCACCCAATGCCGTCCTCCCACCCTGCATCATATCCAAGTCACCGAAAGATCCGCACTCCGAACCCTTACCAAAATCAGACACCCAAATAGCCCTCTTCGTAACCCTTCCAATGAGCTACTATACGAATCCACCCAAATAATTCCTATTACCCATCGTACATTAGCCATCAGCACAAAATTTGCTACTAAACCTAACATAACCCTCCTTGACAAATATTGTATTCCCCGCAATCCCAATATTCCCACAAAATTCAAACACCCCACAAACACTGTTCATCAATTCATTAGATCGCATCATTCGGACAGTTAAATTCAACTAGCTTCAATTTTTATATGTTTTTATTTAATTTCTTTTAAGAAAGGGCAGAAAGACCTACGGTCGATAGCCCAGACAGTGGCAGACTAACACTAATCATACTATATATATGTTATTTTTGTAAATAAAAAATTGTAATGCTAAAAAATGTCATATTTGACATAACTCAATGAGTATAATAAAGTTCTTCTTTTGGAGATATAAAAGCCATATTTGGCAACTTAAATGATGAAAATCATTAACCAGAGCTTCAGTGGCAAGCAACATCCTCAACGGAATTAAATTGGGCAAGAGTGGAAGATCATCAATGTGTGAACTCAAGCCTTTCCATGTGCGTTCAAAATTCTTGTGAATTCTTATAGGATTACGTTTTATTTAGGAAGAATTGTGTAAGCATGTTGGATAAATAAATAAATACAAATACAAATACAAAATATGTGTTACTGTAATAAAGATGTTGTATATATATATATATCACATACTAAATAAATATAGGACATATAAAAACATAATAAAATATTCTGTAAAATTTAAAACAGATTTTTTAAACTAAATTTATTAAAAAAGGATTATTTCTTAAATAATAAAATCTACTTTTCTTTGCTTGTTAATAATATTGTCAATATGAATATCCATATATCTAGAAATATGCATTAGAGCTAACTCGGTTAGTCTTTCTTGAGACATAGTGGCTCGCATCTATGATTTGAATATTTTCAGTGTAGAAAAGCTTCTTTCTGCGGAAGCAACACTAACGGTCAGATTACAGAATATTTGTAAAATTATTTCTATGTTCAGTAAATATTGGGGTCAACTTTTCTGTATGCATTTAAAGCATTTCCTGGTAATTAATCTTTTAGTTTATTTTTCTTTTGCCATTGTAATTTCCAAAATCCAATTCAGACTTAATTGCTATTGCACATGTTTCATTTTCAGGTAAATTTTTATTTAAATATGTTGCAACAGTTTGTTGTCAATAAAACATTTGGTATTATTGTGTTAAAATTGAACAAATTCATCGTGTCTTTATTAAATTTGTATTGCAGATCTGTAATAATATTATTCAGAAGAGGTAAATACATGTATATATTAATTCGATAATAATCCTCTGTTTAGAGGAACCTAAAACAGCGGTCGACGTACATGCAAAAGCCATAAAAAGTAGTGTAGAAAAAAGTTAAATACAATAAAAATAGGAAAATTACCCCACAAATCCTAGCTTCTAATTCCCTACCAATGCAACAATAACCCTACTCACAATATTCACATCTCCCATACAACCGTTTCCCCCTCTACATCCATAAAATACCTAGGCATTACCATAAAATTAAAATCATCACCAGGGCTAAATTATTTAGAAATTTAACGTACAAAAACAAGGGAATTTCCACCAAATCAGCTGTTAAAATCTATAAAATGATTTGCCGCCCTCTACTCGACTATGGTAATGTCATTTTCCCCCACTCCTGCAACCCTACTCTCCACATATCCAAGTTAGGGAGCGATCCTCCTTAAGAATCCTAACCAAAATCCGCCATCCTAATAATCCTCTGCACAATCCCTCTAACCAACTCCTATATGACTCTACCTCTGTTATACCCATCAATGAACGCCTTCTATACCTCAGTGAAAAATTTTCCAAAAATTCCTTTAACCATCACATCCTTTCCCTTTACTGCTTGCGCAGAAATCCTAACCAAATCCCAAAATACAAAACCCCTTCATTCACTACATTTGAATTCATCGCATCACATCATCCATCACCATCATCAGAGACAGACTGACGAAACACATCGACAGGACAAATCCAGGCTGAAAGACCGCTGGTCGATAGCCATTTAGCAAACTAACAAACTAACGTCAACTGTATCATTCATATATTATATTACTTGTATTTGTGTTTGTTAATAAAGATGTTGTATATATATATACAGGGTGTCCCGTTAATGTGGGGAAATGGCTGGACCATAGATTCCTGGGGTCAAAATATGACGATTTAACGCAACTTATCTATATCCAAAAATTTACGGTTAAGCCGGAATTTATCTTCAAAGTTCCAAAAATTTTTATTTCTTTTGTTTATAACAATTGAACGCTTCAATTGATTTGAATGAAATTTATTATTAATAACTACCACAATATAATACATCATTTCAGTTATTATGGCCATTATTGGTTAACAAAAAGTATAAAAAACAGTAGTACCACCACTTAAAAACTAAAATATTTTTTTATTGGTGCATAAAATGAAAACTAAAAAAATACTATTTAAAAAACCATACCATTTTTTGTCTCTTAATAATATTTGATATCTTTTACAGTTGTCCCACAAAAAAATAATATATATATTTAACAAAAATTAAGAATACGAGAAATCTTACGAGAGACGAAAGAAATAGACGATAGCAAAGGAATCACAATAGTCATGGGAGATCCTAATGGAAGTGTAGAGCAGGATAACAAAGGCAAAAAATTAAACACGAAAACATTTCGTAAATCTACAACAGTGAGTCTTATTAAGACTATAAAATAAATCACTTATTGAAACAACTATTTCTCTGGCTAATACCTCAGCAGAAGTTTTCCCTATCGATCATAATGACCGAGATATATTGATTCGAAAATGCTAGTAATTTTTATCTTTTACAAAATATCTAGTTACCCTTGACTTTTTTGAAAACCTTGAAAGTGCAATTTTATTCGTCTGGTAAAACGTTTTTCTACCTCTTATAATTCTTACACCTAAAAAACTCACCCTATATGAATTGAATCAATAACAATAATAAAGTTCATTTAGTGGAGTAGATTGGAAAAATCACATAAAAAAACAGGGTTCTATTTATGTAATGAGAATAGAAAAAATATACAAATTAATTTTATCAAAAATATGTTTATTGTTTTTCAAAATAATCGCCTTAAGATCTATATGTACTCTTTTGCATGCGATCAAAGCACTTTGTCCAGGCAAAAGATGGTAGCTCTAAAACATACGTTTTGAAGGCCTTGACCGCTTCTTCAGGCGATGAAAATCGTTATCCACGCAGTTTATCTTAAATACTGGGAACAAGAAAAAGTCATTGGCTGCCATGTCGGGGCTGAAAGGCGAATGACCCATCAATTCAATATTTTGTGTGTCCAAATACTCGTTTGTTGCATGTGATATGTGTGAGCTCACATTGACGTGATGCAAAATGATTCGTCGTTTTGGGTTAGTTTCTCTCAATTTACTGAAAACTTCAGACAAACAAATGGTCGTATACCCCGCTAAATTAACGGTCTTTTGATTTTCGAGAGCCCCATTTGCTTCATAAAAAACAACTTTTGTTGGCTCTGATTCACATTAAAACACCGAAACTGCCGATTGACCTTTTCTTTCTGGCTCATACGCATAAATCCACGACCTGTGATACGCCTTTGGATGCACCAGAGTTGTATTTTAAATTTTACGGCACAAATCGAGAATTGTTTGAGCTTATGTTAACAAATGTGAAATGCAATGCGCACACAACTCCCAAACACCCAAATTTTCATGCAAAATCATATGTATGCTGGTCATAATTAAACATCTCACGATTCCGTGATATGTGCCATGACGATCTTCTTCAATAAGTTTTCGTTTTTGTCTGTGAGCGGACTATTCAATTGATTGATGCACTCTTCTTAAGTTAGATCACGTCGAAAGTCATAATAAATTATAACTCGAAAATTTTCGCGAGTTTTGGTCCAAATTAAATTTTCAACTTTCTATACACAAATTGTGCTCGACCGTCAAAACATTCTGAATACGTATAACGTTAAATATGTCATATTTTACTTTGGCAATATCAGATTTCACCTAACCAAACTAGTTTTGCCAGTTCTCATTACATAAATAGCGACCCTCGTAGAAGATAAATTAAACTCCACTTTTTCACTTAAAGAAAGATCAAAATACCTATGGTAAATCAATAGTCAGACGGTGTCAAACAACCTTCTCACCCTCTATTGAATACATGCATTGATTAAAAGAAACGATTAGTAATCTTTTTTCTTCACTGGTTTATTTAAAACTCTAAATGTTAATTTCGTCTACTAAGTGAACATTTTCAATAGCTGTACCAAAGTGTAGTTTAGTTAGAAATTGAGCGAGTGAAAGAATTCAAATATCTTCGGTATATATTCAGCGCGAAGCTGGTACGAATATACGTCATGTTGAGTATATTTGCAAGAAAGTGAGAGTGGCAATAGAGCGTATGCGGGATATATGGAATGAGATGCTAGGTAGGAACATGAGTATGGAAATGGTATGTTAGGATGCACGTGTGAGGTCGATAGTAGTGAGTACAGCAGAAATCAGGGGAATGAGTGGTCATGTGAAATTGAAAAGGGTACAAGTGCAGTATTTGAAAACTATATTAGGGATGGAGAGGTCCACGCGAACTATATAGTGCTGCAGGAGTCGCAGAGAATGTCGGTAGAGTGGGAGGCGGTTAGAAGAGTCGTAAAATTCGGGAGGAAAATTTGGTAGGTAGCTGAGGAAAGGTGAGAGAGGCCTGTCAGGGCTGGGTGATCAGCAACTGTTTTTGACGAGAAGGTGGCTCGGAGGAAGAGGATGGAGTGCGAAGTAGCGGAAAGGTTACGAGAGGTTGAGTTGCAGGAGAGGCAGGGCAAAAATCGTAACTATAATCCGAACTACCAAAGTTGCAAGTGTTCGCAGTATTGCCGCTCTACTTCAAAAAGTTAAAGCCAGAACTTGCTAGCAAGATTCAGTTGTGGAAGTGAAGACGGGGTAGGAAGGGGTGGATGGGAAAATAATATTTGAGCTGTAACTACTGTGGAGAGGGAAAAGATGAGTGGGAACATTGGATTAAGTGAGTGTGAAGAAGTGAGGGAGAAAATAGACAAGAGGAGGAAAGAAAGAATTAGAAGGATGTCTGGATGAAAGTGGCAGTGGAATAGATGTGTGCAAGCAGTTAGTACAATTGAGAACAGGGAAGTGTAGCTAGGTAGGTCAGTGGAAAATGGAAAAGGTGGTTTTATTTTAGGGTGTGTGCAAAACATATACAGTGAATTGCGGGGGTAAAAATATAATGTAAAAATATATTTTTCTATCACCCTTTATAAAAAGACATTTTTCGTCACCGAATACTCCAGCGAAAATTAAGTTCCGTCACTAGTGAGATAAAATCCCCTAACATTAACTTTCATCACTAGAGACCAAAGTTACCTACACATTTTCACCTCCGTTAAGTTTGTTAGTATCATATGTAAGGTAGTAGAAAAAGTATAGTGTCTAACTCGTCGAAAACATTTTTTTTAAACTCGCGAACATTACCAACTGCTCTCTCGCTTAAAAAAAGTGTTACTTTGTTCACTCGTTCAACAATATATACTATTATGTAATTTAATTATGCTAAATAAAGGTTTATTTATTTATATACATGAAATTTCTACTTCATATTTTTGATACTATCAAACATTGTCGATATTAAAAATAAAGGGTGGTTGTTTAAGTTTCAAATTCTAAGGACAAGAGTTATTTATCTTTATTTTGATAATATAATTATTAGAGATAAAACAAACAAAAATAATAATTTAAATTAAATTAAAATCCAACTACGTATTTATTTCTATGATTAAGATAAACTCAGTGATTAAACACATTTCTCTTACTCTATTTTATTTTATACTTATATGTACACTTCGAATACTATTTATTTAAATGAATATTGGTGAATTAAAATTAAAACAGTGAAGTAACGAATAGTTAATAATATAGTCAACTTCATATAACTTGCAAATACATATTACGAGCCTGTAAAAAAGTATTATTTACATATTTATTTCCATTAGTTGTATGGATATTGTTAATTATTTACTGTGCCTAATAATAGTTAAGCTATACCATCTAATTATACGTTATTCCAAAAAAACAGTATAACCTTATACTTACAATGTTAATAATTTAAAAAAATAGGTAAATAACAATACATTTATACTTCATTTTCTCAAATAATATACAAGCAAATGCAATATTATTTCAGAAACATAAAAATTTTGCCGTATTTAGAACAGTGAAACATTTTTCTGATATTTAAAACAACGAGTAAATGGAATGGTTTATTTTTGCTATATAGAGAATAGGCAAATGGTGTTTTATTGATATCATCTCTATGAGAAAATATACAAGCAAATTTTGTGCATTATGAAGCATGTTAAATATAAATTTACCTTGGACCACCTATTAGATATGATGCAATGAGCCACGAATAATAACACTATAAACATTATATTTAAGAAAAACAAATACTAGTTACAGTTTACACTATAAACTATACAAAATCATAATTTTAAAATACGACATTTAATAAATCTACAACAATGAGTCTGGTATTTTCTCACACAAAACTCAATGTAAATTGAAATTAAAAAAAATACATTTAAACCAATGTAGCTTTGCTATTTTAACAAGAAAATTACTTTTGCCAGGGAAGTCATAAGTAATTTGTTTTGTAGTCCTAATAAGACTCATTGTAGTAAACTTTCTACAACCAAATAAAGGATATTAATATATTTTATTATATAAAATCAGAAGTTAAAAAATGCTTTCAAAAGAAAAAGTACTAGAGAAACATATTATATTAATTTTTAAGGTTACATCAGTTTTAATATTTTTTTATCACAAATCTATTTATAGTTTTTTTAAATCATAGATTATTGCAAAATAATGAAACATAACAGCAAAAACGTGGTAAAGGAAATCAACCGATAAAAGAACTGTCAAAACCATTTTTTGCTGTGTATGGCAGCCAAACAAAGGATTAATGACCTAAATTTATTTTAATAATTTTATATTCAGCACATATAATTCCTTTCCTCATTTAATTGAATTATTTTTATGTATAAATACACAAAATGGGTTTATTATATTAGTAAAAAATTAAAAGTTAATTCAGAATAAACATGTTTATTAATATAAATAATGCTGTAAAGAAATTAATTATATTTACAAAAATGAAAACAACTCACTCACATTCCAGGTTCAGCAAATGTTTCCACACTGCGATCTGTGAAAATATAACCTGCTAGTAAGAACATGATTTTAAATAATTAATTGTAAATGTTACAAATGGTTCACTATAATTTTCAAAATATGTATAAAAAGACAATTTTAAGTTATTTTTAAATGGGAACCAATACTCGAATTCTCACAGAGACGTACTATAGCTGCCTTTCATTCAACATTACTGTATCTATCATGTACTGTACCTTTAGCCTTGCAGCACAGTTTCTGATACACACAACACTAATTAGCATAATGGTGAACCATCAACATATGGAGCAAAAAGCTGGTACTATACATGAAAGATCTTTATTCATGATTGAGAAAACAATCAGATTTACCAACTGTATTTGCAGTTACATTCATATAAAATTGCATTACATTAATTGCAATTTATTTTCTTATTAAAGCAGATAAAAAATGCAAACAATGAAAAAAATATTTTTATTACAAGTTATTTTAACATACATACAAAATGTACAACAAACTTAAAAAGGTATTTCCAAATGTATATAATAGTTAAAATATAATTTGTTAACAATGGAATTTAAGTTATATATAAACAACTGTATTATAAATTACATGTATATTATTTGTCAGAAAATAATAAAATAACTTAGAATCTACGGTATTGCTTTGATGAATCGTAATACGGGCGATTGTTGATTTGTTGGTGAGATGGGCCAAAATTACTGGGCAAGATGTTGCTGCACGGATGACCACCCATTTGATTGATGTTCGAATTTCTTCTATTATAATCCAGCATGTGGTTTCCTGGTGAAATATGTGAATATGATAAACCACCATCAGCATTAGCTATATCCAATTCCATCAACCCAGGCATCCTCTTTGAGATGTCTTTTTCAATCGGATCTGCTTGTTTATTACTCCCTAGCTGTGATAGAATTTGTGCAGGGGTAAGTTCAGCCAATGATTGACTTTTAATTATATTTTTCAGAGCTGATCTTGCAGTGTTCAGGAAATTATCTTCAGTCACTTGGCACGAAAAATCTGACGATTCTTTAACAGTCTGGACACCAGTGGTCACATATTTTACCTTCCTCTTGGCTTCACAGTCCTCACACTTAAAACTATCAGTCTGAGTTATTGTGTTTCGTAAGTTAAAATTAGCACTAGTGTCTGTAATTTTTGGAGTCTGTTTCAGACCTAGTTTGTACAGTAACAGGCCTAATGAAGTGGTAGGTTTTTCCTCAATATTCTTAACACGCTTAGTGAAATTCAACCGGACTGGTAGAGTTCGTTTCATAGGAGACACATTGGTGAAGTCGATGGTCTTCTCAGGGGGCTTCATTGTTCCCTTGTAATAGAAACGCCCTGATGGTTTCGTGTATTCGGTCATTATTTTTATTGATTCCTGACATCGTGTTATCACTGTAATTTTATTATAACTCACCACTTGTTCAAACACACAAACTTTATACAAGAAATGAAAGAAAGTAATTTATGTCTGAGATACTCACCCTTGATCTTACTCTGAACATCTAGTGTCTTGGATTCATCTAAGCAATAAGTTATAATTAGTACATTTATATCAAAAAAATCATTAGTGACGCATGGTACATTTATAAATTAATTAAAAAGAGATTTCTTATATGTTAAATTTAAGCTTAATTTAATATACAGTGCAAAATTGGTTTCATATTAAATCTGTACATTCAAATAATGTTCCCCTAATTAAAAAAAAACTTCACAAATAAAAAACTTTTTAACTTTGTTTGTATAACACTGACTTTATTAAGTGACTATAGTTTCGACAATTTTAATATACTTAATAAAGTCAGTGTTATACAAAGTTAAAAAGTTTTTTATTTGTGAAGAATAATGTATAACAAAGTAGAAGCCTCCACCATTAACAGTTTAAAAAAAAACTTTATACTTATTTATTTTTTGTCCAACAGGAAAACCATAACAGATACCATTTGGCAATTTAGAACAAACACATTATTTACAATTATTTTAAATACTTACATTAAATATTACTTTACTACTTTTAATATCTATTATTTTAATTGCTAACAGCTACAATTTTTTTTTAACTACGATATCACCTATACTTTCCATGTATGAAGTTTTTAAAAGAATTTTTAAACAAAAATTAAAAATGGTGGAGTTATTAAGTTATTAAGATACTGTACTTTGAAGTTATAATTATATTACTTTAACATAAAACTCACAATGTCTCAAGTGAATGCCAAATTCTCTATGAAAGTGTTTCATTAAAAAATGGTATTTAGTTTTAAGAATAAATCTTTGTTTTACTTCAGGATTTATAATTGTATAAAATTATATTATTATAATTCAGAGGCGATCGATAGCTACAAGACTATCAAACATCTATTTTCAAATTAAGATAACTCGTAAATGAGAGTACACCTGCTTGATTAAAAGTGATGTGCTCGTCATATTACTTTTCCAGCACTTATCTCTAAAATTTTGCATCCTATATGAAAAACTATTCTTTATAAATTACTCCTTTTATTATTCTCTAGAATTATTATAAACTTTTTGTACAAAAGTATTCCTAATATGTACAATTATTATTAAAGAAAGTGTAATATACTAAGATTTTGTAAAAGTATGGCCATTTATATCATGTATAACTATATATTTTATAATATTTGCAAGCATTTGATATTTTTCACTTATCAAAAGTTTTTATAACTTTGTTGGTGTATAAATGAACCACTAGGAAGATTTGCTAACTCTCAGTCTAAATTATGACATGAATATTACACAAAACTAGCTTTATTCAAGTATTGGTATTAAAAATAAATAGATGTAATAAAATACCAATAGAAAGAACATAAATAAATATTAGGGGCTATAAATCTTGCACTTTATGAGTATGCTCTATGTTGAAGTTGACAAAATAATGGACAAGAAATATTTAAAGATTATAACTGCCTTGAGAAGCCACATGATAATGCAGATATTGGTACATATGAAATACAAATAAATTAACAAATTCTCAATATAGAGGTTTAGGATTCTTCGGACAATGAAACACTTTGCCAGAAAAAAAAACATTAGTCAGCAATCAAATACAAAGAAAGAAGCGGCGAAGAGGGAAAAGTATGGGAAACAAAGAAAAAGTACGAAAAGATGTGTGAAGAGAAGAAGAGAAGGGTGATAGAAAAAAAGGTAGAAGAACTAAAGGCATGTAAGAACGAGGCAGAGATGTGGAGGATACTAAAGAGGGGGGAAGGGGCAAAACAAACGGGGATATAGATAAAAGAGTGGGCGGATAAATGCAGAAGAGAAAGTGGAGATCCAGTGGAGCTAGCGGGCGAAGGAGTAAGGTGGGAAGTAGCAGAATTCTCGGAGAAGGAGGTGGAGAGAGCCTTTAAGGAACTAAAAAAAGGAAAGGCCGCGGGTCCGGACGGACTAAAAGCGGAAATGTGGAGAGAAATAGGAAGGGGAGGAATGGATAGATTTAGAACCCTCATGAACCGAATCTGGAAAGGGGAGAAGATCCCGGATTCATGGAAGGTGGGGGCGGTGTGTCCGGTCCACAAAGGCGGTGACATTAACGAAATAGATAATTACCGAGGAATAACGATAATAAACATAGGATGCAAGTTAGCGATGCTGTTAGTTAAAAGTAGGCTTGAGGAGGAAACGGAGGAGAAAAAACTTATTGACGAAACGCAGGGAGGGTTCAGGAAAAGAAGGGGATCAAGTGACCAGTTATTTACCCTGGCCAGGTCAGTGGAACGAGAGTTGTGTATATGGACAGGAGAGGTTTGCAAGTGAATGTTAAGAAAACGAAATGGATGAGATTTAGGAATAAGGGAAGAGAGGGAAGGATAAAAGGATTAGAGTGGAAGGGTGAAACGATAGAGAGAGTGAAAGTGTTTAAATATTTAGGCTTTATGTTTAAGGGGACGGGAGGATATGATGACCATGCAAGATGGGTGCAAGGAAAGGCAAGGAAGGCAGTTGGCGTGGTGAGGGAGAAATGGGGAGGTTGGTTTAAAGGAAATGTGAGTGTGACGTGTGGTTTGTGGGATGCGTGCGTGAGATCTATATTATTGTACGGAGTGGAAGTGTGGGGGGTCAGGAAGCAAGAAAGGGTTGAGAGTGAGCAGCGGTGGTTCCTGAGGCAGATGTTAGGGGCGGAGAAATCGACCCTGGGTTACATACTGCTTCAGGAAATGAATAGAGAAAGTGTGTGGTGTGAGACGATAAAGAGAGTGGCTGTGTATGATATGAGAGTAAGTGGCCTGGAGGAGGGAAGGCTAGTGAAGGAGGTATGGAGGGAAAGGATGAATGCAAGTCAGGGCAGATGGAGGATAGCGAGGAAGGGGATGTATGAAAGAGTGGGCTTGTCTGAGGTGATTGTAAGGGAATGGTTGGAGAAAGGGGTAAATGTGGTAGGATGGTTGCACGAGAAAGTGAAAGAAGTGGAGACACAGGAGAGGCAGAATCAGATATTAAACAGTGAGTACAATGAGGGGTATGAGAGATGGCAGGTGCATGGGAGCAGACCAGATATCTTGAGGGGGTCAATCTGAGGACAGAGGAGAAAGCGATCATGGCGAGAGCGAGATGCGGATCGGACGAGAGAGAAAGAAAGAGTTGGATGGGTGAAGGTTATGGGGAATGTCTGTTATGCAAGGAAGGGAAGGATACGTGGGTGCACTTGGCAGAGGAATGTAAGGGAGTAAATGTGGGATGGGTGGAAGGATGTAGAAATGAAGTGGAATGGATGAGAGATGATGGGGCCAGGGTAAGGGTGTTGAGAAGACTGGGGTGGGAGAAAGAAAAAAAAAATTATTTAAAGAGGAGAGGGAAGAAATATTATTATGTTATTGTGTTTTAGTATGTTTAAAATTTTTTATGCCAATAAAGGTTTTTTTTTATTAATACAAGTCTGATAACTACAAAGTTATTTGTTTTATTGGAAATATTCAAAACAATGTATAACGAAGTCAAACCCTCCACAATTATTAAATTTACTTATGTCCGATAATAGTTTGTTTGATAATTTAATTTAGCAAAGTACACCTAATACATATATTATTATTTTTTTTTAATTCATCTTATAATTTATCTATAGTTGAACAAATGGTGCCACATTTTTGTCAGATTTAGCTTGAAAATTTGGTGCATGTATTTGTCATTTTTGTATTGTACAAAGCAGCATCTAATTTTACAAAGTATATACAAAACATTGTCCAATCCTATATTGGGATTAGGCTTTTTAAACTTCACCCAGAAAACAAGTTTAAATTATGTCTATGAGAGAAGAAAGGCATGATAATTATAACCATTTGGTAATTTCCTATCCAAAAAGGAGTCAGAAGATGTTGCAAAAATCGTACCATTCATATGCATTCAAAATGTAAACAACATTTCTGCAGAAATTATTTTGCACTTTATCACAATTTATAAATTCCAATATCGTTTTTGCCCCAAAAAAATCATGTTATTTTAAATATCTTCTGTATAAAACATTATTAAAGCTTTTAATGAATAATTTAAGTGAGATAAAATGTAAATTATATATTGAATGTAACTAAAATTAATATACATATATAAAATGTATCTTATTGTTATAACATATCATATATTAGTGATTCATTATGGCAACCTTGCATTATTTTTCTATACAATACGTTTTATTTGCCTTTTTATTTTTTGAGTAATCATATTGTTGATCAGGAGGAATTAGGTTAACTTAAAATTAATAATAATCTATGGTTCTACTAATCATCATCATTCACAATTTTTCCCAATTTTCAAATTTAAACAAAATAAAAATATTTATTGGCTAGTCAGTTATGAAAAAATATTTACACTTTTACTTCATTGAGGAAGATTTCCTACTATCTAATATCATTACATAAGTTGTACCACACGCCACTACAGTGACTACAAATATAGGAAATTGTTATAATTATATTTACCTGGAACTCTTGCTGTAATAGACAAAAAAGCTGATAGGCTAATATTTTCATCATTAAACAACTGCAAAAAAGAAACATGTTAGATTACATCCTGAACACACCTTTTACATATACTTACTGCTTCCACAGATTTTTGCGGTACTTGTTCTGCCATTGGCACCATAACATTGTTATGGTTATAGAATGGAGACGGCATTTGCATAGGAGAGCAAGATTGTACAGGAAAAGGCTGAACATATTCAGGATTTTGAGAACCGATAAAAAACTGTTCGTCATAGACACCCGGCTGAAAAGGCGGGGCCTGATTGACACTGGGAAGAGGAACGATTGGGACTTGATTAGGACAAGGTACAGGGAGAGGAGAGAATTTAACGGGCTTTAATATTGGCCCACCGTTAATTTTTTCTTTGATTTGCTCAAGCCTGTAATTCGCGGCTTGTACATTTAATTTCTCATCGAGTTCTTCCAGAAAGCTGGGCTTCTTCCTTGCTGGAGAGCGTTCTTTACTGCGATGCCCCAAACGTTTATCGTTGCGAGTTCGCGATTCATGTTCCAGGTTCGGTGATCGACGATAGAATCGTGATCGGTATCCAGGTGAAACGGCCCTTCGTACAGGTGATGGACTTCTGTATCTCCTTTTAATGCGTGGAGAGATACTCTTTTCCGAATACTTACTGCGCCTGTAATGTTCTGAGCTGCGTGAGCGTGTCCTCTTCCTCATAGGTCTGTCGACAACGGCCTCAATATCAACTTCCATTTCCGTACCAGGTGGTACTAATCCGGTTTCCACAACCCTTAACTTTTCCGAGATGATTTTGGCCTCCTTATCTTTAGCACATTTATCCTTATCCCTCTGTATATCTCGTTTTGTTTTACTCGGATCCCGCCTAGAATCGCTAAATTCACGTTTAATTGGCGACTTTGACCTTCTCCCCCGAGAGCGTCCATCATTTGACCTCCTTCGTTTTTCATCCAAAGGCGAACGCCGATTTTTAGAATTCGAGTGACGGCCGGTCCGTCCATTAAATTCTCTTTGCTTTGACCTCCGCGATCCTTTATCAGTTTCTTGATCTTTGCCAGTATTTTTTTTCGTATCACCTTTCTTTAAAGTTTCAGAATAATTGCTCGACTTGTTCGTGACATCATTTGCAATTTTATCTCTATAATCGGACTCGGTTTTCTCCGTAATCTTTACCCCTAATCGTTCCTTAACGGATTTTCTTGTTGGAATTGGTTGTTCCAATTCGATATCTTTCGGGTCGGTTTTGAAAACGCGCTCACGGGATACGCTACGATTTTCGCCATCATCGATGTATTCTGCTACCTGCTGTTTTTTAGTTGGTTTACCTGCTGGACCTTCCTCCCACGTATCCACTACATCAAGTCCAGCTAGGAAATCATTATTTGAGAAATCGTCGAAAAAATCGTCAGGTACATCCTCTTCTTCATCTAAGCTTTGGTCGTCCTTTTTTGAATCATCCATGGCAGCCTCTTTATCTGAAACTGATGAATCATTGATTGCCTGAACAGCAAGTATTCCTTAGGAATACTTTGAGCTTATTTATTCATAATAAATAAATTAAGAAATTTTTAATTCTTAAATTGGATTGATAAAAAAAACTTTTCGTTGTGACTATTTATTAGTCTAAATAGTAAAATATAGGCCATTAAATTATGCATGGAATACAGGTATACAATTTTAATACTTAATAAACAATGTATACTAATGTAATAAAATATTAAGAAAGTCATTCCAAATAGAAATGGCTGGGGAATGACAAGTGATAGAATATTTAAAACAAAATAATAGTACAAGAGGGTACAGATTATTTCAAAAAGGAATTCAGTTATTACACTATGTAATTATATAAGAATAACAAAGAGAATAGAAACATTAACAATATAACTTTTAAAAAAAACTAATTCTAGCATTAGCCAAATGAGTGAAAGTTTCTATTTTTACATACTTTTAGCATTACTCATTTTTATATTTTTACTATTTTTATTAAATAAGAAAACAAAAAATTATATTTCTCTATCAGACATCATTTCTTTTAATATTATATATATTAAAAGAAATTATGTCTGTTAAAAGTTTAGTTTATATGAATTTGTGTATGACAAATTAGCTATAGTAAATAAATTAAAAGTAACAATAATGTAATGATGGCAAAGTTAATTTGACAATGAGTATAATTAATAGTAATCAATAAATAACATTTAGCCAGAATTGAGTAGCTATAAAACAAAATAATATAAATTTTCTAGGCCAAAATACATGTAAACATATTATTTCAGCATAAATAGTTTTATATCTATAATGTAATATTTACAGTCTTTGATACTTAAGTCTCAAAAAAAAAACAATGTGAAGAACTTTTGGTAAATCTAAACTCACACACCAAAATATTTAAAATAAAAGTAATAATTAGAATCAATTATTTTGAGAGTTTCTGCACTGTAGTTTTTCATTATTAAAATGTAAAAACTACAAAAACATTACTAAAGCATTGCCAGGTATTGAATTAAATAACTGTTATTTGTTGTTATATGTCTGAAATTACATTCAGCACTATGTAACAATTTTTGTGGTGTCACCGTTTCCCAACCAAGTCATGGAATTGTTATGACTATCTGCAGATATGTGTTTCACTGTATCACAGCTCATCAGTGCAGCTATTTTATAACTTTGATGTTCGATTTTCAAGGCTGCTCAAAAAACCATATCACCACAAAATATTTAGTTTGTTTTGTTATTAACAATTGAGTGATTTAGTGTAAATGTGTTCAAAGGGAACTGTAAAGTTGCTTATGTAAGTGATGTGTCAGGTTGCTCGCTAATGGAGCTTAAGCCATAAATGAACAGCCTAAATAATTTCCAGAATAAGTGTGAGCCCAATACTTAGTGGTGAAAATTAATTATTTGTTTCTAACTATGTTGGTACTGCCGAATTTATTGCCTTATCTCTAAGTAGGAGTTCGAATGCAGTAGTTCCTATTAGCAATTGTTAGAATCTTTAATTCCAAGTGCTCCTCAATAAAAATATTTTGGTAAACTGTAATTTTATAATTTACAGTGAGAGTGGAGACATTCTAGGAAGGAAGGAAGAAAGATAATGAAATTTTATTTAGCAGTGATAAAATTATCTGTGAGATGTTTAATAAGAGAAAAAAGTAGAAATCTAAATCTGTTCAGTAATAATGCAGTGTTTTTCTTCTTCATGTACAAAACATCTTCATCAGATAATTTCATATATAGAGACATTTTAAAATACCTATTGGAATCATATTTTTTAAATATAATGTCATTAAAGTCTGTTTCACAAAATGATAATTCTCCAAAACTATTGAAGAAACAATTTATTTGAAATTTGAGAGATTGTAAATAAAAATTAAACAAAGATGATTTATTTAAAAAAAAATATATGTGAAGGGAATGGTTCTGACCAATACTGTGATAATCTATACTTGAATTGAAATATTCTCTATGTTGATAATTATTTGTGAATTTTTCCATTCAGTCAAAATGAGGTGCTTTAGTTATTAAGGCATAAAATTTAAAAAATTTTGTCTCTTATTACATATTATCTATACAGGGTTATTCACGTTATACGGCACGGAATATTGGGGCCAAAATACGTGACTTTCAAAAAGTTTCACTTTGGGGATATATGGGGGTCTATTAGGGCTACTTTTTTAAATTACTTTCATAATATACAGGGTGTCCCAAAAACCCTAAAAGTATCAAAGTTGTGTTTTTTTAATGAAACACCCTGTATTTTATTGCATTTTTGGATCCTTCGATCAAAATAAGTGTGTGTTTTAATAAGGTTTTTATTACTTAAACCTTAAGGTTTTTGAAATAATTTGAATATTGTAAAAATTTAACCTAATTTTCATGTTTCAAATACTTAAAAAGTAATTAAGTTATGCATACCAAATTTACACTGAAATGTAACAGTAGATCATATTTTATTTTCCAAGTATAATAAATTTGACATCTTATACCGGGTGTAAAAAATTGGAATTAAACAAATGAGAACTTTAAATGGCTATAACTTCATTTATTTAAATGGAACGCTATATTTATTAATTTATCAGCAAATGCACGTTTTAATTACCTATCGAATGGTATTTATATCTTAAATGTTAAGTCTTCTCGTTTTTACAGAAAATGCCAAAATATTGTTTATTGCACCGTTTTAGTACTTTTTAAGTAAAAATTTTAATGTATATAGTTTTCTATGGTATTTAAAAACGTCAGATAATTAATTTAGTATGCCACTTTAGTTTAAAAAGCCTGTCTTTTGTTATAGTTGTCTTAGTTTGCATTTTTGTGTTAGATCGTTAGTAATCGTTATTGTTTGAACATCGCTGTTGTATTTTTTGGTAAAAAATGAAGATTTACTCAAAAGAAGGGGGTATTGGCATTATCTTTATGCTTGGAGAATGTCATCAAAATTGTTTATTGGCTTGTCGAGTTTATACTTAAAGGTTTCCCGAAAGAAATCACCCTAATTCAGCCATTTTTGAGAGACTATTAAACCAATTTAAAGAAAGTGTCAGTTATAAAAACCCCAGTATAAGAAAATCTGTGAAAATTTTCATTTTTTACTATTAAATACAACAACGATGTTCAAACAATAACGATTACTAACGATCTAACACAAAAACGCAAAATAACACAACTATAACAAAAGACAGGCTTTTTAAACTAAAGTAACAGACTAAATTAATTATCTTACGTTTTTAAATACGATGGATAACTAGATACATTAAAATTTTTACTTAAAAAGTACTAAAACGGTGCAATAAACAATATTTTGGCGTTTTCTGTAAAAACGAGAAGACTTAATATTTAAGATATAAATACCATTCGATAGGTAATTAAAACGTGCATTTGCTGATAAATTAATAAATATAGCGTTCCATTTAAATAAATGAAGTTATAGCCATTTAAATTTCTCATTTGTTTAATTCCAATTTTTTTACATCCGATATAAGACGTCAAATTTATCATACTTGGAAAATAAAATATGATCTATTGTTACATTTCAGTGTAAATTTGGTATGCATAACTTAATTACTTTTTAAGTATTTGAAACATGAAAATTAGGTTAAATTTTTACAAAATTCAAATTATTTCAAAAACCTTAAGGTTTAAGTAATAAAAACCTTATTAAAACACACACTTATTTTGATCGAAGGATCCAAAAATGTAAGAAAATACAGGGTGTTTCATTAAAAAAAACACAACTTTGATACTTTTAGGGTTTTTGGGACACCCTGTATATTATGAAAGTAATTTTAAAAAGTAGCCCTAATAGACCCCCATATATCCCCAAAGTGAAACTTTTTGAAAGTCACGTATTTTGGCCACAATATTCCGTGCCGTATAGCGTGAATAACCCTGTATAATAGATACAAATTAAAAACGAACTACTCATCAATGACAGTCTTTAAATAACTAATATTTGCTAATTAAATGACTAAAATCACATTCGGCACAATGTAAGATTTTTTGTACTTATATAGTCGAGCCTTTAAAAGCTGACTGTGATGCATGCATTTTTGTACTAAGAACCTTATAGCAATTAATATTTATCTCATTCTATCTTAATCCTAGGGGACATAATGAAATGAAAGATGGATTATTTGTCTGATTCCTCCAATATGATATTGTATTTTTCAACAACCTATTATTAACACAATGTTTCACCAAGTGAAAAATGAGAATCAAATACAAGATATGTATTTTTCATTCTCACAAGTCCTGGCGATCATAGGAAGTTAGGCTATATAGAGATGAATCACAGTCAGCTCCTGGAGGCTCGTATAGTATCATTAACGTAAACCGACTATTTGAGTTCACAAACTAATATTCTAGACAGTTCTAAATTATGATTTTCATCTTAATATCCAAAATTATCTATGCTGCTATTAGGCAATAATCTTCAGCAAAATATCATTATACAAAACATATTATGAATGTTTAATTTTTAGAATACATACGTTTGAAAAAGACAGTTTATACATACAATGTTCAACAAAATATTGACAACATGACTAATGATGTGCATTAAATGTATATGTCTTCATGCAAATAAACAATCTAGTAATTAATAATATGTTTAACTGCTTCATACCTGTTGTATGCTCTTCGAGAGACTCAGCCACTACTGCTTCAGACATCTCTGAAAATATTAAGAAATATTTACTAAATTTAATGCAGTCAATAATACAAAATCGACATACTTCTGTAATTACTAACTTTACTTTAAAACAATCGTGTAAGAAAATTATCCACTAAAATCGGAATATTTTCAGGCTATGCAGAAATAAAACACTTGACATCCATTTTGTTTGACATGTAGGAACAAATAAATATATCAGTTGGCATTAAAAAAGCGGGAAACTTAAAACTTATATTTAATCATATTTTGATCTGGATACAATTTAAAAAAAATATATATATATTAATATAAGTAATTTAAAAACCATACAATTTATAATAAACTATAAATTTAAACAATGTATTGGTGCACCTTCATTTACAAAATGCCTAAAATAAGAACCATAGCTGAATTGGATTTATAAATATTTATAAATTGTTTCCACATTGTAACAAGAATTAAATGAATACTTGCTAATGGTAATTTTAAATTAATTTTAAATTTTTGAAAACAAAATCACAATTATAATGTATTCAAAATAAAGCACATTAATACATATTTATTTCGAGGAAACCGTTTATGTCTCCGCCCATATTTTTATTCTAATTAGTTAACATCGATCTATTGATCGAAACTGTACGCCGTGATTGTTTTATACAGATTGAATAATTCATTGGTTATTATTTCTTCGACCGATCATAAACGTAACAACTATCAAACAAAATAAGTGTAATAGCATTATTTTTGTCAAATTATAGTTTATATTTTAGCCTGAAGAGTGAAAGTTATAATAATAATAAGTAATATTTAAATAATTGAAGACCTTAATTTTTAAGAAAAAATACCAATATTAGATACGAAATAATGTGTATTTGGTTGCATAATCTGCCAATCAATTTTGAGAGATATTAATATTACAAGGTAGTAATACTTTCTAGATACTGAATTTTAATCTTTATTAAGTAAGTTTATTTGATTAAGAAAATTATATTTTCTTTAAATATTATTTCAATTTAAATCTAAAAGAACCATTGATATTATTACGGGAAGCATTTAATTTTAATTTTTTAAGTTTTAAGGGACTAAAATTGCGATCTTTAAAATAATAGGGGAAATTTTACAAAGATTCTTTATATTTAAACAAAAACGTTTAAGCTGTGATATCAACAAGGTAATTTTTCCAAGATGTATCACGAAGTTAACGCCTCAACCATTAATCAAGTTCTTTAAATTTGTAAATAAAAACATTTTGTATTTTTGTATACGAGTTTTTCGTATCAATGTTGGTGGTATTTTACTATACGTTTAATATATAATAATTAATAAATTTGTAATTGATTCATGATATTTGGTTTTAATACTATTATATATTTTAAATGTTAAATATTGGCTGTTTTTTTTTTTCTGGGTTTATTTAAAAAGTTCTTGAAAAATGTAACATTAATATCAGTTTAAACGTTTAACTATTATTAATATCAGTTTCAAATAATCCACAACGTAGATTTAAGGCATAACATATCGGAAACTAATAAATTAAACTGCTTAGATTGTCGAAAACATCATGTATTGGGCAATGCGGTCGTAATTGAAATATTAGAACGTAATATAATATCAAATTAAAATATATATTATGTAATAAAGAGATCAAGCAGTGCTTTAAATCTGAGGAGTTTTAAGATCTCCGAAGATTTAAATGCACCTTGATCTGAGAATTACATATATTATTTTATATCGTTTCGTATTTCTAATCTAATTTATTATGTTTGAAACTCGTTTGTATTTAAATTTATAAATAAGTAAAGTTGCAGAAGGAAAGCCATTTGTGTTCGTACCAGAGGAAATTATAAATGAAGCGCGTCTTTTGGATAGTGCGTTGTTACTAATAAAATCAAAAGCGGCGTACGAGAAAGAATACAAGAAATTCAACGAATTTTCAAAAATGTAAAGGGCGTTACCGAATGTGTTATTTTATGCTACTTTGGTGAGAAAGCAAAGAGTTATAAGAGTTTTGTAATTGGGTAATTTCGAATTTTAAATTATAATGGAAACCAAACGATACTTTTGTGTTACAATATTGTGTACATAAATAGAGGAAAGGATGTTAAATATTACTTGTGTGAAAAACATTTTAGACTATTTAATTGGTTAATGTTTTCTAATCATTTAAACGGAATCTTTTGCAAATATTTCTTCTTTTTTACAAAATTTGATAGGTTGCACCAACAAGTGCCATTGGTGCCATTAAAAAAGTCCTTTAATTTTTTAATGTCTCGTCCAAAAGATACCATGTGATAAACATGCCTTTTAAACATTCTGGAGTTATTGGAATTAATCTCGCAATGGGAAGATAATATTATTAGCTATATTGTTAAAGAATTCGATTTTTACCCCGATTTACACAATTACGCTATGTTCTTTGTCCGATAATTTTAGAAATACGGTGAAACTTATTGAGCTGTTGGGCAGTTTTCTTACTTCTATATTTCGTACTTTGTCTCTTCTTGTAATTCCCTCTATCTTTCTTAGGTATCTCATTTCCATTGCTTTGGTTTTTCTGTTATTACTCTCTATGGTTACTCATGATTTACTACTATATAGCAGTGAATGTCTCACAATTCTTTTATAAACTTCTGCTTTTGTTGTTTTTATAATCTCTTTTTTCTCTAAGAATGTTTTCTTTGTTGTGTTGTAGATCATTCCTGTACCTAGTTTCTCACATTTTTCTGAATTTATCTCCCCTGTTTCCTCTATTGTTGATCCCAGGTATTTGAACTGCTTAACCTGCTCTATCTATTTTCCGATTAACTCTATTTTTTGATTGCTCTCTTTTGGTGATATTATCATTGTTTTGGTTTTGTTTATATTTATCTTTTTCAACTCCTCTTTGTATATTTCCAGGTTTTTCTTCGAAATCTGCTATTAGTGTTATGTCGTCGTCAAACATTAACATTTGCATTTTTAATAGTTCCATATTTTTATACCCTATCTTTGTGTTCTCGGCTCTTTGTTTGCTATTTCTTATTGCTTCG
Organism: Ontholestes murinus; assembly: GCA_963969525.1. Taxonomy (NCBI): domain Eukaryota; kingdom Metazoa; phylum Arthropoda; class Insecta; order Coleoptera; family Staphylinidae; genus Ontholestes; species Ontholestes murinus. The sequence goes on from OZ018395.1 coordinate 38,800,390, forward strand.
TATTGAACTCCGATTCTTTATTTCCTATTCTGACTTAATTTTTGTTTTTTTTTTCAGAATAACTCCTTTACTATATTTATTATGCTTCTTTTTATCCCACTTTCTACAAGTATATGCCATATGTTCTCTCTTCCTACCCTGTAATATGTTTTTTTAGGTCGATGAAGCATATGTGTAATTCTTTTCCTTTTTTAATCATCTTTTCTGTTAGTTGTTAGATTAGGTATATTAAGTCTTGTTTGCTTCTATTTTTTATGAATCCATGTTCTTCTCGTAGCTGTTGATCTAATTTTCCTTTTATTCTTGTCTCTATTATCCTAGTAAAAATTTTCCCTGGTATGCTTGTGAGTGTAATATCCCTGTAGTCACATATTTTTTATAATTCCCTTGTTCCATTCCTCGGGATTCTTGATAGTGTCATTTACTATTTCCAAGAATTTTTCTTTCCCCTTTTACCCATATATTTCATCATTTTGGCTATGATGTCATCAGATTTTCCTGGTTTTATTTTCTTGATTACTGCCTCCAGTTCTTCAATTGTTATTTCGTTGTTTCCTCCATTTGTTTCAACTTCTTCATTTCCATTATGGTCTGTTTCGGATATTTTGTTAAAGTATTTTTGTCATCTTTTTAATATCTTCGTTTCTTCTGTTATTATATTTCCGTTTTTGTCTTTTATACTTGGTTGGCTTAGTTTTCTGTTATTCCTCATTTGTTTAATTCTGTTGTAAAATATCTTTTGGTTTTCTGTGAACTTCTCCCAGGATTGCTTTTTTGCTATCTTGATTTTGTGTTCCACTATTTTATTTGCTATTTTATATCTTTTGTAATCTTACTCTTTTCTTGTTTTTATGAAAGTTTTCCAATTTTCTTTTGTGTTTTTACAAATTGTTTTACCTCTTCTGACCACCACCTTTTTTGTTTCTCTGTTTATTTGATATAGTTATTATTCATTGTTTTTGGGCTGCTTCATATATGATTTCTTTGAACTTTTTCTATTTGCTTTCTGCTCCTTCTATTTTGTTTGTCTTTTTCTTCAATTTTTATTGTTATTCATTCCTAGTTTCTTTCTTTTCAATTTTTGGCTGTTTGTGTTTTTGTTTATTATTGATTTCGACTACGTACTCTTTATGTTTTCTATTTATACCAAGTAGTGGTCGCTCCCTATTTCAGCTTGTCTTGTTACTTTAACATCGTTCACCTTTTTCCATTCTTCTGCGTCTATTAAGGAGTAGTCTATTATTTCTCTTTTCTTGGACTGACTTCTCTAGTGTATTTGTATATGAATTTTGTGTTTGCCACAATGAGATTGATTGCTATACATATTCTATAATTCTCTTTCCATTTTCTTTTCTGTTCTGTTTTTTTTTTTGCCTTAATACAAATGTATTAAAATCCTTACGTTATAGAAAATTAACTAATTAGAAAAAACACGAAAAGATTTCATAATGATATATTTATATGAACCATAGTCACTCACAAACTATTTAACGTACATTCAATCATTTTTAGTTTATTTGACCTTAAAACTGGTGTTGCTTTGATGGCCTTGCTATTTGTAACACACACATTACTTTTGTATCATTCAATGTCTGTCGAGATATTAGACGTAGAAGTAGTTGTTTCAATAAGTTATTTCTTTTATGGTCTTAATAAGACTCGTAGATTTATGTAATGTTTTCATGTTTTTTCTAATATTTTTGGCTTTGTTATCCTGTTCTACACTTCCATTAAGATATCCCATAACTATTGTGATTCCTTTGCTATGGTCTATTTATTGTTACAGTATCTCGTAAAATTTCTCTTTTTCTTCATTTTTGTCGTTTTTGTTTCGGAATTATATTCCATCAAGTTTCTTCCATTTTGATTTCCATGCTCATTATTCTGTCGTCCCCATATTTTTCGTATATTATGTTTTTTCCGTTTTTTAATTTCTTCTATTAATTCCTTTTCTTTTCCTTTAATACTTCTTATATTCCATATTCCCATTTTTATTGTATTTAACTTTTTTCTTGTGCCATTTTCTTGCTGTAATGTCTTGTTTTTTATTTGCTTTTCTATTATTCCCTCTCTGTTAATTGTTATCTTTCGGTATCATATTCTTATTTTCTTTCCTTTTGCTTTTTTTCTCTTGCTATTTCTCTATTTTTTTGTACGAATCTTTCTACATGTGCTAGGTCATTATTTGTTGTTTTGTTTCCCATGTTCCAACTTCGACTCGTATTATTTGTTTTTCTCTATGTGAAATTCTCGACTTCCTTCTGTTCTTAGCTTGTCTCTGCTGCTAAGCCTATTATTATGATATTATTTTTTATTCATTTTCCGTTCTTACTTTTACACTTTTTTTCCAGGTTGTCGATCCTTTTTAACATCTTTTGCTTTTCTATCGCCCACTTCTCTTCTTTATTTGTTTTATAATGTTGTTACAACGTTTTGTTTCGCTGTTTCCGTTCTTATATCTGTTTCTATTCTCTTCTATGAGTAATCATTTGGAAACCTTGGAATCCATATTCATGACTTTCTCTTTTTGTACTCATTTATTTCTCTATTTTCCACTTCCTTTCAGTTTTTAACACTACTTATTTATTTTTTATGACAATGGCAAAAGAAAAATAAACTAAAAAAAAAAAACAATTACCAGAAAATGCTTTAAATGCATACAGAAAATTTAGCCCAAACATTTACTGAACATAAAAAATTTTTACAAATATTATGTACTCTTTCCGTTAGCATTGCTTCTGCAGAAATAAGTTTTTCTGTACTGAAAAGATTCAAATCGTGGCTGCGAGCCACTATGTTTCAAGAAAGAGTGATCGAGTTAACTCTGTTATATTAATAGATATATGAATATTAATATTGACAATATTAGTAAAAAGCAATGAAAAGTAGATTTCATTATTTAAGAAATAAATCGTTTTTTTCAATAAATTTAATTACAAAAATCTGTTTTAAATTTTACAGAATATTAAATTATGTTTTTATTTGTTCTATATTTACTTCCGGTGTGATATTATCTTGTTGTTTAAAAATAATAGAATTATATTTTATTATTATATAATAGTTCTTTTTATATAAATTATATTTTTTGATGTTGATTGTATTTATAGAATAAAAAAATATTTAAGTTTTTTTTTTAAATTACCCCCCCTAAGCCAGTTGGCTGGAAACGCCCTTGATCCAAAGTGGTTGTTTAAATAAGAAAATTGTGATTTAAATTATGTAAAGCAGCTACGTGTGGCCGAGTGTTGTCATGTAGGAGAATCACAATTCGCATGGGCAAGCCTTGTCTTTGAGGTCGAAAAGCTAGGCTTTTTCAAGAAGCTTGCAATAATATTCAGCGTTCAAGAAATCAACAGAGTATGCTTTTTCTGTTGTGTTGTGTTTGCCTTAGTAATTAGGCACGAAACGTCTATAGTAACCGGCAAGACAAAGGAACGATTTAATTTCTTTAACATTTTTATGGACCTCAAAACTTCCAAGTTTTAACGCACGCCGTCTTCGCGAGTTCAGGTTTAACTCCATTTTCGGTTATCAAATGGCACACATTCCGCAAAAAATACATTTTGTAGGTTCTATACAGAAAGTATGTCGGTCGAGCCTCTTAAATACTTGTCTCAGATGTTTAATGCGATTAGCTAAACTGTCGCCAAAAAATGACGGTGTCGTCCAAATGCACAAAGCAACGTGATTATTCTTTAAACCGGATAGGGCGATATTCATAAGTAGAGAGCGGATTTCTAGCCATTATGCTTACCCATAATATTTATAGCATCGAAAAAATTTCTATATATCTATACGAATTTTCGTAAAAATTTGTATCCCATTATTTATGGATTATAAAATTTGTAGTTCTTTATAATATGATACAAAATTTATAATTTTATATAAATTATAAAAATACAATTTGTACCAACTGAGTATCGGTATTAATGAATATTAGTATGAGTTACCATTTTACAATACAATAACAATTGATTCGCTTATAAATAAGTAGATATAAGAGACCATCTCTATTATTCAGATAAAACAGACGAACGCTTCATAGGAATCACACCTATGATTTTCCGGATGTAAACATCGTTAGACTAGGCCCAAAGAGGGCCAGTAAGTATTAAATACAAACAAATTCAAGTGATAGCTAATAATCAGGTATTATAAAACCGTATCAATTTTCTACTCTCGGCAAAACTACGGATGGGATGACTGGCGCATATTTATCGTTTTCGTTAATTTTCATATTATTTTCATATTAAAAACCAAGTTACAAATGTTACTAAAGCTGTCTGACGCATTTAATACATTGTACAAGTTTAGCACATGGATTGAAATGAATTGCTGAAACAATATGAATGAAATTTCCATTGGTAGATTTAATTAAAAATGGAAAAGAGTGTTTATAAAAGCTCCTCTGCGGATACAATTTTTGAAGGTGAGATTGCCTGATATCTCACTGTCCTCTCAACTAAAAAACTGGAAACTTGGCTAGATTTTGAATGGCTACAATGTTGCCAATTTTTAAATGGATTTAGCTAAAATAGCTAATTTTTTAAATGCGCCCATAACAAGTGTGGATGTGAAAAAAAGCTTTTCCGCCTTCAAAAATTTATAAAATTTATTGAGCATAATTTTACAATTCAACACTTAGGACAACATTCAGTCAACACTGTTTTCATGAGTAGATTTTAATTATATTAAATGTATACAAAATTACAATTTCATTTATAAATACACTAACAAAATATTACTACTATATATTACGTAAAGAAAGTATGTTTGTTTTAGTTTTAAGCAGTTACTTGTAGAATTTCTACGTAAACCATATTCACAAACTTATTACATATTAAGAAAATATAGTTTTCTTTAATGCTTTTTCCTGTTTTAATGATTATTTCCTTGTTTTGATGCTTTTTATATGCTTTTTTCTCCGAACTTAGTGCCTTTTTAAGTACTTTTTTACTTTCCCTATATACGAGATATATATAGGGGAAGTATTGTGATCGTGATTTCTTTTTTTTATTGCGGAAATATCCGTTTTTAGGTTCTCTGAATCCATTGCACTAATTTCTGGAAAAAAATGGTGATGTGGCCATAATAGTACTTTCCCTATATTTTTCTCGAAAACTATGAGGTTTACGCAAAAAGGCTATTCTTAATAATTTGTTCACTTTTGAATTCTCTACAATTATTTGTAATATAAATATCATGTAACTCCTGTAGTTTATTAGCAATTGGCAAAAAATGTCAAAATTTTCAATTTTTTTTTTCTCAAAAGTTAAGAATTTTACGAAAAATATGTTTTAATAAAATTTGTTCAAAATCTCATTCCCTTTGTTTGTTTTTGTTTGAAAAGTTTTGTAAAATTTTTCATATTAAAAAAAAAATATCGGAAAAAAACAAAAAAAAATCCACTTCTGGTTTATGAATGTGCACCAAAAGCTTTTCAGTTCCAGTTTTTAACCAAAAATATAAGGAAACTATTTCAAGGGAATTAGTTATACAATTCTATAAAAAATGGTTCCTAGTACAGTAATATTTTTCATTTGCATTCATAAAATTGAAGACATTGTGAAACCCAGATTTTCTAGACTTACTCTGGTGATTGTGACCAAGAATCTCCACATTCAGTAGATGACCTGGGTGGCTGCCCTTCTTCTCGGGCGTTGGGGGCAGTGGCGATAACGCTGGCGGTATCGCGAAGTAGCGGTTGGCACGTCGCCGAGCGTTCTTAACCGCCTTTTTCCAACGGCGCTGGTCCTCCGCAGTCAGCGGGGCTCTCTCGGTCATCGGTGTTTCGTTTTGGTCGGCGAGGCCGTGAGGCACTGGTTGAGCAAGTTGTCCTTTGATCAAGCTATGGTGAGCTTGTCGCTTTGGTTATAGGTTAGAACCACCTAACGATGAGTCAAAGTCTGCTGGTTGATGTGAGCGATATTCTTTTTGACGGCTGCCGCGACCATTCCGTCGGTGTAATTATTGGGTCGCCCTCTGTTAGCGGTCCATGCTACTGGCACGCACTTCTTGAGTGTTTTTGATCTGGGTGCTAGCGAGCCCGGGCTCCCACATTGTCCAACTAGGGGTTCACTCATACGGAGTTGTTTATAAAATACATTAATTAGTGGCACACTAAATAGATGGCGCTACAAACCTAAATTGCAGATTTTCCAAGGGCCGTTTCATTCATACGGAGTTGTTTATAACAGGACGTTAGTTGGCGAACGAGCCCGAAGATGGCGTTAACGACCAAAAATTCAGATTTCCCAAGCGTTCCCTACATTATCCACTATTCTTCTTCTTCTTCTTATTGCGTATTTAATGGCCTTGGCAACTAAGCCCTGTCGACCAGACACAGTACATTTATCTTAATATTTGTTGAGCTCTGCAGCTATATACTCAGGCGTTACTAGGGGGTTAATAGAAAAAAGAACATATAAGTCAAACAGAAGAAACTAAGAAATTCGAGTTTATTGTTATTTTCGTGTAGGAGGGTGTACAAAAGGAGTTAAATATTTGTAGAAGGGAGACATAAAACAGAGGTGATAGGTAAGGGTAAATGATGTCTAATAGAGATAAGAGAAAGTTATAAGTTATGACAACTAAGAAAGTTGTGGATAAACAAATGATATCAGGTATAAAGGAGTTTAATAGATCTATTAAGTTTGATTTCTTTGATAGAAAGCTTCTAATGTTCCATTATATTAACTTCAGGGTCATGGGGGAGGGGATGAGATGTGGTTAGTTGAGAGGAGCGGGTTAGAAGAGTATCGTATTTTCTAACATGAGCTTAACAAATTCTGAGGGATTATGGTAGTATAATTTTTGTACGATTTCCAGGAATTCTTTTTTTTTCATATCCCCCGTAAGGGAGATTAGTGTTAAAACATAATTTTTTGGGAATTGGAGATGTTTTAGGGTGTATTATTTCACGATGTTTTTGTTTGATTATTGGGTCTATGCCAACAGGGGAAGATCTTTTTTTTTGGGAGGATTGCGTTATTGAGGAGAAAGAAGGACGTGAAGGGGACATAAGAGATGGAAGAGGAGTAGGAGCATTGGGTTGTAGAGTAGGGAAGTTACGAGGAACAAAGTTAGCATCAGAATGTGATTTGGATTCGAACAGTTGGGGGTTAGAAGTTGTTGTATAGACTGGAGGAAATAGTGTGCTAGCTTCTGAAAAGGATGAATTATATCGGGACATATGCTCTTTAATTTTCTTTTGAGAAACTCTTTGCAAATTCTGTTCTTAGATATAGTACCAATTTCTGTGGAGAAGTGAGCTCAATGGCAATTAATGCAATTTGGCTGTTCTATTTCGCACACCTAAGTTTACTTTTACATATATTTTTAGTATGTCCATATCTCAAGCAAGAGTGGCATTGTGTAACTGGGAATATGAATATTTCAGGGACCTTATTTGTACAGAAAAGCTTAATAGATGTAGGTAAGGAGACTGTGCGGAAAGTGGCAACGATTGAATGAGTATTAATATATTCAGCTACGTCATTAATTATTATGTTTCTTTTCCATCGTTTGACATGTATTGTTTTAAAGGGGTTAGATGCATTTAAATTATTTAAAAATTCATCTTCAGAGAATGATGGTTCTACATCACGGATAATTCCTTTAACTGTTATGAACTGGGATGGAATGAAAGCTTTCAGAGAGTGTTTGTCTAAAAGTGGAACATCTTGCAATAATCTATTAGCCTCCTGATAGTTATTGAATTGCGCACAGACTCTACTTCTGCCTCTACGCGAGGTAGTAACTTTATAACCTGCTTGATACAATATATTACCGACAACCATTTCATGAAGAGCGGGAGGGGGTAGGTCAGGGATTATTTTTTTTTTTCCAGATAGACAGAATAAGGAGCACGATCTGTGGGGTTGAAGACTATTATTTCATTTTTTTCGGGTGGCTTATCGGGGGGGTCTAACCCCCCCGAACACGTGGTCATTATAGGTTATCTGATGAATACGAAAGGGGGGAAAATATAGGTAGGGCAAAATAGATATTTAGTTAAGAGTGAAAATAGATTAAGTAACACAAACAGAAGAGAACTCACATGTACTAGTAAAGTGGGACGGATATGAAAAAACACGACCTTTCTTCACGGCTGCTCAGCTCGTTCCATCCACTGTTCTTGTAGAGTTATGCTTACGTTTTGTAGGTTATAATTGTTACAATAGCATTATTTTACGATTATTAGCCCAATATTCGCTATAAAATATTTTAAAACGTTTATTGGGTGTTTTGATTGCAATTTTCGTCGATATTGGCTGTCATCTGGCTGTAGAAAGGTAAGTAATTTTCTTTTCTTTGTTAGTCATGCACATGTTTTATTTGCAAGCGTATATTATCAAAATGGTAAGATATCGAACGTGTATGGTTAAGAACTGGGAAGATAAAACTTCAAGTAGGCATGCTTTTCCTAAACCAAATAAGGATATGGAAAGATTTAAGTTGTGGGTAGAAGCATGTGATAATTCAGAATTAATAACCATGACACCCGATGAAATTTATGCTAAAAGAAAAGTTTGTCATATAGTAATAAATTTAAAAATACGAAAACATTTCGTGAATCTACAACAATGAGTCTTACTAAGACTACAAAACAAATTAATTTGAAACAACTACTTCTCTAGCTAATACTTCGACAGAAGTAGTTGTTTCAAATTAATTTGTTTTGTAGTCTTAGTAAGACTCATTGTTGTAGATTCACGAAATGTTTTCGTATTTTTAAATTTATTATTTAATTTTCTACAACGAACTAAAGGATTTTATTACATTTTATTTGTCATATAGTTTTGTAATAAACACCGTGGACCTAATAATACCATATTAACTTCAGCTGTGCCCACATTATTTTTACCTATGAATATAGAAAATAAAGAGAATCAACAGTTGGCTTCAATTGAAATACCAGATCCACATCACGATAATGTATCATTAAATAATGAACAACTTGATATAAATCTTACTGTTAACGAACGTTGTTTACAATCAACACCACCTTTATTAAAGGGAATGGGAGCAGCTATTAATCTAACACCAAAGGCTAAGAAAATTTACCAAAGAGGTGCACATTTAAAAAGAAAGCTTGTAGTACTAAAAAGAAAACAGCGTACTCTCAGAAAACGTCTTGATTCTTATGAAAATATGTCAAGTTAAGTATGGAGGGACAAAAACCAAAGTCAAGACGTTTTTCTCTTAAAGATAAGGTTTTGGGTGTAACTTTTTATAAAGAAAGCCCAAAAATGTATAGGTTGCTTTCAAAAATATTTAATATGCCATCAAAATCCACTTTAATTAGGATGCTAAGAAAAGTACCTGTAATGCCAGAATATAATGATATTTGATAATTTAAAAAACAAAGTGGACAATTTAGAAGACCATGAGAAAAGATGTTTGTTAGTGTTCGACGAAATGGGAAATTTGATTTAGTGCGTACTTTAAAATAAATAATTAATAAATGCCATGATTGCGGTTTACATGTAGTTGCAACAATGTGTGATCAAGGATCTGCAAATGTGGTAATTATTTATGTAGAGTATCAGAGTTAAAAAACAATTGCAATTTTTAAATTTCTAATATGTTTCTATTTTTTATGTATATAGGTATGTAATGAAAAGTAATCACCACCCAAGTTTCATACATTATAAACTGTTTATTGATTAATGAATAATATAGAACATATTAAGTAATGTTGTATTATTATTTTTGACCTTACCAGTCTTCAATTTTTTTCTTTTTACAGTATTAAGGTTAGTATGCTACTTTTGTTTCATTATAATTTTTTTCAATTTTTATTCCAATATTTTTTTTAATGTGTCTGTATGTTTTCAAATATTTATTTTCAAACTTAAAATAAATATTTGACTATACATGGCCACATTAAAAAAAATAATTACAAAATAAACATTTATTTCAATAATCGTAATTCTCGCCTGGCCCATTTAAATAGCATTTAGTTGGCGAATTACCCCAAGGATGGCGCTGACAGCAGTCACAGACCATAACACGGTAGAGACGCTTCTATAGTATATGTATATTTTCTATGAGCATTATTTTGCGATTATTAACCCAATATTCATATAAATTCAATAAAAATATTTTAAAACGTGCGATTGCGATTTCGTCGGTATTGGCTGCTATCTGGCCCTAGAAAGGTAAGTAATTTTATTTTCTTTGTTATTCATACACGTTTATTTGCAAGCATCTATTATCAAAAGAGTAAGATATCATAGGTGTATGGTTAATAACTGTGAAGATGAAACTTCAACTAGGCATATTTTTCTCAAACCAAACAAGGATATGGAAAGTCTTAAGTTATGGGTAGAAGCATGTGATAATTCAGAATTAGTAAATATGACACCTGATGAAATTTATGCAAAAAAGTTTGTCATATAAGCAAAATAGATTGGTCTCACATTCAATCCAATAATATAAATACTTCCTTCAACATGTTCAGAGATGTGCTCATTCATGCGTTAAACTTATACTGTCCCCTGAAAAGAAAACCTGTGAATGAAAAAAAAATAATTGGATCACAAACAACATTATTCAGTCCAGTCGCAAGTTAAGAAGTCTTCATGATCTAATGATTGCAACTAATTCGACTACCATAAAACTATGGTATAACGAAGAAAAGAAAAAACATAGGAAACTTATACAAGAGACTAAATTAAACAATAACGCAAATAAAATAGACAGAGCATCCAATAAAGCAAAAACTCTATGGAATATGGTACGCCAAGAATTGGGGAATAGTAAAGAATCCGAGCATAAAACATCAATTAAATATAATGATGTACTACTAAATGAACCTCAGAAAATTGCGCAGGGATTCGGCGACCACTTCTCTAACGTAACCAACTTAATAATCAGAAACCATTTCGGAGACAACTTATCAGACCAATGCACAACCTCAAGACTTCACCCACATACCATATTCTTAACGCCAGTACGTGAAGAAGAAGTCTTTAATTTAATAATGTCTTTGCCCAGCGGTATAAGTGCCGGTCCTGATGGAATCTCAACTAAAGTGTTAAAAAGTGTCGCTCGTGAAATCGTAATTCCACTACAGTACCTCATAAACGAGACCTTTTTAAAAGGTGAGTTTCCCACTGAACTAAAGACTGCTAAAGTGACGCCTATATATAAAAAGGGGGGAAAATTAGACATCAACAATTACCGCGAAGTAGCAGTCCTTAGTGTATTTTCAAAAATAATTGAGAAGGCGTTGACAACTCGGCTAAGACATTTCCTAAACCATCATAACTTACTTGCTGAACATCAACACGGGTTTCGAAAATGCCAATCGACAAAGACAGCATCAGTAGACCTCCTAGAATATATTAGCAAAAGTCTAGACCAGAACGAGTGCGTCGCGGGGTTGTTCTACGATTTTTCGCGAGCATTTGATACCGTCGAGGTTATGTTTATGCAAGAAAAACTATATGCACTAGGATTGCGCGGTGCTGCTCTTAAACTGATTATTTCATTCTTATCAAACCGACAGATATACGTACAGATTGGTCAGGCAACATCAAAAAAACATCATATAGATAAAGGGGTGGTGCAAGGGTCTTCATTAGGTCCGCTATTGTTCCTAATATTTATTAACGACCTCAGTAATCATATAAACCACGGAAAATTGGTTACATTCGCCGATGACACAACAGTAATCGTATCATCACCTACACCAGAAGATCTAATGAATTCGATTCATTCCGCAAACGATCAAATATCGAATTGGTTGAAAACAACCAGACGGCCCAAACAATGAATTGGAGTATACAAGATTTCTCGTAAGCTTTGTGGATGCACGACTATCTTGGTCATACCAGATTGATCATATATGTGCTAAACTCAACAGTGCATATTTTGCCATCCTAAAAATCAAACATCTGCTCGCTACAAACTATCTAATTAATGTGTATTATGCGCTAGTTTATCCTCACATCTCATACAATATTCTTGTATGGGGACGCTCTGATACGTCCAGAGTATTCATAGCACAAAAGCGAATTTTAAGACTAATATTTGGACTTAAAAGAACCGAAACATGTCGAAAGATATTTGTAGATAACGCCATTCTTACTCTTACTAGTATTTATATATATATATAACTCTGCCATATACAGGGTGCGGCAAAACAAACAGTGCAGTTTGGAACGTCCAGTACATCCCGTGTGGTGGGGGTACCTACCTGGGAGGGATCTTATTGTGCCGGGGGGCTCGTGCCGTTTTTAGTCGTTACCATGGTTTGGTCTGGAGAACACTTCCAAGAAATGTTGAACCGGATCCATGCGAGGTCAACTTTTTTCAGTAGTGACGAGGCCCACTTCCATTTCTGTGGAGGGGTGAATAAACAAAATTTTCGATATTGGGCTGTAAATAACCCAAGGCAACTTTACGAGAGACCACTTAACTCCCCAAAAGTCACCGTGTGGTGTGCGATTTCCAAATTTAGGGTGATTGGGCCTTATTTTTTTAAAGAGATGTTGGAACTTTTTTTTACCTCGTTTGGAAGAGCTGATGGAGGAAGCAGATCTGGGAGACATCTGGTTTCAGCAGGACGGAGCTACGGCCTATACTGCTCGAGTTTCAATGACGAAACTGCGGCAGGTGTTCCCTGGGCGCCTTGTTTCTCTGAGAGGTGATGTGGAGTGGCCCGCACGCTCCCCTGATCTGAGCATTTGCGACTTCTTCCTGTGGGGCTACCTGAAGGAAAAGGTTTTTAGGCATCGACATTGTACCTTGGAAGAACTCAGGGATCGAATTCGGGAGGAAATCGCGGCTACACCCATCGAGATGTGCCAAAATGCGGCCGAAAATTTCAGAAAACGCCTTCATCAATGTATCGCTGCTGGGGATCATCATATTTCTGGTGTCATCCTCAGGACTTAATGCATAAAACGGCATGATGTACCCATTGAGATAAAATAAACCCCATTTCTTTAAATTGCGCCGTTTTCTTTTAATAGCCCTTCAAAACTGCACTCAAATAGGCATAAAATTACAACAAACGCCGATGTTCATAACCATAATACACGATATCGGAATGACTTACGTACCACACTACATAAAACCACCTTATACGAAAAATCCGCCTTATATTGGTCTATCAAGATATATAACAAACTTTCCAATCAATAAAAGATGTAAGCAATACAAATAAATTCAAATTAAATCTAAAGGCGTATCTTTCAAATAAACCATTCTACACATTGGAAGAATTTTTAACAGACTTTTGAACCTTTCTTAAATGATATGTCCTTATGTAAAATTTTATATTATTAATGTATACATGAATATTTTATATTTTAACTAATTATTTTATAATATTGACGTATGTACAACTTTGTAAGAGTTCATAACATAAATAAATTATTATTATTATTATTATTATATATACATTTATCAATCCAAAATTTAAAAAGATTTTAGTTTAGTGTTAATAGAAATGCTGTGGAATACATACGTGGATTTACTAGTAAAAAGTTGGGTGATTATTACAATTGTGTGACATGTTGAAAATGCATATTATGTCAAAATTTAACAGAGCTTAATCATACATAATTTTTGTGCACAGAAAGAATTCAGTGATAGCCTTCCTGCAAAATTTAAATTCTGCACATCAACTTTTCTACAAGGCCTGGCGTATTGCTATAATATTTTTAAAGAATTCTTTCCTAGAATTTATCATATTCAAAATAGTTTTAATATATTAATAAAAACCATTAAGAAACACAAACCTTTTATTTTTGAACGTTGTGATCATACAGATGTTATTATTAATAAAATTATTTATAATTTCTGCAAAATTTGTACATTTAATTGGTGCAATGGGTTAAATAAAGCATTGAAAAACAATGATCACCGTATACTTCAAAGAAAAACAGATTTCATATTTAATCAGGCATTAAAGTATGCCAAAAGAAAGAAACTAAATCAAACTAAATCAAAAGTGAACTAACACTGTTGTACTATAATTTGTCAGTGAAGGAAATAGTGTTCCAATTATTATATTGAATGTGGATTAGACATACTGGGGAAAATCACACTAAAAAAAATGAACAAAAAACTCTATCTTCGGGGTGGTTTGGAAAAGAGTTAAAAAAACAATTGCAATTTTTCTATTGCTAATATGTTTTTATTTATTATAGGTACTTAATGAAGAAGTAGTCATCACCCAAGTTTTATATATGGTATTATAAACTGTTAATTGATTAATATAGATCATATTAACTAATTTTTTATTTTTTACCTTACCATTTTTCCTTTTTTCTTTTTACAGTATTAAGGTAAGTATGCTACTTTCATTTTAATCTGTTTCATTTGATACACATTTATAATGTGTCTGTATGAGTTTACAATGATTTATTTTCAAATAAAAAATTTGAAATTAAAGCAGTCACAGACCAATATGCCACTCCCATGCGTTTCTATAGATAAGTATATTTTCTATGAAGTGCAACCACCCTACATATACATAATAACTTTAAATATTAATAGCTGATGATTTTGCTGCTTACAAAACAATAAAACCTTGCATGGAATGTTTTAAATATAAATGACCATCTAAAGGTAATCTTATTTAAGCTTGATTTAAAGCATTTTCATGAATCATGTATATAATTTTTATTAAGTTTCACACTCAAAAATTTTACTTTGTCAATATTCTTTTACTCAAATTTTGTAATTAAAGTTATTGCAAATCGGAAGGAGATCAATAATTAAAGGTAAAATGTATGTGTTGGGTGGGTGGGTGTTTTCTATCCCACCCTCCAGTCAGTAAAACATCAAAAATTATTTAAAATATTTGTATGAATACATCAATTAAAAGATGCAATTATTTTGTGTTTGTTTACATTTTACAACTTCTAACTAAAACTCTCCATTATGTTTTACTGATTGGAGGGTGGGATTGAGACCACCCACCCACCCTACATATACATGATAACTACAGATTTCTAACTATTATGCTTATCCTTAATATTTATAGCATCGAAAAAAAATCTAAATATGTATACGAATCTTGAAAAATGTGATTACTTGTTTTTTTGCTTATTTTGACTTTTGTGGTTATTTTCTTGTTTTTTTTAGATTATGATGCTTATTTAGATCATTTTCTTAAACTTTTAATAAAAATTTTACACTGATTATAAATTAATGTGCTAATATAGAGAATTTTTATAAAAAATTGTACCCCATCATTTATATATTATATTTTTATTACATATTTTCGTGTCTTTTGATAATGTAAGTGTTTAAAATTTGCAGCTGTTTATAATATGACACAATAATTATTATTTTGTATAAATTATAAATATTATACTAACTGAGTATTATAAAATATTAGTATAAATTACCATTTTACAATACAATAACAATTGATTCATTTATAAATAAGTGGATATAACAATCCGTCTCTATTATTAAGAGAAAACAGATAAACGTTTCATAGGAATCACTATGATATTCCAGATGTAAACGTATTTAGACTAGATCCAAATAGGGGTCGCAGTTACTATATTAAATGTAAACACATTTAAGTGATAACTAATAATCAGGTGTTTAAAGCCGTATCAATTTTTTACTCTAAGTAAAAATACGAATGGACGACTAGCGCATGTGTATATCGTTTTCGTTAATTTTCATGTTGAAAGTTCAAAGCTGAATTTAAAAAAACAGCAGACAATTTCTCAATCTTTAGAATCATCTTTGGTGTGGATGAAACCACAGACGCCAATTTAATTATAGGAGTTTTGCATGAAGACATCCCGACCACAGTATTTTGATATATAATAATAATAATAATAATAATAATAATTGAAAAGAATTGAAGAAAACTGATACTAACACTATAGTAAAATTCATAAATGATGGATTAACTAGCTTATTTTTGCCGTAGGCAATACCAAGTTACAAAATTTTACTAATAATGCATTTTATACATTGTACAAGTTTAGCACATGGATTGAAACAAATCTTATACTCTTCTGCGAGTACAATTATTCAAGGAGACATTACCTGATATCTAACTACCCCATGAACCAGTGCTAACAAGTTGGTTAACTTAGCTAAATGATGCGATGTATTATATTATGCAAACAATTTTGAAGGATTTAATAAGGTTATATACGACTTTCCCGAGACGACAAGCAAATCAGTTAATGACTGTCAATCAGTTCTTAAAAAACAAGAGCTTCAATACAATTTAGTTACATAAAATCCCGTTTAAATTTTGTGAGCTACACAATAAAATCTTTATAAAAGCAGATACAATTTAGAAAATACCTGGACGCATTGGCCAAAAAAAGTATTAAAATAAACTTGATTTTAAATAACGACAATGTTCCCAATTTTCAAATGGATCCAGCTATAATTTTAAATGAAGAGAAGCTTTTCCACTTTCAAAAATTTATTAAGCGACAGAAGTAATAATTCTACAATTGAACACCTAGAACAACATTTAGTAATCAACTGTTATGAATAGATTTTAGTTATTTTGAAATGTATACAAAGTTACAATTTAATTTTTAAATACTCTTACATAATATTATATATTGAAAGTATGTTTTTCACATACTGAATAGAAATACCTTACATTTCAGCATCCAAAATCGTTGACAAAAATAACACTTTTCCGCATAGCAACACTTTTCTGCATAGAAACACTTTTCCGCATGGATACACTTTTTCGCACTACTTTTATTTACTATTAATCAATGTCAGTGTCAGTGACATACATGGAGTAATATATACAACACAGGTACTATCGGTAATTATAGGGTCCGCCAATAAGGGCGCGTGAACTTTAAAATTGAATAAAACAAGTTGTGTGTGAGGTAGAAACGAAATTTATTTTTCATTCGAAAGGGTATTCGACCCCATTAAGTATGGAAGATAACATCGTTCAAATGACCACCGCGGCTCCGTTTGGTAGCCCGGTCCAATTTTCGATGACTCTGGAGCACATATCGGCCTCAATTTGAGCGATGGCGTTGCGTATGTTGACTTTGAGGTCATCGGTGTTTAGAGGCTTGTTGGCGTAGACCAGCGACTTGAGATAGCCCCAGAGAAAAAAGTCTAAAGGCGTTAAATCGCATGATCTCGGTGGCCAGTTGATATCGCCTCCGCGCGAGATGACCATGTCCGGAAATCGCTCGTGCAGAATGTCCATTGTGGCATGGGCTGTGTGGCACGTGGCGCCGTCCTGCTGGAACCACATGTCGTCTGTGTCCATATCATCCAGTTTAGGCCAAAAGAAGTTGGTTATCATCGACCTGTAGCGCTCCCCATTGACGGTTATGGCCGCCCCAGCTTCGTTCTCGAAAAAGTACGGACCGATGATGCCGCCGGCCCAAAATCCACACCAAACAGTGACTTTCTGGGGATGCATTGCCACTTGGTGGACCTCGTGTGGGTTGTTCTCACTCCAAATGCGGCAATTTTGCTTGTTCACATACCCGTTCATTCAGAAATGAGCCTCGTCGCTGAAGATGATTTTTCGGCCAAAATGGGGGTCTGTTTCCAACTGCTCCAGAGCCCAGTCAGCGAACGCCCGACGCTGTCTGTGGTCGTTTATCTTGAGCTCCTGGGTCAATTGGATTTTGTACGGGTGCAGACCCAAATCCAGTTGCAAAATTCTGCGAGTTGATGTCTCCGAAAGGCCAAGTTCCTGTGCACGACAAAAAATGGACTGCCTAGGGTTCTCGCGCACACTCTCACGGACAGCAGCGATATTTTCGTTCGATCGGGCGTTTCGTCGACGTGTCAGTGTTGGCTGGTTGTTTACTGAACCAGTCGACTCGAATTTGCCCACCAATCGACGGATAGTCGACTCTACAGGCCGATCATCGCGACCGTAAAATGGGCGAAGTGCGCGGAACGTTGCTCGAACTGATGACCCATTTTCGTAAAACAATTTAATAATTTGCACGTGCTGCTCGACACTCAAATGGTGGCCATGGTGATTTGGGGTTATATACTGAACAAATGACAGCAACTTTGACAGCTCTACCTCGAACAACATGGCCGCACCCTTCCGGCAAACTTCGCGCGTCCCTATTGGCGGACCCTTTATAACCTAATTTTTATATGTCAGTGTCAAAAATGAAATCGCAAACACCTTTATAATTGATGAAATAGTGTGTACAACGCGTGGAAATGCGCTTTTCCACACGTGTTGTACAAATAACTATTATTTTAGTTTTAAGCAGAATTTCTATGTAAAATATATTGATTGATATGTTTTTATGTTTTTTTGCCTGTTTAATGCTTCTTTCTCTAGATTTGGTGCCTTGTTTAGTGGTTTTTTCGCATTTTTTTAATGGGTTAGAGAACACCTACCCACCGTATATATACTTTGACAATTAAACCTTGATATTCAAAATTTGCGCGGACAAGGTTATGATAGTGGTTCTAACATTCATGGAAAACACAATGAGTTGCAGAAAAAGATTTTGGAAATCAATCATTGTGCATTTTACGTTTCATGCTCAGCTCATAGTTTAAATTTAGTAGTCAATGATGCAGTAAATATTACGGACCGAATTATCAATATTTTTGACATAATTTAAGAAATCTATGTTTTCTTTTCATTGTCTATAAAAAGGTGGTCGATAATTTGCCAACATTTACAAGATTTAAAATTAAAAGCTCTAAGTACTACGCAGAATTGCTCAATCAAACTGTTACGATATCATCTAGAAAATATATTTGATGCTCTGTTTACTTTATCTGAAAATACGTCTGAGTGGGATAGTGCCACAACATACAAAGCGCTTTCGCTCGCTTTATAGGTTCAAAATTATAAATTTGTATGCTCTGTTGTAATCTGGTACGAAATTTTGAATGAAATTAATTATTTAATTTAAATGATGCAAAGTCCCACAATGAGTATTCCAATATGCATTCATTTGCTCAATAATTTGTTAGATAAGCTAACAAATTATCGCACGGATGAACATTTTGAAATTATTTTACAAGAAGCTACCGAAATTGCACAAAAACTAAATTCCCACCATTAAATAAACTTCAACCAAGAAGAAAACCGACATAATTTAAGTATGAACAACGCGATTAGACCCGAAAATCAATTACAAAGTAGAGTTTTTTTAGAATTTTTGATCAGACATTAACTTCCTTAAAAAATAGATTTGAAGAGTTATAAACTTTAGACAACGTGTTTGGCTTTCTCCGTAGTTCATTATTTAGTAACCACAAGGAAGGAGTGATGAAACATTGTAAAGATTTATATATGAAACTCAATTCAAGAAATAAAGCTGACATTTACGATATATATTTGTACAATGAAATTAACGCTTTAAAGGTACATTTTGTGGAAAATCAGTGTACCGATTCAAATACAATTTTGAAATATGTATACAGTTCCACACTAGCTTAGATTCGCCTGTGTGGAGCCTAGTGCTCTTAGCAGTACCTGGATCTCGTAGAATATAGCAATTGATCTACTTTTCGTATCTTGCCTTGCTATTTCTCTTGTGTAGTGAAGAATATTTCTTACTCTACCAGTTACAGTTGCATCTGGAACAAGATTATTTTCTACGTTAAACTTAATTAAGAATTATTTAAGGTCAACTATGCATCAACCAACACTGAATAATTTATCCATTATTTAGATAGAATCTGAAATATTGATAATACTAGATAAATAATATATGATTTCGAAAAGTTGTATATAGGTATACTTGCCTGTACAATTAAGTTTTATTGCAGACTTTAAAATAAATTGTTTGATCATTCGCTGTTTTTATACACTCCCATAACTACCTAACCAAATTCAAATAGATGAAGTATGATCCTATAAATTTTCCGATCGTACACAATTCGTTTAGCCAGTATTCACATAAAAGGATTCTAAAAATATCCCTATTACTTTTTTTAAATAATTTGAATTAATTTATTTTATCCCGAATGCTTTGTATGCTTGTAAAAATATATTTCGTGTTTATTATACTGCTCGTTTTATTCATTGTTCTATTGATTGATCGAGTGGCCCGATGAGTGCGTAGTAGGGAAACATGAAAGAAAACGAGTATAAAACGGTTTGTTCGACAAGAATGTGATTCGACAACTATCACAAGTAGGTACGTTTGCCGTTTCTGATAATAGGTAGTAGACATAAATGTATTTCAACTCTATTAGTAACTAATTATATCGGTAGCGATGTTTGACAAAGTAGTATTTTTTTCAAACGAATATAAACAAATTTCTGCAAATAAAATGTACCCATTTATGAAAATCCGACCCTTGTGGCACGGCCCATAACGAATGGCACATTATTGGAAACAATTTACATCGGTAACGATGTTTGACAAGTTAGTATTTTACACACTAATATATATATGCACTTAAATTAATAATACACGGACGTTTAAAAGTCTTGCTTAGTTTGCCTTCATCAAGCAGATGAGTAATGATTTTCAGGAAATTCAATTGCGACATAAATACTAACGATGTATGGTGGGGTGATACGGTTGAATGGACTCCAAATTTAGTTTCTTCCCTTCTGGCATTAGTGCAGGATTTAAAAATTTTCATTAATGGTGTTGTTCCTACCGAACAGAAAAGCCAGATTTTTAGGATCCGGTAGGCTGAAGCATTCAGGTAATGTGAATCGGGGTTATAAATATCATGAACATAAATATTGTAAAGATTCGAGATTTTAACTTGTAAGTGTCCGATGAATAAAAAGTTATCAATTAGGTTAAGAAGATGAGGTGGTATCTTTAGGAAAATGCATTTAAACAGCAAACCCCGATGCCAGGCTGAGCCAAAAGCTATTGAGACTACTAAATGCGTCCGATTTGTGCTATTTGGCAGTTTGAGGTATGGATTGAAAATGATGATACAATGGCCTAGGAAACCAAATTGGTAAAGATATGGTGAGATTTATGGAGCCAAGATGTGTCAAGCTATCGCCCAATTACTCTTGGGTAAAACCTTTGAAACCGTAGTAAAAACAAACTAATTTTTATTACGGTTTCAAAGGTTTTACCCAAGAGTAATTGGGCGTTGACACGACTTGGCTAGATTTAAAAGAACATGTGATAATACCCTGCTTCCACTCGTTGGGTATAGCCTAGAAATAGTATATAGATCACAAATTAAACACAATATTTACTTTGTTTTGTATAACAGTTATTTATTTATATGGTGACCAATGGTTTCAATACATTCACGTATCATTTTCAATCCGAAAGTTTGCTCAAAAATTTGTTGCAAAAAGTTTGGTAAAACTACAAGTAGTTTGTCTGATTTGAGCGGTTGTTCAGATTGGCAACATTTATCATTAACTTTGAAAAGACATGAAATGAGCGATTTAAACAATAAAAATGTAAAATCATGGATGCAATTAAATAATATGATCAAAATTAAGTACTGCCATCATTGGTGTGATGTATTAGAAATAATTATTGCCGATATAAAGTTTTTATCGCGTCAATGTCTGGATTATCGAAGTCCTTCGAAACATTTTCTTAAGCATGATAACAACAATTTTCTAAAAGCAATAGAAATGATAGCTTTTTTTATTCAGTTATGCGGGAACATATTTGCAGATGATTTAAAAATTTAAATTGAAATCTGATTTTAGAAGGAAATGTATGGCCCACTATTTAGGAGATCAAATTAAAAATGAAATTATTTAATTACTCGGCGCAGCGATAAAAAATTGTATTTTGGGCAAAGTTATAGAATCGAAATATTTTTCTGTCATATTAGATTATACACCGGATGCAAGCCATACGGAACAAATAACAGTAATACTTAGACATACTTATCTAAACAATACAAATAAAAAAGTAGAGGTATGCGAACACTTCGTTTTTGTGTGTCACCAGTTTAACTGACCTGGGTTTATTAAATTTAAATTTTGAATTTATTTTCACAATTAAACCTTGAAATTCAAAATTGACGCGGGCAAGGATATAATAATGGGTTCTAACATGCGTGAAAAACACAATGGTTTGCAGAAAAGATTTTTGAAATGAATCATTATGCAAAAATCAGCAATTTAGTGGCCAATGATCAATTTTTTGACATAATTCAAGAAATCTATGTTCTCTTTTCATTGTCTACAGAAATGTGGTCGATAATTTGCAAACACTTACAAGATTTAAAATTTTAAGCTTTGAGTACTACGCGATGGTCCAGCAGAATTTACGCGATTAAACCGTTACGGTATCTAGAAAATATATTTGATGCTCTGTTTGAAATATCTGAAAATACGCCTGAGTAGGATAGTGCCACAACACAAGAATCGCTCGTTTTAAAGGTTCAAAATTATAAACTTATATGCTCTGTTGTAGTTTGGTACGAAATTAATTATTTAAGTAAAATGATGCAAAGTCCGAAAATTAATATTCCAATAAATAATTTGATCGATAATTTAACAAAAAATCGCACGGATGAACTTTTTCAAATTATTTTACAAGAAGCTACCGAAATTGAACAAAAACTAAATGCTGAAACAAACTTCTTACCATTAAATATACTTTGTCCAAAAAGAAAACCGACACAATTTCAGTATGAACAATGCAATGAAGTTATATTAGACCCGAAAATCAATTACAAAGTAGGTTTTTTTTTTAGAATTTTAGATCAGACTTCTTTAAAAATAGATTTGAAGAGTTAAACGCTTTAGATAACGTGTTTGGCTTTCTCTGTAGTTCATTATTTAGTAACCCCAAGGAAGAATTAATGATACATTGTAAAGATTTTTATGTGAACTCAAAGACGATTCAAGAAATGAAGCTGACATTGACGGTATTGATATGTATAATGAAATTAACGCTTTGAAGCTACATTTTGTAAAAAAATCAGTCTACCGATCTACATACAAGTTTGCATTCTTTTTTGGCATAGGCATGGACCATTCAGTCACGACAGGGTTGTATATATAAATCTTATAGGTTTGTGACTTTCAACCTTTGGAATCTTTAATCCGCAATTATCTTATATGGCTATATTATTTCTAATTATATATTTATGAATTTCGGAATAAATATCTACGTTTTCCAGAGATAAGATATGAGTCATACTGAGCGGGATAGGAGTAAAGCATTGTAACTTAAAGTAGAACCTAGTGGATCCTTCCGGAATCAAACCACAGGCGAAGAACATGTGATTTTTCAGAGATAAGATATGAGTCATACTGAGAGGGATAGGAGTAAAGCGTTGTAACTTAAAGTAGAACCTAGTGGATCCTTCCGAAATCAAACCACAGGCGAAGAACACAAACCATCCTCTTTAAGGCCAATCTTATGTAAGTGTACAGGAAACTTACCGTGATTAATTTTTAATCTTGTTATAGTGGAAGAAAGAAGGCGGGAGACATCTAATTTAAACATGTGGGGGATACATGTTGGGAGAGTTGGGTGTAATAATTTGTAGTGTGTATTCTTACGCCTATTCCATATTACATCTTCTTCATGTTTGAATTGCGTTTTGAATGAGCTGAATACATCATGCACAGGTGCATATATGTTGTTATTAATAGATAACGTAATATTACTCGCGTTTTGCGAGCTTGTCGGCTATTTCCTTTCCTATGATTTGGGAGTGGCTCTAACACCGAAAGAAAACAATTTCACGACCTGTGCTGAGCATATTACAAACGACTGTTTTTATTTCCCTGATCAGGTAATTGGAGTTGATTAAATCATAGTTGTGGGAAACTATAGCCTCGAGCACGGAAAGTGCGTCTGAGACTATTAGAACACTATCTTTAGGTGCACCTAAAGACCACTCCAGAGCTTTGAGTATTGCCAAAGCTTCGGCGGAAAATATAGACATTATGCAATTAACTTTTTCCGAAAAGGCGTAATTGTTCCGCGGACAGTAGTATGAGTGTGAGTTGGATAGTTTGAGCCTACTATAGATTGAACCACGCTCTTATTAGCAATACTTTCCTTAGAAAATTTTGGGCGAACTAATTGGATTGGAGTATTTAAGCAGGTCTAGTCTAGTTCAAATGGAATGATGGTATAGTTGGCGTGTATAATTAAATTGGAAGTTTCAAAAAATTCTAGTATCAGAGGGGGACAATTTTTCTTTAGACACTATTTATTAGTTAAGATCTCCGTATTCAGGCTACTGATAATCTGAACAAGATTACTTTTTTCAGACCGGTATTTTAGAATCTGCTTTGCACTCATTTGTTTCCTCCTCACTGTAAGGGGCGGCTCCAGGCTATCTGCACGAATAGTGTAGGAGTTGGACAGTGTTAAGTAGCTTTAAATTAGAGTTATAAGAGGAGCCAAGGAGCCAGGATTTGTAGAGAATGATGCATGTTTGAGCGTTTTACAGACGGATCTAGTCTTATTGATATCTCTTTCGCACTTACCTACAACATATTGAATAGAGACTTCCATATATATTCTCTCAATATTTGTCCCACATATTTTGATTGAAGATGAGTGCAATGGATGGTGCCTTGACATTTCAGAACCATTATGGACCATTTATTCACATACGACACCATTTCACAACATTTCTGCTGAGCTTTATTAAGGTCCTTGCATGAAGCGCGAAACACATAATCGTTTGCATATTGTATGCAATAAATACCGGGAGGGAACGAAATATGTATATCTGCAGTGTATATATTGAAAAGTGTGGGTGCTAACACGGAGCCCTGGGGAAGACCTACAGATGATGTTCTAGGACCTATTGGATTGCTTGTTAAGCTGTCTAAGGTGTAAATGTTACGGTTAGTGTAAAGCGATATTATATTGGACGAAATTTTTGCAGGGATGCCCAGAATATTTTGCGAAATAAGATGTCCAAACGGATAACTGGATATTCATGACAAGATCTGATATTGCATCGATGCAACCCTTTTTCCGCCGGAACTCATATTGAGTGGGGTGGAGTTTATGTTCGAGCCACCACTCCAGTCTCCTTTTAATAAGTCGTTCAATGATTTTGGTAATACACTACAGTAACGAGATAGGTCTGTAAGACCCGGTTAGCGCTGGGTCTTTATTAAGTTTTAAAATTGGGATAATGACGATCGATTTTAATTCCTGAAAGTAGTTCATATTCAACCCCCATGCATGAAAGAGCTTCAATAAGTACTCTTTAGCGCTGGCAGAAAATTCGTTAATCATACTGAAGGTTATACCATCCAAACCAGAGGCTGTGGGGTTGCTACTTTTAATGACTAAACCGAACTCATCCTCAGTAAAAGTTTTGTTAAGAAATTATTAGTATTTAATTGATCTATTGGTATTTTATTAGAAACAAATAGAACTAAATAGTCGAGAATAGACGCTGACATATGGGGAGGGATTAAGTTAGTGTTTTTATTTGAGAACTTGCCACTGTTTTTTTTAGTTTGGGTCCAGATGTTGCCGTACGGGGTTTTTGCGGCAGTCTTTTTCGCGTAAATTAAATTAGCTTTTGTTGAGTCCCGTTTATAATTACCTAGGGCACATTTTCGGTTCTCATGGCCATCCCACCAGGGAGGAGACTTATTTGACTTGTGGGGATTAGGGGGGGAGGGATGTATGCATTTTCACTATCGGAAATAGAATTGAAGAGGACGATGGGATCTATGGTATTAGAGGACAGGTAAGGTTTTAGGGGTTAATCAAGGTTGTTTGAAAATGGTGGTCAATTAGCCCTATACCTATTGTATTCCATCTAGTAGTTGACTTTATTTTAAAATTTTACAAAAGAGTCCAGACATTCCGCACTAATGGGGAAGTGATCGGAGCCCAGGGTATCGTGTGAGATTGATATGTTAAGAGAAGTGCTTAAGCCAAGGGATGATATTGTTAAGTCAACTATTGATTCCTTTCCATTGGGGTTGGAGAGTCTTAATTTTGCAATATCTTAACACAAATAATTTAATATCAAGTTTTCCAAACACATCAATAGCATTAAAAATTTTTCTTACTCTATAAATTACAGTTCCATCTGAAGAAAGATTTCTTTCTAAGTTAAAATTGATTAAGAATTATTTATATTCAACTATGCATCAACAGTAATTTCCATTATTTCTATAGAATCTGAAATATTAGATGGTTTAGATATTAGACAATTAATAGCTGATCTCGCAAGTGTAAAAGCAAGAAAAGTTAAATTTTTATATGTACTTGCCTGTACAATTAAGTCTTATTGTAGACTTTAAAATAAATTATTTGATTATTATAGTTTTCTTTATACACTTCCATAACTACCTAACCAAATTCAAATTCGCGAAAAATAGGATAAAGGAGGGACAGCTAGCAGCTAATACAATAGCAGAGACTAATGTAAGCTTAGGGTAAAAAAAAGAAGAAGGTATAAATAAGACATTTATCTATAGATAATGAGTACATTGTACTCGAAATGTACATCTAGTAAATAAAAACAATTTGTAAAAAAAAGTGTTAGTGTTTCAATACAATTTTACTATAATAGTGTTCACGTAACTCAAGAAATATATTTATAAACCTAGGGTTATTTAATAAATCTTTATTGTAGGTGTTTACTCAAAGCCGTTTTTTGTTTTTCTATTAGCTCTTTTAAAAAAACGGGGCAAGTATTGATAATAAAAAACTAAAATTTAAATAAAATTATATAAATTGCAGAAATAAATAATAGAATTAATAATTTCAAATTACCAAAACATTTTGCAAATCTACAACAATGAGTCTTGCTAAGACTACAAAACAAATCGCTTATTGAAACAACTACTTCTCTGAGTAATACCTCAACAGATATTGACAAAAGTAATTTGCGTGTTAAATTTTGAACAAGAAATAAATTTATGCTGATTTAATTATAACAAACTAGTAAAAGTAATTAAATAACTTAACAATCAAGTTTGCAAACATCTGCAGATAATTAGTAATAATAATAATAAATTTGTAAAGAATAGCTTTTTTGCATAAAATTCAGTATTTTGAGAAAAATGTTATATGGTGGCGTTAATATTTCTAAATAATCATGGCTCCATAGGTCGCATGGAAAATATATGACCTTATTTCTCTTGGATTTATAAATAGTGTGCCTACAATATAGTACACAATTCTGAGTTCACCTGAAAGCAAGATTAGTAGCCTCCCTCCGATTTACATTTTTCCTTTCCGCAACTATTTACTTGGTATTTTAAACGTGCTTTATTCAAATTATTAACTTTAACAGTAATACTTTGTATAATCTAGCTGCATGTACCAGGAAATATGGAGACATTACAAGAGTTAGGTAAAATATATATAATACGTATTCGAGGTTCGATCAATAAAAACCTGTGTGTCAATACTCTTTGACAACATAATAAATGTATGACTGACTCATAGGTTAATTTTTATTTTATTTAGCAGCCTACCGTATCATACGTGTTTCGTGTTTCTCAATAAAAGAACCATATCGATCGTTAATTTGATTTTTACATTCGGATGAAAAAATATGCAGACATTGTTTAGCGAATTTAAACTTGGTCGTACATTTGTTTTTGAGGTGCACGGAACGAATGTGCGCTAAGTAGCAGAGACAGTAGGCGTTTCATACCGAACAGTAATTAATATTGTATATTAGCGTAACAAATTCTCAAGAAGCATCAGTAGCATCGTTTGAAGTTTGCTTAGAAATTGCAACAGCAAAAAAGCCTTTTTCGGATGGAGAATTAATTTAAAAAATGTGCCATAAAAATAACTCAAGCTTTTAATAATAATAAAATGGCAAAAAAATGTCAAACAGTTTCTCTTTCTCATCAAACTGTAAGCCGACACATGTCACTAATACATTATAAAACCAAATCAATAATTGCTGCTATTTTTCCGTGGCATTGGACGAAAGTACAGACATTTCTGACACAAGTCAAATGCTTATTTTTATAAGAACCGTAAATGAAAACTATGATTATTCGGAAGAACTTTTATAATTACGATCATTACACGGAATAACAAAAGGTTAAGATATTTATAACTAATTAAAATGTGCAAAAGCTCCGTATAGCGGATTTGACAAGTGCACCGCTATTGTTACAAAAAGAAGGAATAAATTGTCGAATGTTCTATTGTATTGTACATCAGAATGCATTATGTGGCCTTTCACTAAAACTAAAAGACGTAATGGACAAGGTTTGCAAAGTAACAAATTTAATTCGTGGCGGAAATCGTTCTCTTACACATGAAAAATTTGAAACTTTTTTGGGCGAACTGCAAGCTGAGTATGGTGATTTGCTTTTACTTAGCGAATATTGCTAAGTTAAAGCAAGTTAAGTGCGGGAAAATGCCTGATGAGATTTTTTACACTTTTTTTAACGGAAGTTGGCATCGTTGAAGATTTGATAGCAAATTTAGGTGATAAAAATTTTCTTTGTTCACTTGCCTTCCTAACAGACATTACAAATGATTTAAATATTTTGAATAAATGCTTGCAAGGAATAGATCAAGATGTGTGTTGTCTATATAACCATGTAACATGATTCAGAAATAATTTATTTCATTTAGAATGTTGCAGAGATGTAAGAAGAAATGAAGGCCTGTAACATAAAAGTAAATGACAGTTTTTTACCTAAATTAGATATGCTTGTTGAAGGTTTTAATAAAAGATTTTCTTAATTTTATGATTTAAAGATGAGTATTAATTTATTTGGTGATCCATTCAATATCGATATTACCTCCGTTGAACGTAAATATCAAATGGAATTATGCGAACTTCGGGCTAACCCATTCATTGCATCTAGTGAAGCAACTGGAATACAAGTATTCAAACATTTGGATAAAGAAAAATATCCAAAAATGAGAGATTTTGGACTTCAAATCATTTCTATGATCGGAAGTACATATATCTGCGAGCGTGCATTCTCTGACATGAAATATATAAAATTAAAATTTAGAACAGCTTGAAACACTCCACTCTTGAAAATATAATTCGAGTTGCCACAACAAATATTGCTATGGACATAAAAAATGTTGCTCAACAACTACGGTCACAATGCTCCAATTAAATAGCTTAGGCTAAATAATATTCTATTTTTATTGTGTTTTCATTATTTCTTGTTATGTATTATTTTTAAGAATAATACTGTTTTAATAATAATAATAATTTATTTCCCAACAGATACTTAGATCAAATAACAGGGAAAAGTTATCAAACATAGAGACATATATAATAACATTTAAAAAATAAAATCATACATAAAAAGGTATACAAGCATAATAACAATTTTTAAGCAAAATTGTGGTTACTAAAACAATTTAATTATGGTATTTGTAAAATGGCGACTCGTGTAGTTAAATATATCAATGAGTTAAAATACAAATTAGTAAAACTTCGCTTACATATGAACGTATTAACATTTCTACTACCACACCACGGCACATATATGTTAATCAGGGAAAGAATATTCGGACCGTAAATTTCTCCATGCAATATTTGATACAACCATCTGATAGATCTGATAGAAGTTATCTTTAGCGTGATGCTAAAGATTTTAATTCAAACATTGACAAAATATGCTCGTATGTTACCGACTCATCTGGATAAGTTGACAGCACTTTGTAATACAAAAAATTACAAATTTCTTTTGTATACGTTCTAATGAATTGCAATGAACATTGTAGGATGGTGACCAAACAATTGCGCGATACTCCACTTTTGAACGAATGTAGGGGTAATGCAGTTTTAATATGATACAAGGATTTTTAAACGGTTCAGTTATGCGACGTATAAAACCTAACATTCTAAAGATGCATTTGTTACATTATTATAATGCGGAATAAAAATCAATTCTCTATCGAACAGTACACCCAAATCACGAATCTGGTTAACTTTTTCTATAGATATATTATCTATAGAGTAGTCGAACATAATCGGCTGTGATGTGCGATAGAAAGACATACATTTGCATTTAGATATATTTAACTCAATATCATTAACAAGCCTCCAAGATTTTATTTTATTTAGATCGTTCTGAAGAACCTTATCTGCAGTTTTTATATTATAGAAAAGTTTTACGTCATCTGCATAAATGAGCATACAAGAATCTATATTATCCATAATATCGTTCACGAATGGCAGAAATAACAACGGCTCAAGGTTGGAACCTTGTGGCACCCCGGTGGAAGGACGAAAATACTTGGAGCGGTAATTCATATATTCAACGTACTGTTGTCTATTTGTTATATAAGAAGAAATTAAGAGTAGCAAGTTATTATCAAGATCCCCAGAATTTTATCTAAAAGAATATTGTAATTGATGGAATCAAAGGCTTTGCTAAAATCGGTGTGTATAGTATCAACTTACTCACGCCGATCTACATGATACGATGTATATTCTACAAAATTGAGCAGATTATATCTCTTTTTCATAAAAGCATGCTGTCGAGTAATGATACTAGATTCCACATGATTGTAGAGTTTACTAGCCATTATTGATTCTATGATCTCATCAAAGTTGTCGATTATTGAAATTGGGCGGTAGTTTTTAATTTCTTGTTTGTTATCTTTCTTATAAACCGGTGTTACACGAGAGGTTTTCCATTGTGTTGGAAAGCGAGATAATTTGAAGATAAGGTTGAATATATGAGTTAACGGCTTAGTAAATGCATAGATACAAACGCGTACTAAGAACGAAGGAATTTTCGCTAACCTCATCGATACATAATAAACCGTTGTGATTAGTGCATGTTTTTACAGAATGGGTTGATTTGACATTGCTCTTGTAGTTTGATGTAAAATGATCCCGAAAACAATTTACTATATCAACCGGGTTATCGACATTAGTACCAAGAGTCATAGAACCTGGAATATGAGTTTGAGTTTACGTACCTGCATATATTTTTGGGATCATTACTTACCGATTATTGATATATACATCCTGATCCAACTTAATTTGTACTCGTATATCCTTACATAGATTACACATGTGTTCATAATAATTACGAAGTCTAAATTTTTTATACAATTTTCGAAAATGTTCCTTACGTTTAATAAGCTTAATATTATCTGATCGTAACCAGCAAGGATACCGGGTGGATTTATTCGCATACGACTCAAGTGGTACAAATTCATTAAACAGACTGTATATTTTATTATAAAGTGCAGCACACGCTGAATCAACATCACATTTATTGATCACATCCTCCCACTCACAATTTAATATTTTATGATATAATAATCTAAGATCTGCTTTGCGGAAATTATATTTCTTGAAAAAAGAATTAGGATGAAATTTAGTATGCTCATACTTATAAAAGGGTTTTCGGTGAGAATTTGCTCCAAAGAAAGATAAGACAGTCAGTCACTCAGTCAGATCACAGACAAGACTACGATTTTTTGGGACTCCAAGGGATTAATCCTCATGGACTTTTTGCAGAAATAAATAAAGATCTTGGGCAGTACAACAGTGAATCATTGGACCGATTCGTTACAAAATTGAACGAGCCATGGCCCCATTTGGCTAAGAAACGTGCGTTTTCACTACAATATCGCATCAGTACATTAATCCAAAATTGTCGCGACCAAATTGCATGAATACACTACGAATTGCTGCCACGACCTCCATACTCATCTCTAACGCAGTAGCTTATTGATTGATCCTCGTATAATACATATTTTAGGGAATATATAATAATTAACAATATAATTATTTTTCATATTCTAGTTTGTTTTAATTTCTTGTAAGCTAATTTCTAATTATCTCATAATTTTCTCTCATTTTTAAAGTTACTCAATATCTCTTGTTAGTTCTTCTGTACTTCTTTCATACGTTTACTTTCTTTCTTCTCTCCTTAAAACTTTTATAGGCTCCTTTCTTTCTTGTAGATAGCAACTATTCCCAGATTTCTATTTTGTTTTCATTTGCTCAAATCATTATTCTGTTTTCTTTCTGTACATGTCTCTAACCTGTGTTGTTTTTTCCATATATTGCTTATTACATAATATCTATTTTTATTCTCTTCTTTTATTTTTATTTTTTAGTTGATTCTCTCTTCTTTATCTCTTTCGTTCTGTTAGATTCCTTTATAAATTCACTGCTGTTAATATTTAAGTATGAATTATTTAAATAATTGTCAGTATATTGTTACGCACAATAATTACCCAATTAATAATTTTGGACTATAATATGTAATCTAAGGTATCCCTAGGCAATAAAGGCTTGGGTTAATGCGATGTAATGATTTTGAGTTTTTGTTTTTTCGTGGAAGTGGAGAGATCTTACATAAGACCTAGAGGCCGATCCTCTAGGTAGTGTCAGATTCTTACTGACTAAACCTCCACTCCCTTGCTTTACAAATTTTATTTAATAAATTTTCTTAGCAGGTTATTGATTTGGGTAGTTTAATGACTGTGGATTGACTGAGTAAATGCACTAATGTGAATTTTATATCGTTATGGAGAGTTATAGTTTTAAAATTTTGTTGAATTTACCAAAAATTTTTGAGAAAAGTGTATTGCCGTGATAGGTGATTATTCGCCCCGTTGTAATGGACGTTTCCTTTTGCCTGATGGGCGTCGTGGTTCAATATGATCCTGCAGAAGGCAGAGGTCAAATTTGGTAGAGTGGTTGAGGGCCAGCTGATGGATAAAATCTTGGACTCCAGAGATGTTCAATTCCGAGCGCAGTTGATTGTTGGAGACGTACCACGGTGCGTTGACAATCCTATGCTCTGTGTGGCCTCCAACTTATTCATCTGCGTCTTGAAGAGGGTAATCCATGCAGATGTATGATTGCCTTGTATAGATGGACTTTACTGGAGAGGAAAAGCTGACTTTTATCAAGCAGTAGTGATTTTAGTGAGAGATTCTTGAGGCAATTGTAGTTGATTTTATCGTGTCCGGGCGCTTTTTTATTTGACGCCAGTTTGATAAGGGTTTGTGTTGGGCGTCGTCGTCGATACACCTTGCCCAACGGGCATTTCGGATTTCTTTAAGCTCTTTCTAAATTTGATTTTTCAATCTATTCAGATCCTGCTTTGTTTGGCGACAGCATGTGCGTTGCCAACTACGTCGAACACGATTTTTTCCCCTAATTTTATTAAGGAGATATTTTGGAATATTGAGCGGATCGCCCGGAGAGACCTTCTTCACTGATGTTGATTCTTCAATGGCTCTATGAATGGCCGCTGTGAGGATATTACTACCCTCATCTATTCCTTCACGATTACGCATCATCGGAATCGACGGTACGTTTTTCGAAATAGAGTTATTGAAGGTTTCCAGTCAGTAATTCTGGCTGTTCTCTCAAGTCTGGATATTTCTGTGTGTATATCCATTATTACTGGATTGTGATCGGATTGTAATTCTGATGTGGTCCAAATATCTATGTCTTTTTCAATTTTATTGACTATGAAAAAGTCTAGAATGTCAGGACGGTATCCAGCATTGTGAAAGAATGTTGGTGAATTTTGGCTTAGTGTTTGGATGGGCAGTCTGTGTTGAGTGATACATTCAAACAGTTTCTTGCTTCTTTGATGTATGACTCGACTGTGCCAGCTTGGATGCTTGGCATTGAAGTCGCCCCCGAGTATTGTGGGAATGTCTTCAGTGATGATTTTGTCATAATCCACAGGGAGAATTGGCTTTGAGTGAGATTGATAAACGCTAGTTATTTTGACTTTTTCGGCGTTTATGCCGACGATGATGGATGTTGCTTCCAGATTTTCTGGGTCTGGACTTTCGAGGACGATATAAACAAGCCCATGCCGTACGTAAATCGCTGTGCCGCCTCCTGCACCGCGATTAGGTCGTGGGGTAAGATGAAGAGTGTAGCCATTTATATATAAGCCGCGTCTAGAGGGAACTCGAGATTCGCTTACTAGAATTATAGGTACGCATGGACTGTTCCAGTTCTGACTTTTTACCCGTTAGACCGTTGTTACTGCTGCATCGACAAGTTCTTTAATGGTTAATAGCTAGGTTGCATCGTTCGACGCCGTGGCCGAAGCCTTGGCAACGGTGGCTTTGGAGTTTACTAGGGTGACGGTGAGCAAGCTCAGCCGTGGCGCCGCTCAGGGCGCAAAGTTTGGAGAGATGTAGAATTTTTCTCGCTCTATCGGAGTTAGGTAGGCTGACAGCCACCATATTGTATTTATGGGTCTGTTTGCCCATACGGCGGACGGAGATGACCAAGAAGCCCTTTTCGAGTAAATCCTCGATAATTTCGACGTCGGTGATATTTTGGTGTATCTTCCTTATTAGTACCCTATATTCTTTTTCTTCTTGGAGGCGGTGGGTATAAAAGCGTATAGATTTTGATTTAGGGAATTAACTAATTCCGTATAGTCTTTTGCGGACTGCACTTGGACTTGGATGTCTTTGCCGATCGTTTTGGCTTTTAGGATTACGATCTTTTTTCTAGATATTGTGAGTGAAATTTTTCACTCCTTCGATTTTTTCGATATTGTCGACATTAATCGACTTCCTGGATTCGACCCTTGTCGTTTTATATTTGATCGAGTCTGGTGGAGGTGTAGTTTTTTTTTGTGGCCGTTTGCCACTAAATTTAGCGGATTTATGCTCAGTTTTTTATCGTTCAGAGTTTTTTGTGAGAAATTTGATTTGTGGCTAGCTTTTATTGTTTCTTTTCTTTTCCTCGCTTTGGCGTTTGGTTGTGAAGGAGATATTTTAGGGGTGGTGGAAGCAGTATTTTTGTAACCGACCGTCTGATTGATTGTGTTTGGAGGTTCTATATGCCGCAGAGGGCTAGGACGTCCGGTGCTTGACCGGTTATTTGGCTTTTTTGGGTGGCTGTAATCTGACTCCGTGTCAGATGGCGCTCATTTGGTTTTTTTGGATTTCACCAGGATGAATCCATCATCGGAATTTTGGGGTGAGTCTGACTCAGTGTCAGAAATGATTGAAGTTTTTTTAGTTTTCTTCTCTTTGATTTCATTTGTGTAACATCATCCTTTGGAATGGCCTGCTGCGTTTGCGCTAGCGATTCCTTGAGGGAGACTATGACAGCATTCAGGTTTGATATTGATTCCTGCATATCCTTTAGCATTGAGCGGAGTCTTTAATTTTCCTCGATTAGGTCGACCATCCGAACGATCTCCGTTAGTTACGGAGAGTCCCCTTCGATGTCGATGTCACTCATGTTGTATTATGGGTGATCAGTTAGACAGAAAAAGGTCACACCACTTTCAATCAGCTGAGTCGAGCATCGCCGTGCCTGGTCAAAGATTGGGTGAACCGAAAAGTGGCTTTAGGTTGAGTATTTAATTTTTCTGTACGATGTAATGATTACAAAATTAGAACTTATGTATAGAAACCAAAATTAAGTTAAAGCAATATACATCGTTAAGGTGACATCTATTGTCTAAAAAGTTGCACTAAATTTTCCTAGTTAAGTGGATAACCACCGAAAATTATAGGCAACTGTCATCAGCAGAAATTTTACCAATAATAATGCAAAATCAAAATTTAAAACTGTAATTTAGTGGATATTGTGGTTTAACATATATATCAAGGATTATACTACTTAATATAAAATGGCAATGTGAACATAGTAGAACTTTAGTTGCATTAGTAACCAGTATAATTTATTTGCTTAGAAAAAGGACAGCTATAGAATTAAAAAATGGTAACCATAGTACTTTCCCTATATTTTATTCAAAAACTATGAGGTTCACGACAAAAGGTTATTCTTAATAATTCGTTAATAATAATAATAATAAATATTTATTCCCAACAGACAATTACAGTCTTACAAAGGAATTTTCATAGAATAAAAATAAAATGAAATACATAAGCAAAATAAATTAACAAATAAATGCATATACGAGTGAGAGAAAAAAAAATAATAACAAATATAAAGATTAAGCAAGTACTATCCGAGGGCGTTAATGCAATCTAAAGCCTTTGATTTAAATATGTAAAAAGGAGAGTAGATATCTGCACCATATTGAATCAAGTGGTAAGCACGAACAATTTTTATAATAGGTGAGTTTGCGTGGTGATATGAATTAGGTGTACGGTATGAAAAAGTTGGTGGGTTTCTTGCACTACATTTTGGAACCCGGAAGAGTAAATGCCCAGTCAAAGTAGTTGCGTCTAATTGGCAGTGTACCAGTTTATGCAAGGTAACTACATTTAAGAAGTGATGGTGGCTGGATACAGATGGCATATTATATTCCTGCAGTAAATCCTTGTATGGATAACCGCGACAGGAATAGATACCATGATCTCTGAAATATAACATTTTCAGGAATCTTTTTTGAATAGATTCCACATGCTGAATATAAAATTGCGTATACGGACACCATACTGGAGCACAATAATCAAAATACTACTACTTACTTACTACAATCATGATTAATTACAGTAAAATTTTAAGCATGTACTTAAATAATTACCCACCTTCCAATTCATACTTCTCCCCCATGTATTTTTATTTAAGACACTAACTCAGCTTTGCCATTAAGAAAAATAACTGTGTTATTGTGGCGACATTAATAATTATTGAAGAAATAATTATAGCCTAGGATATATTATAAATTTATGGTAGGTTATTAATTATTCATTATTATAGCTCTTCACTTTTTCAAGAAATTATTAATTGCTTAAAGGTACTTTTGGTTTATATCAATAAGGTTTCATTATCCTTCAATTCTTTTTTATAATAAATTATAAATTGCGCTCGCGTACTTTTGACCTATTCTAATATTGTTTTATTGTCATTCTTGACCTCTCTCAATAATTTTTTCGATAACCTACAGTTATCGGCGATCAGTTTACCTGAACGTCGCAACAAATGCGTAATTATGTTTTAATCTACTTTATGAGCTACCCATTCCTCCTAATAATAATTTGCATAAATTCCGCATTATTGAAATATTCCTAGATAATTTTCCAAGCTGCCAGTGCGAAACAACAGGAGGGGCCCTTTCGGCCAAGAGGATTATTACCTGCTCCGGGAATTTCGGTACTTACGTGACCAGAACAATGCTGCGGTGCCGAAGAGCATGGCATAAAGCTAGGCCAAGACCGACGCTCTTCAGCAGTCGTTTGCGTTAGCATCGACGGTCGGCTTGGTCGGCTCCGCCGAATCAAGCCTCTTGCCCTTCTACATAACCTGTATTTATTGTAAATAATTGTCTTTCTTTGTAATATATCTTCTTCTGGCCCCATGTTTAATTTACACATTTTCCATTGTTGTGCAGAGAGTAACTCAGTGCTACTTTCTTGCCAGTTATTCACGAAGACGTTTTCTCCGTCCACGATAACACAACCATGCAAATTATTAATTACACTTGCCTATGCGTAATAAAAGTTTGTGTCGTTATTGCAGCTTTTGCTACTAGATATCATCAGCAGTGTGATTAAATCGTTGTTATTAGGGCAATATGAATATGCCTAGGGTAGGTGAATGGCCACGATCCTGCTCATATTCTGCTCATTAACGAACAAACTGACCTCTTTGTTCCACGCCATCTAATTTTGTAAAAAAATGTATGTAAATTTGAAGTATAGTTTGAAAATGAAAGGCTCAGTCTGTCGAAACCATAGTCACTATTAAATTAAACTGTTTGATATTTAAAAAAGGTGTTCGTGTTTT
This sequence comes from Ontholestes murinus, assembly GCA_963969525.1. Lineage (NCBI taxonomy): Eukaryota > Metazoa > Arthropoda > Insecta > Coleoptera > Staphylinidae > Ontholestes > Ontholestes murinus. Next base: position 38,837,914 of record OZ018395.1, read on the forward strand.
TAATCATATATAAATATTATGGAAAATGGCATTATGGACATCATACTACTTAAGTCTTAAGAATATGGGAAAATTTATTTTAAAGCCGCGCGGAAGTATTTGATAGGTGAAAATTGCCAAAACAATTGGTGAAGCAACTGAAACTGTGTGCAAAATATGTATGAAAAGCGCAGAAAAAGAAGAGCAAAATTAATCTTCTAAAAATTATCACGGATTTATTGTCTCGGATGATGGATCGTGGAGAAAATGCGGTTTTTCGTCATTCTTCAGCTTGGTAACGCTTATCGATTGGTTTCAATTCCGTTGCGTGGTCGATGGCTCCAAAATCAACTTCCAGTGGATAAGTGGTGTTGGATATTGCAGCTAATATGGCAATGTGTGTATTCAACGACGGCTTATTTAGCATAATAAAAGTTATGCAGGTCCTGGGAATAAAAATCGGACAAAACTGCTACGATTTTTGCGACGAGCGCCGCATCCAGTTGTCCGAGTGCGCGCTGACTGATGCTGCAAAAGAGGCTTTAATGGTGCAGAAACCAACAAGAAAGGATCAGCACGATGAGAAAATGAATATGGAAGGTCAATTTTATGGCGCAGGCATTGCGGACTAGAGATAAATATATACATCATTTCTATGAAGAACTATGAGTCAAAACTTTAATCGCGTTTTTCTTGAAATAATGTTTTTAAAATCGGGCGAAAAGAAATCTCAAATACGAATTAATCAATCAGTCTAAATCTGTTTATTCCTTAATCTACATAAAAAATATTACAAAAATACGAGGGCTTTTTGTTTTAAAGTGTTTCATTCCTTTTTCATGAACGTTTTTATACGAGGATTTAAGCCCGAAAAACAAACTTTTTTTTCAAACGTGCGCCATTTTGTTTAGAATCCATCAGGGATTCAGAAAACATTTACTTTTTTGTACCAGGTCCATTGCTGTTTCCAGGATCTTTTCGCCCGTTTTGCCCTACGCTCCGAGAGGGACCTCCATTTTCTTTATTTTGTTACGTCATTTTTGAAAATTTTCATTTAAAAGAAAATGAAAATAAAGTTCAATGTGCATACAATAAAGATATAAAAACAGTTTTTAATAGGACTTTTAGATTTTGTTTAAAAAAATCTAGAAAATGACCATTTTTTTCCTAGTCTAGAGTGGCATAACCCCTTAATATAATTCTTATGTTTTTTCTACATCCTACGCGAAAAAACTATTATTTATACTCATTTTATTATTCTCTGCTTTTATTTAATATATAACTTTCATACAACTATACTATACAAGGTGATAAAATAAAATAAAAATATTTTATATCTTTTTCTCATATGTTAATATATTTATAAATATATGTTTAAACAAAAATTGTTCACCAACTATAATTTTTATTTCAAAATTCCGACCAGACTGACCAATGTAAATTCCTTTACAAGACCCGCACTTTAATCTATATATTCCTGACCTTTTCATTATGTTAATTTTGAAACGCGTCTCAAAGAACATGAACGAGCTTATCGCTTGAAATATAACAATTCTACTTTTGCAAACCATTTATTAGAAAACAATCATAATTTCGGAAAGGATGTACTTTCAGTAATCCACTTTACCGATAAAGGTCGTAAAATGGATTTACTGGAAGCACTCGAAATTCATAAAGCCAAAATTAATCCGGGTTTTTCCATTCTTAATGACCAGTTTGATTTTTTGTGAGTTACGTGAAGATAAATTTAATTAAATTAATAAGCACTAAAAACCTTTCTTCACAAATTTTATTTAAATTCCAGATATATATTTCGGACACAAAGTGACCATTATCAATGTTTTAATACTAAAACAGCAGTATTAAAACATTGATAATGGTCACTTTGTGTCCGAAATATATATCTGTAATTTAAATAAAATTTGTGAAGAAAGGTTTTTAGTGCTTATTAATTTAACTTAATGACCAGACCGACGTAATGTATTCTCCTCTTTTCGATAATATATAAGCAACGTTTGTAATAAATTTCGGTACTTTTTGTTTGATAATGATCAGCTTATGATCGAAAGTAGTCACAGTTATCCAAAATATAGTGGTAAAATAAAGTTATAAAGTGTTTATTTAAACTTTTTAACCTCTCTCTCGTTTTAAAGATACATACTTGCAGACTTATAAATGAATACGATAAGAAAATATAGATAGAAAAGGCTACCTTGCTTTAAAATCTATAATGTTAATGCAAAACACACATACTATTAATAACTTTTATGATTTTTGTTGACAATTGACATTTAACGTTCTCTTATATATTTATTTGTTTGTTTTAATTCAGTGCTATCAAAAAAACATAATATATACAAAAATAATATGAATAATATCACACATAATTTAGACTGCACACATATTGGGCAGAATTCATCCTAGATGATCTTCCAGTTTTACCCTGAAGGAGGAAATTCTTCTGCTAACGCCACTGCCGAAGAGGAACGTACCAGAATGAATGAATGAACCATATTTAAGTTTATTTTTGCCTTACGGAATCTCCTTTTATAAAAAAATATATTTTATTATACATAAATAAATAAATATACTGGGACTCAAAAATAATGCAACACATAGAAAGAAAAATGTTTTGAATGTTTTTGTATTAAATTTATGTTCAGTTTTCGTGTCAGAACAAACGATTACAATTTGGTGCAGGTTGAACAAAAAATACTGACAAAAATTCAATAATGTGTTGGCCGCGGTTGTTGTATCACTCCCTATCTTGACCAAGCATAGACCGAATCAGGAGGTCGATGTCTCTTTGTGGCAAGCGGCCCCAGGCCTGTTGAACAATTGATCCAAAGTCCTTGGTGGCTGTGGCAATCGCTGAAGTGTTGTTCCAATGCTATTCTATACATGTTCTATTGGCGATAAATCAGCAGGCCAATCTAAAAGCTCTACGCCAGATTTTTTTTTATAAAGTCTATGGTTAGACGGGCTGTATGCGCTCTGGCGTTGTCTTGCTGAAAAATGGCGTTTAGGATAGTCTCAATGTATGGTACTGCAACAGGTTGTAGAACTTTAGCGATGTACCGTTGGGCTGTTAGACTACCCCTAATGAACACCAAGGGGGACTTACTTCCAAGACATAAAGCGCCCTACCATGATGCCAGGGGTATTGGCTGTGTGGCGTTCTAAGGCAAACTCTACATTTTGCCTTTCACGATGAAATTGACGGAAGTGCCTTGTGGTGAAAATTTAAAGTAGGTAAGCAATCAAGGAAAGTAAGTTAAATTTACTTATCTATTTATAATGAAGTTCTATTCTTCTATTTTCTTTTGAAAATTCATCTATAACGTCTTCATAAAATTTGGCGTTTTGAAATAGGTTCTTGACAAGATCCTTTTCTATCGATAATATAACCAAATTTGAGAGTCTTTGTCCTCCTGTAGAATTTCTTATGAAGTTTTTAATGCGTTTTAAAACTGAAAAACTGCGTTCTCCCGAAGCACTGGTGGCTGGAATAGTTAACAATAATTCACAAAATCTAGTCACTTTACAATATGCTCTATCTAATCCAGTTTTTTTTTAATTTTAACATTTCTAACTTTTTTTGCAGCTGCTTTATGAGTTGCATATAAAACACAAAGTTGAGATCACAAAGCATGTATATTAAGCAAAATATTATAATTAATGTAAGGAATGTAGGGCTTCTTCAGGAAAAGGCGAATCTCTGTACTAATTGAAATTGCACAATTCCACAAATTTTTAAATCACTAAAATTATTAAATCTGCCTCGAATCTGTTGAACCATATTGTCAATTATTTTCACAAAAAGCCGCCTTTACGAAGTTGTAGGATCGGCAACTTTATCAATGCGAAGAAGATTATTTTGAGGTTTGCGACATTCTTTAATACTACCAACAGACTGGGATAGCACTAAATTCAGTATATGAGCAAAACAGTGTACAAAAATCCGCCATTTCTATTAAAAGTTTCTTATACTTCAGTTTGGACTCCACCTAAGTGCCCTGCTAATGGCAGTTGTAATGCTACTGCTCCGTTGTAGCTTTGAGCTACTAATTTCGTTATAAATTTAAAAATACGAAAACATTTCGTGAATCTACAACAATGAGTCTTACTAAGACTACAAAACAAATTAATTTGAAACAACTACTTCTCTAGCTAATACTTCGACAGACGTTGAATAATACAAATTAATTTGCGTGTTACAAATAGTACAACTATTAAAGCTACACTAATTTGAATGAAATTATTTCTGTTGAATAAACTAATAAATGATAAAATGTACTTTAGGTTGTTTAAATGTAACTATAACATGAAAAACTAAAGGATTTTAATACATTTTATTACTAATTTCGTACCACTATTAAGGTTATTTTGTACAAAACTACAATACAATGTATACATCAATAAAATACAATTTTATATATCGCTTCAGCCGTTCTGTCTGCCGTAATATCCAAAAATCCGAAAAACCTCTCTCGAATCTTTAATCACATATCGCATAGCCACAGAAAGCTGACATAAGTTAGTAATGTCGGTAGTTTCGTCTAAGATAATGGAAATACATGAGACGTCTTTTATTTCATTTTTAATTGTTTCCATTATTACACAACCTAAACAGTTTATTAATTCGATTATAGGTTTTGCGAAATACAATGGTGCCCTCTGAAACTTAATTTATGTTCGGCGAGATAACATCTTTTTAGAACTCTCCTATTTTTATTAACTAATTAATTAGTAGTCTTAATTGGGTTGATTGAGTTACCTGAAGATAATAATAACTTTGATTAAAACACTTTGAACCTTTCTTCAATATTTTATTTTTATTCAGATGTACATTTCGGATACAAAATGTCCATTATCAATGGTTTGATACTATTCAAACTATCAAACCATTGATTATGGACACTTTGTGTCCAAAATGTACATGTGTTTTAATCAAAGTCATTATGTTGTCTATGACTTAAATGAGTTGAGAATTCAGATTTGAATGTTTTTTCTTTAAATACGGCTTCTAAATTAGATTTGCTTAATGCGAGTCTAAAATACAAGGCCAACACTACAGTCAATATTCTTGCACCCGGTAAACCACTCGTTCTACTCATAGATATTAGTAGTAATCGTGTTTTTGGCTATCGACCACGTGGTCCTTCTGCCATGTGTCATTTGTATATATATATGTATGTGTAAATGAGCTTGTTACTCTAAATGATTGCCCCCGTCACTCTAAGCACCATTTATTATGTCCAAATGGTGAATGGTACCGGTCACCCATCCAACTGTTGACCCGAACTAACGTTGGTTCACTCTCACTAACGCTAGTTCGGCCGCAACCGAATGCTTCACCACCGGCGTGCTGTTCAGAGATATTTTCATTAAAATGTCTAGTAAAGTTTTGTTGAGGCATATGCGAGGTGGGGCCAAACTAGGGAGACATTTCAACTACGGAACCCTAAAAGCTTTAAAGCTTTGTTGCATATAATCGTTATGAGATTTAAAAAAATAAGTTTAGTAGTTCGTGTTAATAGATTATTATTTAATGTTCGTAATTATTCAATGATAGTATGGAATACAATGCATTTTTAAGCTAGGATTATTGTCCTTATACGAAATCTAAATCGGCTTGAAATTGCGTCAGTAGAGGAGAAACTGGCTGTCTTTAATATTGATATCATTCATTTATAAATAACAAAAACAACAGAGGTCCACAGTGAGAACCCTGAGACACACCTGATGTCTCGTATATGTTACTCAACAGTTATTTACCTACACGTACATACAGAGTTCTATCCAGCAAATAGCTTCCTATCCATCATGCTGTACACGATCGAAAGTCTTGGGGAAGTTGGTATAAATTAAATTAACCTGTGATCCACCCTCAAAAGGCTCGTCTAGATATGTTTGGTAAAGTATTAAATTTGTGACTGTTGATTTACCTTCTAAAAATCCGCAATGTTCATCCATAATGGCATGCTCATGCGACCTTTTTAATTGTTCAGCAATCAACAAGTCTGAGATTTTAGGGATAACGGGTTGAATCGATACTTCCCGATAATTTTCAATATTGGCCATACAGCTATTCTTAAATATGGATACGACAAAACTATTTTTCAACATGTAGGAAAAATGCAAACATTGCATAAATAGGATTTTATTTATTTATTTATTTATTTGATCCAAAGAATGTTACAATCACAAATTTAAAAATGCAAAATTAATGGTAGTAATTCTTGGACTGCAGACGCTGCTATTGCAACTTGTATGTAAAAACTTAATTTCCAAAACTAAAGGTTTTTTTTGAAAATGTAATTTTCCTTTATAAATACATTAAGTAACTTGTCCCATTCATGTATGAAAAATAATATCCTCCATATGACCACCCAACGACGTGCGGCATCGTGCAATGCATTCAGAGATAATTTTTTGGCGAATATTTCTATTCAGCAGAGCAATCGTTTTATACGATGCATCGTCATCACTGAGCAGGCTTCAACTCTTGTGTAAATTAATTCTTGTACGCATGCATTTTCAGATCTTGAAAAGATTGTATGCATTAAACTTGTTGATAAATTCAGTTGTTGGGCTCATCGACGAATTGATTTTCTGGGGCTAATGGTCACATGAAGGCAGAAAGACCTCTGGTCGATAGCCTTTTGACAGATTAATACATTAACACATCATTCATTAATCATCATTTTAATGTAAATATGTACAGAATTTGTCAATAAATATATGTTACTACTACTGGTCACATGATCGTGCATGGCAGCAATGTTTCCTTGTGTTCGAACAGAATGCGGTCGTCCAGTTTTCTTAACATTTGCAACAGAACCCGTGTTCTCTAACTTCTGGATCAACTTTCGAACTGAGGATTCTGTTGGAGCAGCGTTACGTCCAAGGTTCACACGTAATTCACGAATGGTTGCCGTGGGACAAATTAAAATTCGTCCTTACTTTCTGGACATATATTAATTGTACCATAAATCCAATAGATACATTTTAATCTTACATATGTACATGCATGTACATACACACATACGTACACTTAAATTATATAAATTAACAGTTACTTATTAAAAAAAATAAGTTCATATCAAATTTCATGAGCCATCTCTTTACGGAACTCATGTAATATGATTTTGCTAATGTAATATTATTAAATTGTTTAGGTAAAAAGTTATGTAACTTTAGATTAAAAATGAGAATGATTTTTGATAGAATGCTTTTTTAGTAAAGTGGGTATAAGAAAGTTGATTCTGTGCAAAACGTGTGAAATATTGATTTCTAGCTAGATTTGCATATTTATATACTCTTATTTTTGCAAGAATAATAAAATAAAGCTACAGAGACTCTTTTAATATTCATTACATTTGCTTCCTTCCATAATTGATTAGATGAAAATAATCTAGTTTTTTTAAAATTATTTTAAGTATATTCTTTTTTACTATTTAAATTACACCATAACTTAATAGTGATTGAACAATACTAAAATATATAACAAAAATTTGGTTTATAGTCAGTATGTATGTATATTCAGTTTTACAAAAATATATATTAGCCTCCTAAGTTTATCTGCTATATAATTGGTGTGTTGAGGCCAGTTAAGGTGGGAATCTTTAATAATTCTAAGGTAATTGGTAAAACTCACTCTATTAACGACTTGATTGCAACTACAGTTTCTATTAGTTGAGGCACATGCAATATCATGCATTTTTAGTTTAGTCAAATTTTCAGGGAGACCTGACTTATTAGGTGCAAATGTCATAAAAACTGTTTTATCAGTGTTTAGAATAAGGAGCTTATGGTAGAACCAATTTTTTATTTTCTTAAGAATATGTTTCATTTTGTAAGCAGTTTCCTCCCAAGTAATTCCACGAACCATAATTACTGTATCGTCTGCATAACTTAACACATTGATATCATTCTGATTACCCCTCCAAGCTTTGTGCTGTCCTTTGCTCGTCACCTTGGGTGGCTAAATGAGTGATAGAACAACGGAGGGCTGTCCCAGCCAAGGGGGCACAACGGACCTAGTGAGGCCTAGGTGCTCTGGTAATGATTTGATCACCCTTGGAAAACTCAATCCAGATCCATATCCAGATCATTCTTAGTAAAGCATAACAAATCGTTTATGAATAAAAATAACTGTACCTTGTGGAACACCATATTTAATTTTGCGACTGCTGTTGTATTTTCCATTTATATTAACCTTTTGGTCTCTATCTAATAAGTAGGTTTTTAATAGATTTAAAGCCAAACCTTTAATATCGCAAACACTCAACTTATTTAAAAGTAATGAATGGTTCACGGTATCAAAGGCCTTTGCAAGGACCCCCCCCCCCCCCCATTATTTTATAGTATTACTCAGCGTGTACAAACATCTTTTTAAATAATAAGCAGGAATACCATTAGGGCCGGCACTGCATGACTCTGGCAAAACTGATAATGATTTAAAAACACCTTCAAGAGTAACAGATTATTGAAATTAATAGATCCAAGATCAATGTAACGACCATTTTGTAGTTTGTATGCCCTAGAAAAAGGTTTCGAAAATAAGTCAACACTACTAGCTGTTGTATTACTTACGTTTGTATCTAAATACATTTTTTGGGATACCCATTAGTTTCGCGGCAAACATTTACATGGTCCCAAAACATTCAGAATTTTTGTAAATATCGTGTTCATCTCGATCAATATAAGGTTTATATAATATTTCATTAAGATCATTACTTTCTTTTCTTAACTCGTAGACATTTCAAACTGGTGTGTTTATAGTATAAACTTTATACTATAAATGGTATTTCTTGGATTTTGTTAATTGAATCAATTCCAAGAGTTTGAAACTTGTGTTTTAATTTAAATTTCGAGTAAGCAATCACAATACAAATAATAGAATTCATCTCAGGATATTATGGATTTTTCAATGATGTCAGAAACCAGTTTGGACATACAGCCTACATGAAAGGGACTTCACAGCTTAAAGTGAATCTAGCGAATTTTAATAATAGAAAAAACTTTCTACTACAGTGCAGCCCTGAAGAAGTTTGAATAAATTAAACGAAACGTTGGCCCAAGAGTTTGAAACTTGGGTTTTAATTCTTACCTCCTTCCTACGCCTGACTATTTAAATATTTCATGTGAATTAATTCACTATTAAACCATTTGGAATAGTTAAATAATTTTACACAGGTACAGACGTGGAATGGAAAGTGGAAACCCAATTGCATGAAAATATTTGATTCCAGTTGTAAATCCACTCCATATTCTTGTGCATAAATCGGCAAATGATACTGGCAGATATTTAAAATTTATTTGGCCATAGTATTATTTTACCCAACCCTTTCTCAAAAACTCTAGGCCCTGTGCGACAAAGATTACATAAATGTCTTGTTTTATTATTCGCTACAATATTTCTTATATAATTTTCATATAAACCTTACAATTTTAGAACAAAGTATAATTTATAATTTTAATGTTTTCTTTTTCTTAGAAAAGAAAAGTTTTAGTTCTAAATCTTTAGCGGTTTTTGAGAAACGAGATGCCTATGAGAAAATATAGACAGGCATATTATTATATTAATTTATACTAAAATGGTAAGGATCTTAAAATGGATATTTTCGTTTAAAAACGAATCATACATACATATTTGGTGTAAGAGAAGAAATAATATAAAATTACTTTATCTTTATTGAAAGATAATAATAATAGGGGGGAGTTTATGTCGATATCACAGTTTTTGCTTCTAGTAATCTACAGCAGTGTTATAAGGGAAATATGAAATAGCATTTTCGTTTAAATTTGGTACTTAGGGTGAGTGAGTGAAAAATTTACTTTATCTTCACTTCAGGATTATATTTATCTATATAAAAAAACTCGAAAATAAATTAACCAATTTTAATCACTAAAAACGTATCATTAGAGCTTCATCAAACCCTGGCTTTTAATTGTATTTTCTCTTAATTACTTTAGAATTTATCTCATCGATTTTAATGTCTGTTTAGTACATAAGTCAAATAATTTTCAAAGACAAATTACATTATAATTATTATGTCAAATGTGTAATGGATATAAAATATTAAATATAGACAATATTAAAAATGCTTTCTATCGTATTATTTAACAGAAATAATGAACAAATAAAGTCTTTATAAATACAATTGAATAAAAGTGTAGCCATGTCATACAAAACTCATAAGTGTAATATGTCAAAATGTTTTATTTTAAGTATTAATAATGGTTATGTTACCATGGAAACATTTTAAAACATTTATCTTAAAAAAAGCAAGTGCATAATAGATTTAAGGAAAATAGTATCAATCATATAACAATTTGAGTTAATTTAATATGTTAAGCAATGTATTTTTTAACATAAATAAATAAAATAATAAACAAATTGCGAGGCAACAATCTGGCGCCAAAATGATGGCAACTTTATTAACAAGCAGTTGGTAGCGCTGGGAATTCGGGCGTCGTATGGTTGCTAGCGCCATCCCTCGCCGAGAGTAGCACCCCCACGAACAGAGCCGAGGGCCACCGAAGCGCGATACGCCTTGACAAATATTCGCCTGCGCCCACCAACAGTTGCCATGTTGCGATATGAGCACAGCAGTAGGGCGTGCGATTAAAAACCGCACATACACACAACCACAACAAGAAGAACGGATACATAAACATAAAGCGGTGTGCTGCAGCCGTCTTTGCCGACAAATAAGAGTGTGGAATAATAAGAAACGGAGCAACTATAGTGAAGTGACGAACGAAAGAGCAGGGTTCGGGCACACGTGGGTTAAATCGGATCGAAACAAGTGAAGTGCGGGTGTTTGCGGTGTCATTTTCGTCATCGCCGAGAACAACGTGTGACCCATGCACATTTGTTGTTATTTTGCTTCAGTGCTTTTGACCCGGGAGCCAGGCGAATGGAAATGCCGACGACGGGTACGCGAAGAGTCGAGCGCTAGTCGTCTACAGCAGAGTCCATTCTGGTCGAGACGAGGGGCGCACGCATACACACACATCTTCAGCTTTCAGTGTGCGAGATATACACATATACACCAACACAGGCAAACACCTTTTTTTCAATTCGGGGTGGATTGTACGCGCGATGGTGGAAATGAGCTAGTGTCGATGTTAATGTGTTTCTAGCCATAGCAAGTTTGTTGTCGCTCTGTCTCTCTCTGTGGCGGAAGTTGTCGTTTTCGTTGTGTGTGGAAGCAGCGGCCAGCAAGCAGCAGCATCCATCCGCGCTCGCACTGTTTTAGTTTGTTGCTCGCTCGCTCGCTTTGCTTGGCTGGCCTTGAGCACAACCCGACGACGACGGCTAGAGAGGTTACCGACCTCACCACTACATACACACGCAGAGACGCGAAACACACGCCGGATTGTTTACCCCCTCGGTTTCACACTGACACTGACAGTTAACAGCGACAACGCGGAACAACGGCCTTCCTGATCCATCTGCTATATTGGCGAAAATAAAACGCGAATAGCCGATTTGAGGTTCTATAGAGTAATTTTAAAACAATTGCCGAATGTTGAAAATACGTTGGAGGATTTTCTCATAAACGCAATAAAAACAACTTCTGGAATATCAACAAAATAAAAACATATTTTGTGTTTGTCTCAAATTAATATAATAATAAACAACGACGCAATTTTCTGTACATCAAACATTGGAATAATTAAAATCAACATCTGCCTAAATTCTGACCGCACGTAAACACCGTCGTTGCTAGGAAACAGCTGTTATTTCGTACTTGACAACAACGGTTTTAGAAACATCAACAAAAAAATACGGAGTAATACTGTTATTTCGTGCTTAATTACGAGTGTTAAATATCAAATGTTTGGAAGTAATTGAAAGAGTAACCACGTTTGTAAAAACCGTACTGCAAAACAATTGTATCTATATTTATCACTTCTACGTCACAACAGACGAAAAGTATTCGTTGTTTATTTGGATATTTATATTATTAAACAAAGAAAATAAAAGTTATATATCTGTGGTGAAGAGGAATAACAATAATTATTGCGTGTGTTTGTTTACATTGACAATTGCTGGAGACATTCGTGCGTGTATAAAGTAATCACAGACGGACCGACAAAACAATAACAAAAATAAAACAATTGGGAGTGTTTGTGTATATTCACAACAATAAGGTTATGATGGTCGGTAGTGATTCTAGTTTATTTTTGTCGTCGACGGTGTGATATGTTTGTAGTTGTGTTTGTGGGGGCGGCGGTGGTGTGAGGGGGTGGGATCTGGGAGAGTGAGTGCGTGGCAGAAAAAAACACTGGAGCCGGGCCGGGGGCAGTGTGGGGCTCGTTCTTCCATGGAGCCTATGGCGTGGCACAAGCACGACCACCTCATGCTGTCCAAACCCAAGAGTAAGTTTAATTTAAAAAACGTTTTTTTTTTCTCAAACATGAAATTATATATTTTTTTCAGGTATTATTTCTATTCTATCTTATTTATTTATTTAAATTTTACACTGTCCTGTTAGCATTGTAAATATAACCATACATAAAGTAATCAATGTTTTTCTCATTTTTTTATAATATATATATTTTAAATATTACATGAAAATCAATCATATATACAGGGCGTTTCTGTGACTCGGGGAATAAAATTAACCACATATACTAGAGTGAAAATGATTATGATCCGTAAAATAAGTTATTATAAAAGTTTTTAAATGACCAAGATACAGGCCATCAAAGTTAAGAAATTTTAACACATTTTTCTAAATATTTTCAATACCGCTCGTGGTAGAGTAAACTAACTATCAAGTAAATTCAGAACAGATGGAACCATACTCTACAGAGTGTTCCTAAAATTTGTTTGCTCAGAACTTTTTTTTTTTTTTTCATTTTAATAGAAAATTTATTTTAGAAACTTTTATCATCCTTTGAAAATTTTGATAACAGTGGCCGTTTTGAATAAAATAGATTTACGAGCAAACAAAAAGTTCTGAGCAAACAAATTTAAGGAACACCCTGTATAGCATGGTTCCCGCGGTGCGAGTGACAAATTGTCTAAAGAATTTACTTGATGTTAGTTTAGGCTGTACTACATTGCAGCACTCTACCACGAGTAATGAAACTATTTAGAAAAATTAATTAAAATTTCTTAATATCTTGATCATTTGAAGACTTTTGTAATATTTTTTTACGAATCATTATCATTTTCACTCTAGTATATGTGGTTAATTTTCCCCGAGTCACAGAAACACCCTGTATATGTTATAATTTAAAATTAATATCTTCTTTTATACTTTCCTATTTATAAGTCCAAACTTATTTCAAATAAAATCAAATTGTTTTGCATTCTTGTTTAACTCAATTTCTCCCAAGGTATTAAACGGAAGAGAAAAAATCAATGTCTATTCAACAGATTTAAGGTATTACATGAAAAAAAAAAACTAGTAAGATATGTTGTAAACAGCCAATTTAATTTCATAATATTTTTAATATTTATTACATTTAATATATAATTTACATTTTATTACAATTAAAATATTCATAATAAGTTCTAATAATAACCCGACATACAAAACACATTAAAAAAGTAAATATTTTTTTGGTGAGAAAATAAACCACTAGGAAGATACAGAAAATTTTAGTTTTTGTGTGATAGCAGTTTACGTGAAGATTTTGCAACCTCTTCTGATTTTTTCTAAATGGGAAATGATAAAAATATTATTATTATAACTCTCTTTCCTTTAGTCATAGTTGGTACTTGTTTTCTGGATCTGAACATCGTTTTAAAAGCCCAATCGCTGTAAAGGATTTGAAATAGATTTGTTTTGGTTACTTTATTATATAAAAATAAAGGTAATTATTAGAATTAATTATTTTGAGCGTTTCTGCACCGTACTTTTAACATTATTACAATGTAAAAAGTACAAAAACCAACTAACAGTTAAAACAACTATTCCTCGTACTAAAGTACCACCAGATATTGAATTGAATTACATAACTGCTATTTGTCGTTACATATCTGAAATTACATTCAACTATGGAATATTTTTGGGGTGTCATCGCTTCCGATGATGGCGGAATTGATATGACTATTTGCAGACACGTGTTTCGCTGTATCACAGCTTATCAGTGTAGTTATGTCATAAATTTTATATTCGATTTTTAAGGTGCGTTCACAACACAAAAAGCCTACTCTTGGCATTAATTTACAACTTATTATATGTTTTCCATGCTGTCAATGGTATTGTCAAATATGTCCATCATCATTTTTTTCATAAACTTGGCAACGATATTTACTATACCATTGTTGTGCAAATCTGCTTTTTATATAATTTTTATAATAAATGTGTGGTATTGGATTGATAAATATGGCTGGTTGATCATTATTTTTTTGTTTTTTTCAATCAAATCTTTGATTTTATTGATAGTTACAACTTTTTTAATTGTTATTATATATTGTAAGAACATATTTGTTATTCCATTGAACTATTGAAAACTTCATTATTTCAAAAAATGGTTCTATGGTACATAGGATTTTTGCAACTTCTAATATTTTCATGATGATCAAAGATCTAATGCAAACTTTGTAAAATTAGATGCTGCATCTTCCTAAGGATCAAAACTGAAACTTATACACCTTAGTTTCAGATTTGATCCTTAGGAAGATGCAGATGCTTACTTATTTGAGGTAAAATATGGAGAAAAGCACATAATTCCAATAAAGTTCAATAGATCAGAATGACGAAATTGAAATCTCTGGCGTTTGTTATAGTTTGCATGTTTTAAACTATGGTTTACTATTACATTTTATACTTTTTCGTAAAAAATAAAATATCGGGATTTTTCTCTACTAATTCACGTTCTAGGCGTTCAAGATCCTGATGTTCAATGCTGGTTGCAGTCTGTGTATATTCCAATTCTCCATTTATCCAAGTAGGGTTCCTTGCCGATAAGTGTTTCTTCGTCCAACGAATCATAATCCTCTATGTTAGAAATTTGCTCATTTATTTCTATTTCATAGGCAACAACAATATCTGCATTGCCATATCGATTCTTGCGGCAGTTATTGTCTCCAAATATTTCTTCATCTGTTATTTCGTTAACTTCAAGTGGTATATAGCCCATCGGCACATTCTGAATGAAAGAATTTTTATATAAAAATGTAAAGTTTACGTACCTTTTGCCTTCTTTCCATTTCCAGATAATTAAGGATTTCTAGTATTTTAATTCTTTTTTAGTCATTTAATTGCACTCATTCTGACAATGATATAACTGTATTTTATACGTTTGCTAGCAAAGTTAAACTGACTAATAAAATTACATAGTTATATTTTATAAAAACCTCATCTAGACACACACATAATCAATATTTGAATATTAATAATGATAATAAATCTACTTCCCAGTGGTTTGTTTAAATATCGACAGAGTTTTATGGTTGTAAAAAAATCGGTAAGCTAAAAATATCAAATCTAAATTAACAACTTTAACTGATTGGGTTTTGGCAGACGATTATAAAAACACCTGTCAGAATATTGTAAACGTATTAATGTTTAAATATTAAGGTAACGAACTATTTAATAATTAAACCTAATATTAGATTTAAAAAAAGAAACAGGAAATTAAATGGTTTAAATTGTATCAAATACATTTTTTATGTTATGATCAAAATTTTTATTCATCTGCAATGAGTTTACTTTAGAAACATAAAACGAAAAACATGTGTTTTAATAAGGAAAATGAGGAGATTTATAGTGTAAAATTAAATTGAGTTAAATGTTTAATTGTGGAGGCGTTTACTTTGTGGTACATCTTAAATAGAATGAAAAACACACGATTACTTTGTTTTACCACTTTATTTTAAATTACATAAAGTTTTATTCTCTATGTTTGATAATGTGTACATTATAGCTGTTAGTCCAAACTATAGTCATGTGTAATTTACAATAAAGTGGTAAAACAAAGTAATCGTATCTCCTCTTTTATTAAATTGAGTTCGTTGAAAGATTTAGACTATTCACCGTTGGATAGTGCAAAGAAGGCTCGTGTTGAAGGAGTAGTAATTTAATGGAACGACTAAAAATTAATCAATTGTATTTAATTTGTGAATTAAACTTAGGTGAAACGATCCGTGTATTTGATTCTTCTTACTCGTACATCCATTGTAATCACCACCATATTTTTTAATTAAAAGTTTGGTTGATGCTTAAACTATTCTTGAATTTACTTTTTGTTTACGCTGTTATGTGTTTTTGTTTCCTTTGAGGAAGTATAGTAAGTATTTTATATATTTACGAAAATGTACCTTATCAAAAACTGTTATGTTCTAAAATATTATTTACTTATATGGCGTTTTGTTTTTGTTTTCTTACTAATTCTATTGTCCATGTAAACTTGCCACATTTAACAAATAATATATAATAATAACGAATCACAATTAACCTAAATACTCTACATCGAACAGAATTTACATTGGAAGGGATTTGTAGAACGTTCAAGAATTTGGCGGATTGGTATCTAAAATAATATAATACTTGTAAATGTTACATTTTGTATTTTGGATAAATAGTTTTTGTTTATCGAATAACTGATCATACAAGTTGACGTTCAGAAAAGTAGTTCTAACTGATAACACTCAGTCAATTCAATTGTTAACATCTCACGAAAAGCCTTCAAATTTACTTACATTTAGTTCTATGAGTTCTAATACATTTTAACAATAGCTCAAATAATTTACACATAAAATCACATTTCAAAGGAGTGAGATGCTAACATCTTGTATGGGTTGACAACATCTCGCCGAATTTCGTATCTTTCAACGTACGAGAGTAATTTTCCAAAGAGTTTAATATACTGACCATGAGATATTAGGAATTCGGGTGAAAACCGATAACTTTAATAGTTTATCATCGCAAAGGTAGATAGGTTTATTATTTATTATTATTATTTTATAATAATTCAACATTGGTAGTGCCTAGAACTATATA
Organism: Ontholestes murinus; assembly: GCA_963969525.1. Taxonomy (NCBI): domain Eukaryota; kingdom Metazoa; phylum Arthropoda; class Insecta; order Coleoptera; family Staphylinidae; genus Ontholestes; species Ontholestes murinus. The sequence goes on from OZ018395.1 coordinate 38,854,869, forward strand.
GAAAATGTTTCAGAATAATTTTGATTATGCTTTAATGAGTACCGAAAAAATATTTTAGTTTAATCCGCATTTTCGGAAATTGGTTAACATCTCACAGGAGTATCTCTATGTATATAGTGCGTTGTGTCACAAGGACTTTAGACATGATTTCGCATAAAAACTTGTTAGAACTTTGTTTGATGCAAGTAATTTTGAAGACTCTTTGTAAGATACTAAATGTGATGTTAACACGAAATCCAAGTTTAGCAAGTGTGGCTATGTCTACCTCTAAGATAAGGTATCGATAAGTTATCCACTAAACCGCAATAGCCAATACAAACATATGAATACAGATCTTTGTAAGATCGAATGTTTAAGTGCCACCAATTGTATTTGTATGTAAATATTTTGAATATTATTCATATTATCTTGATATATCTTATGCATATCATTAGTATTTGCTTCAAAATAACCCTCTAATAGTTGAACTAATTCACAAAATTGTCCTAGCTGGTGCCACGTCTGCATATGCATGGAATCCAAGCATATTATTCTATTTTTTGTCGCAATTCAATCAAATTCTAATAATATACAATAGAAATTTCTATAGGATTCTAAGATGGCATACTCTTTACTTTTGATAAAAAAATATACAATTGTAAATAAACGTAGTAAAAAATAAGAAAAATAAAAATCATCCACATATCACTGGGCGTTCATTTTGCCTAGGATGAAAACCAAATCTACTTCCATATATACTTACACCACAACACAAGATATGGCCGATAGGATTGTTCGCTGAAAGTTCTGATACTGCGGTAAAATTATTAGAAACAACTGAATGATTTGTTAAATAAGAATGAAATAATAATCAGTTGCTATGTTTTAATAGTTAATCATTAGTGCCATGTTTAGTAAAAAAATCCTACCTCTTCTTGGTGATGCGACTTTCATGTCCCTCAAATAGTATGTATCTGAAACGATGTCTTTAAGTACTTTGGTATCTGCAATGCTAAAGATAATTGCCATTAGAACTAGGCTGGTTTACCAGATATGAATGATTTAGAAGAATTAATTTAAGATCTAATGACTTAACATTTAGATATATTTATTTTTTTAAATATTTATCAAGACCTATAAAATATTTCTATTTTACAGAATGATTAAAATTATGTAATTAGCTGTTTAGGCTTATTTGTGATTTATTAAACTATTTTTTAGACTTATTATTTTCCAAATTTACAGTTGATACTTAATATTGAATAGGTTAAAATGTTCCTCATTTTGTTTTAAAATTCAGTAGTTTGTATTTGGTCATTACTATTTTAAATTTAATGAAATTATTATTTTTTTGAAACTAACTAGAAAAAATTCGTATCTTTCATAAAGTAAATTTTGGATTATATCTTTAAACGATTTTGATTACATTTTTGTGTATCTAATTGAATATTTTAAAAACAATTTAAAAGTAATCTATCGATTTTTTGTGATATTGACTTTTTATTTACTTATTTTTTGTTCTTAATGTTCAACCAAAAATGTCCGCCTATAGTTAGAATCATTTATTATATTTTTCCTTGATTAACAACTTTAAGAATATTGGCGTGTGAAGTTAATTTTATCCCACTATCATTTTAATAATAGTATGCTGCATGTACCTTACTACATAACATTATAAAAAAATGATTGAAAGGGTACAAAATAAATTCATAAAATATATAGTGTATCGGTATAATTTTAATTTGTCACTGCCATCGTTTAAATCTAGCCGGGATATAGCGAAAATTTGTTTATGGCCTAATAAATTTCCCTTCTCTTCTTTCTAAAAATTTAAAATTAATGCTGGTCCAACTTTTATAAATTTAAGATTTTGCACATGTTTTCGTCTTAATCATCATAGAACCAATTACAGTTATTATGTTCCTCTTAATAGAATAATGCGGAATATCAATAATTTAAATAAATCAACCATGTTAGTTGAAAAAATCTTATTAACTGGTTTTAAATAAGTAATATACAACTAATTTTCTTCAGTTTTTTATGTTTAGCAAATGTATCTAATTAGAATAAATATTATTGTAGGATTTTTTACTTTTTAAGAATAGAATGTGGTTTATTTTGAAATTAACTTATTTTGGAGTATACATTTTGATTGAAACATTATTATATTTTTCCTAGTGACAGCAAATAACTTAGTGCACTCGTTTGATGAAAACAAACCATTGTATTTATAATTTGTAAAATCATTTTTTAAGGAAGAAATACAATAATTTAGAATGAAATATGAAATGAAACTATAACAATTTACTTGGTACCATTGATTTCCCTAACAATCTTTATTACAGATAAAAACTTATATCGTCTATGATGAGAAAGAGAATTAGAATTATATAATAAATCAAATGAGCTATGAAGAAGTTAATTTGAAGTTTTCGTTAAGAGGATTATTAATAGGTCAGAATTTACAGTCCTAAAATGCTACCACGTAACTTCTTCATTAATTAATGTTTGTTTTAATTGAATAACGAAATCTGAAAAGATTTAAAATATAAACATTTATTTGTTTTGTTTTGAAGAAGCTTATTGATAACAGTTATAATCCTCCGACTTTTAGAGATGTGCAGAATTTTATAAGCTTATTTATTTTGAGAATATATATTTATTCCTTCGTGTTAATGTAATTTTTACAATTCTTTAACATCTCTTATAACATTAACTACGCACATGAATGAATTATTGATTTTTTTGCTGGCAAGGGTTTTGCGTACAATTTTGCATGTACACTTATACGTTGTAATTTATTGGTAGCGGTTGCTTGGTTCCATTTTATATTTTGAAAAGAGACTTTATTCTAATTTTAACCATGTATCATTTATTTATTTTTAGTTAAAAAATTACTACATCAATACTTTTCATGGTGATAATCTTCTTTCAAAGTTAATTTAATTTGGATTTCTTCTTAATATTTGGAGATGTTTTTTCCGGCGTAATTAATTTATACAAATAATAGTATTTGTCTGTAATAAATTTAAATATTGTGATTATTACAGCTTTAGATAGCAACAAAAACTTTGTTTTACTAAACACGTGATAGAAATTAGCGTACCATTAAATTGCTATCCGTTTAATAGATAGATTATATGGTCAAATATTGTAATATTTGAGTATCTTACTATTTACAGAAAAGCCACAGTAGTAGTATACTCAAAGTAATTCTGTTATTTATCCAGAAAGCTCAACTATATTTGGGCTTAGAGAGGATAGGACCACCTTTGCCCATCTTACGAATGTTTACATCTACTACAACAATTAGTAGGAGTAATTTGTTTCTTATTGCAGTGTCATGAAGCTTTTTTATATTTTGGAAAATAAAAGTAATGAAATCAAACATAATATAATCATGGTAATTTTACAGCTATTTTGTGAAAGTTTCTGGATGGGTACATGACCATTTTTAAATAATAAAACATATGTGTCTACTTACGTAACTATAAAAAGTTTATACGACCCGGAAACGGACGCATTTAAGCGAAGCACTCGAAAAATTTAGATGAGCCAACGTCCACGCGGGGTGCCAAAAAGGCAGTATTTATAGAAAGTGCTTTATAAATAAGTCTCGGACTAAATTTGAAACTGTGACATTTCAAAAATTATATTCCTCGAAGATTGAGATTCGGCGACAGTTCGGCTGCACATAGTTTAGTCTTTTCTTAAATCACAATGGAGACAATAAACTCTATTCACAATTGACGCCATTGTTTGTTCAGATATATTTATCAAAAATATGATTGTTTAATCTTATACAAGAAATATGATAACTAATTATTGGTAAAAGGTAAACGATTTTTTGTTCATAAATTCCATGGTATTTTGGTAATCAAAAATCATATGCAATACAATGTATGTATTAAGATGGGTGTGAACATAAAAACAAAATAATCTCGAAGTAATTACATATATAATTTATTAGTAGTAACATATTGATAAATTAGTAATTAGTAGTAACATTATTTACAAATTTTGTACATATTTACATTAAAATGGTGAATGAAATGTTAATGTATTAATTTGTCAAAATTAAACAGAGGTTAATGCCTTGTTTTGTCCAGTCATATGGGGTCAGTCGTTAATGCATAGATGGATGAAACGAAATCAAATATCGTTGAATTAGGATTTTTGAATTTAGGATTCATACTCGGATTTCTAGGAAGACCATATAAGGATAATATGTGGAAGTTAAAGGGATTTTTGGAGAATTTTCTGATAGCAATCGAAGACGTTCTTCGATGGGGATAACTAAAGTATCATAGAGGAGTTGTTTGGAGGGATTGTTTAGACGACTAAGAGGATGACGGAGTTTTATTGCTTCAATATTATGGGAGGTTGGATTGCTAGGGTTGTAAATTTTTACGGCCGTTCTGGTATTGATACCATTGTTTTTGTAAGTTAAACTTCTAAAGCATTTTGCCCTAGAAGTAATTTTGCTTTTTGTTATTTTGTTAAGTACTTAACGGAAACTGAGGGAGGGATCGCAGTTTGGGAAATATGGATTTTTTGAGGTGAATTATTGCTGAATAGAGGAGAATGAATTATGGATTTTGACTTTTAGGGATCTATTGGAGAGGAATTGTTTAATAATGAAAATGATATGAGGAGGGATATTTAGGAGGTGGCACTTGTATAGTAACCCTTGATGCCAGACAGAATCTGGACATCTAAAAATAGAGCTGCTGAGGATTTGCCTTCAAGGTGAGATGTTTGAAAGTTTGATACTAGCTTAGTCAGTGGAAGGGAAGTTGATCTGTGGGAAAGAAAACCAAATTGGTATTTGGGGATGTGATTGGAAATCAGAGAGAGGATTTTGTTTTTGAGAAGGGACTCGTAGATCTTTCTAATAACAGATAGAAGGGTGGTAGCTGGATAATAATGTAGATGGTTGGTAGTGTTTGGGGATACAAATTACAATTCCTATTTTCCAAACGTTCGGGAAGTATTGTCTTTTATATAAAAAATTAATGTTATTAAGGATGTAGTCGTGAATGTGGAATGGAAAGGATTTACGGATGAGTCTGTGTACGTGGTTATGTCCGGTCGCTTTCTTTAAAACACTAAAGTATTCGTCGTGTGTAAAAATGTTAGTCGGTTCTGAACAGTTATTTTTTTTTTCTTCAAAATATTTAACGTACCAGTCATTAACTTTTTTTAAAAATAGCCCGGTTAAAGTTGATGTCTTGTGTCATTGAATAAGTCATGTTAAAATTGTCAAAAAAATTTTGGGCAATTACATCAGGGTCTGTAAAAGTCTCGTTAGTTCTCGGGTCGAAGATTTTCTGTAAAGTGTCTTGTTTTCTGTATTGAATGAGTTTTTTGATCTCCGACCCAAATTGTTTCTCTTTTGATATAATTTATTGTTACAATTGATAACCGTAAATATATAAAATTATAAATTCATCCTGACAATTCTCTAAAAATCAATTTAATTTGCTTAATTTAATTTTCTTCGTATGTAAGGTGTGGAATTTTCCAAATTCCTCAACATAACCATGTTCAGGGATGCCTTTAAACATCTATAATTCACACTCTGAAGTAATTAATGTCTATGACATAAATAATGAATTTATTTTTGGTTGTGAATATTTTTCGAATGTTTCATAATAATCATATTCATAAATATTTTGTCTATCAGTGAAATTTATATAACTTTTGATACCTCTCTCAAAAGAAGTCACATTCACATTCAAAATTATTAGTACTTATAACGTAAAGAATTTAATTTATTTTTGGACAGTTTTCAAAAATTATAGTTACGTTCAGAAAGATTTTCCCTACAAGTACAGCTCATCAAATTTTTAAATATCCCTTTAAGCATTCACCCTCCAAATTATTAGTACATATAATGTGAAGAATTATTATATTTTTTGGCATACGGTGTAGAAGATTTACAAACAATTCTTTCAGAATTGCACTCAGAAACATATTGCGTATATGATTTTTGTAAAGTTGTTAGAATAAGAAAAATAAAATGTTACTTTACAAATTTTAGAATATCAATGGGGAAGATGTTTTTTAATAAATACAAATATTGGGCCAATTCTTAAATTGATACAACTAATCAAAGAGAATACAAAATAGTGTATTGTATCTATGAAGCAAGATATTGTTATTTTAATCATAATTTTAATTGTTAATATTAATATTAGCATTTTTTGTTAAAGGAGTTAGGTTCTATATTTAAAAAATAAGTAGGAAACATATTTTTTTAAATTTCAAACATTTTTTTGAAAAACGTTGCGTATTTAATTTTTATTCATTCATTAAAAAAATCGTTTGAACGACGAGACTCTTATCTGGCGGGAGGTAATGACTCACAGAACAAATGAACGTCACTCCTTGAACTCACCCGCTCCCCCTCGTTCTCGCTATCCCGTTCCATCCCAACCCAACCAACCACCTATCCACCTACACCTGGCTTAACTGCTCACGAACAGCAGCAGCAGCAGTGGCGGCGGCGGAAAGGTGGACGGCGCGGCGGCAGCCCTCTTGGTGTAGTTCAATCGTTTCACGGGCCTAGGGATGGTGAGGCGGGGAATGTAGGGGAAAGCTGTTGCTTTTATATTGATCTGCGCAGAGCAGGGTGCACTGCACCCCTAAAACCTCGCATCGCAACCCCTCGCGAAACGAGACGACCTCTTTGACGTGCTCTCATTCTCTCTCTCCCTTCCTCCCTCGCAAATGGTGACTGCAAGCGCTAACGTTTAACCCCTTGCCTTACTTACCACACCACACCATTACAACGAATTATAAACATTAACACATGCACGTATGTTTTAAAATAATTTTTAAAAAAGAACTAAATTAAATACATAGATATAATACCATGTTTCCATTAAAAAATAGTACTTAAATAAGAGCTTCATTGGCATACAGTAATATAATACACATATTTTTCAAAAAAAATTGGCTTCCTATTTTTTAATTTTTTACAACATATATAATGTTTATATAATTAATACATATAATAATTACATTTTAATAATGCTTTCTTTATTCATTTGTATATTAAAGTTGTAAATAACTAAGATTTTCAAAAATGTGTGTTTATTTTCACTACAATTGTTTCGCAAATTTATTGCTTCTTCAGGTGAATGAAAGTTTGTAAACTTTTGAATATGGATTTTCAACACCTCAACGCCTTATCTATCAACCAACTTTCTTTATTACTATTAAATTATATGTTCTTACTTAAATTTAAGTATACCATTAAAATTTTTGAAATAAAAAATAAAAATATAATTCCCATAATTAATTTAAAAAAAAAATTAAAATTAAAATTTATTGAGGTTTAAGTCTTTAAACTGCGTTACGCTGATAAGATACAAAATATGAATAAAATCATTATATATGTAGTTTTTATAATAATTAAATTATTAGTGGTAAAAAACATAGCAAGTATTAGTTTATTATTTATCATGAATTACCACGTAGCAACGGTCGCCACCATCCTTATGATTATATAGTTTTAATAAAAATGAATTCAGAACGCTCTTCGAACGGTGGTAAAAATCATACTCTTGCTAAAACGATATTCAATTTTACTGCCAGAATCCGTAAACTGAAATGTACGTAATAATAAGCGATACTTCTTATTGAATTGAAATGAAGGTTGCTAATTTTGAAGAATTTTAAGCTCGTATATAAAGTTTAATATTGTTTTGACAACAATAAAATCAAAAAACCGAGGTGATATACACCCAGAAGGAATAATACGATCGATGCGAAACTTGGCAAAATAATGGTTTATTCGTTGGTACAAAATTATCAAACTATCAAAAAAATAACAAAAACACAATTTGGCTTACATCGCCTCGCACAGCAATGCGAGAAGTTAGACCTCTAGGCATACTTATAATCAAATAGAACATTTGACTCTAAATCTGCTGGAGGCATCTCATTCCAAGTAACTTCTAACTGAAGTCTCAGATCATCTGAGTTATCAGGAGGTCTAGGGCGTGCTGCGAACTCTTTTACCCATTATGTCCCAAACATGCTTGATGGGGTTTAAGTCGCATCTTCCAAGAACACCCTTCTAATGTTTTCCGTGTGGGGTCTAGCGTTATCATGCTGGAAAAGACATTATCAATGTATAGACGAGCGTTTAATGTACCTGGAATGAACACCATAGGTGATTTTCGTATCAAACCGATTGAACCCCACACCATGTTAACCGGTGTTAAAGCTATATGGCGCTTTTCAACAAACTCTAAATTTATTCGTTCCCCTCTATATCGACCCTTCTACGTCCATCATTCTTTCATAAACAAAACCTGGATTCCTCCCTAAACGTGATGTTGTTCCATTTTTCAATCCAATAATAATAATAATAAACAATAAACAATTTTTTTCACCAAGTTTCGCATCAATCGTATATTTCTGTGTGGTGCATTTAATATTATATCGAGTGCATAAACATATGTCGGGAAACTGATAAATTAATTTTAAAACCAATCAAATCTTTAATTTACAAATCCACCCCTGTGAAGTAGAAAGCTGTAGCATAAACAATATAAAGTTAAATATAGATTATATAGATATTGACAATAAGAAAGAAAACGTTTAGTCTTGTAAATAAAGTATCTTATTGTTTATGTTAACATTTGTTGCTTTTATGGACAAATGGATAAAGTATATCAATACTCTAAATACAAGTCAAACAAATACATAAGTTTATATAAAATATACTTACTTAAGTAAAGTGCGATAGTGTCCATATGTAGGAAACAATATAATGTCAAAGATATGCAGAAATTCTTAACGACAAAGATCGATTCAAAGTGGAATCTGGAGTGGAATGCAATTTTACATACTAAGCTCCATGAGATTAAAACTAAACTCCGGGAGATTAAATCTTCGGTGACTGCTTGGTTATCATCGTGTAGAGCTTTCCGCCACGGAGTCATATTAGCACATTGGAAATTGTTACACGTGTACTTTCGGTGTTTTGGTAAGGATCCTGGCGTGTGAGAATTCTAGTGATTTTAACTAACTTTGCCATTTATGTTTATTTGAAAATATTGATGATTTTTTTAAATGTTAACATATAATGACCTTATGTGATTATTTAGTAAGTTTTCATTAAATAATGATAGTTATTATATTTGTATATGTCATCCTGAAATAAACAGCCGAAAGGTTCTCTCCTAAAAAGGGAATAATAGTAAATAAAACAGATTCTGCATGATAAAGAGGGTATCTGATTCCTCAACATCATAGTAGTGAAAGAATATATTACAGGTGAGACTTTGGTATTCTTTTTTTACTGACACATTTCTTGAGGTACCATACTACTAATAATGCCCCCCATAAAGAAGGTATTTTAATTTTAACATTTCTTACTATGTTCTAGATAATATATAATATATTTTTTAATGTTTTTTTCAAAGGTTTTTCATTTTTTTGGTAATATTTTCAACTAGATTTTTGTGGCAATCAAAAACACATTTAATATATTAAATTCCGATTTTTTTCATTTCAGCTACTAATTTAAATAGATATAACTTAATATTTAATATGATTTTTTATCAAATAAATTTAATCAAATATAGATGAATTATTATTAAAAAAATTAAAGCACGTGATTTGCAGCCAATACCGTTGAATGTTCGAATCGTCGAATTTTTGAAGATGTTTTGCTTAAGGTAAGGGTTGTTAATTAAAGAATGAGAGTCGTCTTTACTTGAAATAATTTCCATCTTTGACTCATCAAATATTTGCTCAATTCCCACTCTAGAAACCTGTGTTAACGTGTACTTAAACAACATCACTGATCATTTATGCTTGTTGACCATCATTATCATTATCGATGATTGTGTGCTTATCATATGAAAATGAAGATACATTGTGAAGAGCCGTAATAAATTAAAACAGTACAGAAGAGTGATGCTTGATTTTAAGAGTGTATTATGATTACAAGGTATACTCTACAGGCCTGTGTTTATAAAAATGAGAAATGTTATTAATCGTAAAACTATTTTTCCTCATTTGTTTGGAATGGCAATAGTTTTTAGTATAAATAAATTACAGTACTCCATATGGATAAAATATTTTTATTTTATAAGTTCGATGATGTTTATATATAAGATATATAATTTTTCGATTTTTTAATTTTTAGTATGACCATTATGCAATTAAGATGAATTGTGGTGAGCTTTATGAATTGAAAAAGTGCAGTAAAATGATGCTTGATTTTACAAGGGATACATAAATATTTTGTAAGATTTCTTGAATATCTGGATTTGAGCCGAATTTTGAAGCTAGGTCTTAAAAGCCTTCTCTTTGATCTACTTGGTTATTTTGTGGTAGAGTGGTAAAGTTTTGTCTAAAATAAGAATTGGTACTTAAAATTTTATATTGCAACATCTTCACGTAACTCATCAATCAACGTTGGTACTTTTTATCTGAATAGGAGGAGGGGAGTTTAAAAAAAGTTTGCAATATAATCTAATCTACTACCGTATTAATTATATGTTAATTAAAATCTTGGTGTTTCACAATTCACTCAAGTCTTTGAAATCTAAAACTATGTTTTTTATTTTCTATTTTAGGATTTAGAAACACTACACAATATTGGTTTGCCAAAAAATGGAATAAAGGAACATACAATTAGCAAGAATTTTCTATTAAAGTACATAGCACTATAATTTGTATTTCACAGTTTTTAATAGCGCTAAAACGTTTAAAAGTAATAGTATGTTTACATACAGACGTGTGAAACAATTAAAATTTTATTGTTGTTGCATTTTTTGTTAAAATGAGTTTATTTATTTATTTATTAACATCTTTGTACTCCTGGTTTAAAATTTGTTTTATATTTTCGTTCGTTGTTTATCGTTGTTTGAAATATTTTATATATTGGGTATCTAAACTAAAAAATGGTGATGTGGCCATCATAGTACTTTCCCTATATTTTACTCGAAAACTATGAGGTTTTCACAAAAAGGCTATTCTTAATGATTTGTTCACTTTTGAATTCTCTACAATTATTTGTAATACGTAATAAGTTTCATGAAACTCTAATAGTTTATTAGCAATTGGCAAAAAATATCAAAAATTTCAATTTTTATTATTTTTCTCAAAATTTAAGAATTTTATGAAAAGTATGTTTTAATAAAACTTCAGTTTTTCTTTAACTTTTGTTTGAATCATTTAAAAAAAAAATTTAAAAAAATCACGATCACAATGCTTCTCCTATATACAGGGTTATTCACGCTATACGGCACGGAATATTGTGGCCAAAATACGTGACTTTCAAAAAGTTTCACTTTGGGAATATATGGGGGTCTATTAGGGCTACTTTTTAAAATTACTTTCATAATATACAGGGTGTCCCAAAAACCCTAAAAGCATCAAAGTTGTGTTTCTTTAAATTAAACACCCTGTATTTTATTGCATTTTTGGATCCTTCGATCAAAATAAGTGTGTGTTTTAATAAGGTTTTTATTACTTAAACCTTAAGGTTTTCGAAATAATTTGAATTTTGTAAAAATTTAACCTAATTTTCATGTTTCAAATACTTAAAAAGTAATTAAGTTATGCATACCAAATTTACACTGTAATGTAACAATAGATCATATTTTATTTTCCAAGTATAATAAATTTGACATCTTATACCGGGTGTAAAAAAATTTGAATTAAACAAATGAGAACTTTAAATGGCTATAACTTCATTTATTTAAATGGAACGCTATATTTATTAATTTATCAGCAAATGCACGTTTTAATTACCTATCGAATGGTATTTATATATTAAATGTTAAGTCTTCTCGTTTTTACAGAAAACGCCAAAATATTGTTTATTGCGCCGTTTTAGTACTTTTAAGTAAAAAATTTAATATATCTAGTTTTCCATAACGATTACTAACGATCTAACACAAAAATGCAAAATAAGACAACTATAACAAAATACAGGCTTATTAAACTAAAGTAGCATACTAAATTAATTATCTGACGTTTTTAAATACCATAGAAAACTAGATACATTAAAAATTTTACTTAAAAAGTACTAAAACGGTGCAATAAACAATATTTTGGCGTTTTCTGCAAAAACGAGAAGTCTTAACACTTAAGATTTAAATACCATTCGAAAGGTAATTAAAACGTGCATTTGCTGACAAATTAAAAAATATGGCGTTCCATTTAAATAATTGAAGTTATAGCCCTTTAAAGTTCTCATTTGTTTCATTCCAATTTTTTTACACCCGGCATAAGATGTCAAGTTTATTATACTTGGAAAATAAAATATGATCTATTGTTACATTTCAGTGTAAATTTGGTATGCATAACTTAATTATTTTTTAAGTATTTGAAACATGAAAATTAGGTTACATTTTTACAAAATTCAAATTATTTCAAAAACCTTAAGCTTTATGTAATAAAAACCTTATTAAAACACACACTTATTTTTATCTAAGGATCCAAAAATGCAATAAAATACAGGGTGTTTCATTTAAAAAACACAACTTTGATACTTTTGGGGTTTTTGGGACACCCTGTATATTATGAAAGTAATTTTAAAAAGTAGCCCTAATAGACCCCCATATATCCCTAAAGTGAAACTTTTTGAAAGTCACGTATTTTGGCCACAATATTCCGTGTCGTATAGCGTGAATAACCCTGTATATGTACTTCGTTTATAGGGAAAGTAAAAATATATATTAATGAATGTTTCTTTAAAAAAGTAGTTCTTAAAATAGTTTTTTTATTATTGCTACACTGGATAATTTCACTGTAAGCAGATACTCGTTGTCAAGAGCCAATGAAAGTATGGACGGTCGTTAAACCTAGGCATAACCTAGATCTTGGCGCCGGTTGAAAATTTTGGCGCGACGTTGTGTGGACATGTTTAAAATTAAAGCTATTTTTTCCTGTCAGAAAATTCGTAATGTTTAATGCCAAGATCTTGAACCTTAAATCATACTCTATACTACTGATAAAGATTTTCGCCCTCTATATATACTTCTGTTATATATACTATGTCAAATTTTAGAGTTTAATTATTGAAAAGAATAATGTGTTAGAGTGCATATATTCAGAACTTAAAGATATACTTTGAAATCGAATATATTAATCACAAACACATGTTGCTCTTTGCAGTTAAGCACTATTCTAGAATTCTAGCTAAATGGAAGTAATGTGGTGCTTGCGGAACGATGCGTTAATGCGACAGATGTTCACAATCAAACTGCAGGGGATAAATGAAGATATCCAAATATCCCTTGCAGTTAGATTGTGAACTTATGTCGCATTAAGGCCATGCCCCAGCTAAATGCGGTTAATGCGATGCTCTTAGAACGATGGGTGTATTGCGATCAAACTTCAAACAATAAATTAATTTAAATTTAATGACGCGACCTCATATTTATTTCCTTATATAATAGTAAATGTACATCTGTTACATTTACTTTTATTTATTTACCTCTTATTTCTATTAAAAGTTAAAATAGAATTATAATCCAATTCTTCTAACACTTAACAGATATTATATTACAACTGGACGAAAAACAAAAAAAAAACATTATTATAAATAATTATTATAAACATTCAAAATATTATTGTTGTCTGACCTAGAATTTTGGTTAAGTTTTATCAAAAATCAGTCTTGCTTAATATGTGATTTTTATAGTTTATATGATCTATTTAAAAGATGATGTTTCTTTTAGAAAGTCGAATACACGAGGGAGTTATGGATCACTAACTAACTTAATATTTTCTGAGGTAAAACACTCGAATGAGAGGTGCTTTTGAAGTTTGCTCTTATTTAGTTCCACTGGAATGTGTCATTATAGATTTTTAAGGATTTAATAGATATTGACATAATACATCACATAAGGTCTACATAAATGGGAGCTAAAACGCCAGAAATCTCCAAAATATTGCTTTTCTAGCCAAAATTGCTTGGTAAATATCATTTCCAGCTGCCAACTATAATGGGTCGAGTGGAAGAATATGAGAAATCGTGAACTCCGCCTTCAAATATTTAGGTATATATTTTTAATATAGCTTGTAAAGTATATAAAATAAAATAAATAATTATGGTAAAAACGCGAAAATATTAATTCGGTAGCAATCAAATAAAACTAAAGTTGTAATTAGAAGTTGCAGCAACTGCTATTACACAGATTTATGTTATTTCTAGAAATTATATTTTTATCCGTCATATCTAATCGGGCATAAATCATGAGAAACTTCAAGATTATTTAGATACAGAAGAAGAAATTGTTGTAAACCTTGATTAACAATATAAATAAAGCATACATATTGAGCTGGCGTTTTGGATAAATGGACGCGACATGTTCACGATGAGCGCACTTTCCACGTCCGCAGACTTTAATTAATTAAAGAAACCATCATGCGGAAATCCACATTTAATTATTGGCCGGTGGTGTTTAATTGGCGACCAGAGGAAGACGGAGACGTGGACTGTACAGCGGTGCGTAAAATAATCTCTATTTTTCACGGGTAAGTGATTCTCTTCCGCTGCGTTTGACTTAAAATTTATTCAAAATTTTCGATTTATAAGTTTATCATCATTATCATTATATAAGACGTCAACCGAAGACATTTACCACCTATTCATTTTACTCGAATGTTTACCTTTTTCCTAGTTTAATACGATTTCGGCTTTTTAAAAACATCATTTTTATTTTAACAGTAGTCAAACAAATGGGTTTCCTAAATGATTTTAAGTAAAACCTTTTTTATACTAGTTTTTTTTTTAAATACCAACACTGGCTATTTTCATCAAATGTAATAATATTTATTTCATTGCGTAATACTGTATAAATGAATAATTAAATTACTAAATAAAAATTTGCTACAGTGGTATAAAAATACACAAGCTGCACGCAAGACGATTTGTAATTATCCATTCCAATTAAGAAATTTAGTGATGACCTCATTTCTTCAGTCTGTGCTTTATGCACTGTAACGATTTATAATTAAAATCTTCTTCGAGGCGACGAAAGGTGAGGATTTAATTTTTAAAAGCCCATGCCTGTTTTGCCTTTTATAATTGAGTCTGATAATAAAATTAATGGCGAATCGTCGATTTTTTTTAATATTCATCTTTATATTCACTATTCGAAAACTAAAGTTTTCTTCAAAAAGATTCATAATGATATCCTGTTATCGCATATCTTTTATATCTTTGCATCTGTTACTTATAATGAAAAACCTAAAATTATCAAGCTTTCAAAATACAGCCTTCCCATTGATAATGTATTATAACCCTTCTCTCTATACTATAAAATTAAATGTTTTTTTCTCTCATTTTTAGTAATTCATATTTTATTTTGATTATGATTCTGCATTAGAACCCTTCGTAGGCTGATTGGTATAATCCAACAATGGTTTATTAAAAGTAAATAATTTTCTCCAATCCCTATAAGTATCTATGATATCTTTTAGGGCTGATTGATATCATACAAAATGGTATCTTAAAAATGGAAAATTTTAATTGGTGCCCTTTTGAGGTTAAGTGATATATCAATAAATGGTGTCTTAGAAATAGAAAATCTCTATCAATTCTAATAATTTTCATCCATTAATACCCCTTTTCTCTGTGTACTATGAAACTAAATCACCCTTATTTTATTCTCTAAATATTAAATTTAAATATCATTTATAGAACGAAAAATATTTAGTATCTTCATTTATAGAGTTCATGTGCATAAAGTAGTGTCATACAAGCGACAGAAACAGATTTTTTTTATATTCATATGTACACTGGAGCTCAAAAGTAATGCAACACTCAGAAAGAAAAATGTTTTAAATGTTTTTGTATTATAAATTTATGTTCAGTTTTCGTGTCAGAATAAAAAATACTGACAAAAATTGAATAATGTGATGCGCCAAGGCATTGACCGAATCAAGTGGTCGATGTATTCTTGTGGCAAACAGGCCTGTTGAACACGATGCGCAATTGGTTTAAAGTTCTTAGTGGCTGTGGCAATCGTTGAAGTGTTGTTCCAATGCTATCCCATGCATGTTCTATTGGCGATAAATCAGGGGATCTTGCAGGCCAGTCTAAAAGCCGCGAAATCGACGGACACGTCTACTTCCATCATGGACCCCTAAGCAGAATCTGAACTCGTCACTAAAGCAAATGAAGTTCCACTCTACATCCCAGTTGAATCAGGGACCACACGTCCTGTTACTGCACAAAGGCATCTCGAACTTGCCACAAAGTGTCGTGACGATTACGTATCGCAATCAGTCTTAGGTACCATTCTTGACCACCCTGAATAATGCTAGGCCAACCAGAACGTCTCTGTTGCTAATAGTCTTTTTCTTCAGACCATCCTCTCCATACTCGCATTACTCTTGAAGGGTGTAATTTCGAGTATTCGAGCTATTTCCCTCAAACTGAAGCCCGCCTCTTACATACCAACAATGCAACCTTTTTCAAATCACTTAATTGATGAAATTGACGGGGTGCACGAATTCTAGGCATTTTAGCAAGGTTTTTCAATATGCTGAAGAGGTCAGAAAGTAGATCAGATAAGTGTAAATATCGTACACAAAGAATTGAGATAAACGTTATCGCCTTTTTTTCTTTCTAAGCTGAATAAAACGTGCGTATTTGTTGTTGGATTAAACCACATCTAAGGGGTATTTTTGAGCTCCAGTATATATTACAGACATTCTGAAGCCAATATTCTTTAACCACTTTTTGACTTTCAGCTCATTGCTTCCAAGTCATTATTTGTCTAATACACTTGCCATTGTATTCTTCACAAAATGGTACTATAGGTTATTGCTGTATAATAGTAACACATCCTATACGCTAATATATAAATAGATATATTTAAAATAGGTCACGTTATAAAATAAAAGAGATCATAGAGAAGAATCTAGTAGGAACCACACTCGAATCATCTTGAATTCTAATCTCTGGTCCGTGCCGTTGAATATTTAGAGATGCTTTGATCTACAGGCTTACTGGCATAAAAAATGTGTTCTAAAAATTAAGAAAATTAGAGAAAATAAATACAAATTGCATTTTTTAAATTTAAACAATATAAAGGTGCCATCTATTGTCTTATACATAGTTGCCCCATGTCCCTCATTAGGTGGATAACTACTGACAAATCATAGGGAACTGTCAACAGCGACAATTATAATAAAAAATATGTTGACAGAGAACAATAGTTAATGTTTAATATATTAAATATTAAAATAATACATTGAAAGTAATTTGTCTCTACTTAATTCTTCAGAAAACGCTTCAAAGCTCATCTTCTTTCCTCTGTTGCGGTAAGATTCGGGCGACTAGAAGTCGCGTCGCATCCAATGAGTATAAATAGATCATGCACGAGTGATAAGTCGTGTCGCATATATTGAGTTGAGTCATTAAAAGCGGTCGACATGTGGCATGCGATTAGTCGCGTCAGTGGGTGTTTATAGCTTCTATAAAAATTAGAAAATATGTACATCTAAAAAGTACAATTTTTTGAAACTAACAACCAAAACTTGTACAAAATTATGTAGTCAAAATATTTAATATATAACCAAAATTTAAAAAATGTATCTGAAAAGTTCCCCGATAGAATTCTAAATATCTTAACAAATTGACTAAAAAAATGATGTAATAATAATATTAAATTTTTATATTTTAGAACTTCATAGTTGTCACACTGTAAAACTTTGTAATCATGATGATAGTTGCGACCGTTACTAGGTAGAAATACATAATATAGGCATTAAACCAATTGTGGTAAAAAAACATAGTAAATGTTTTATTTAATACCGATATAAAATTTATGAAATGGATTATATTTTAATACATTTTTTTGGCAAAAATTAGCAATGACGTTAATTAGGTGGCATTTCAGTCATTGTGTTGTTGGTGTCATTTTGATTTTTTGTTTCAAAATTCTTAATCACCATAATACAACATTTCTATTTAATTGGTAATATGAGATAATGGAAAAGAAGTGAACATTTTGTCTGCAAGGACTGATTGCGAAGGAGGCGGAAATGTCTGACGAAGTGCGAGTGTCTATAAATAAATTGTTGCTTTGTCTGTAGACTGAGCAATGCGTAGGTCTAGAAATAGATAGCACGCGATCGCATTGCTAACAAGTCATCGAAATCATCCCAGTTGAACTATTATTAACATTACATAACGTGGGATTATATTTATAAAAAACAGCATGAGATTATATGCATTCATATATAAATATAATGCCAATCAAGCATTTTGAAAATTAAATAACATATATTTTTGACGATAAGTGAATCTAAAGTTTAACAAATTTGTATATTTTAACTACCAAATTATAACAAATTTTAGTATTTTATTTTATTTGTAACATATGACTAGGAAGATTAGAAATTTGGATATTGAGGTCTCTCACAATTCTTAATTTAGATGACCAGTTCATTTTTAAACCATGTCTGGTGAATGTGTTCACTAAAAATATGGCGCAAAATAGGTACTTATTTATTTTTAAATTATTATGCAATGAATTCATGTGCATCTATTTCTCTCTTCTAGAAGTATTTTTCGTCATATTCCATTTGGGCGTATGCTCTGTGGGCAATACAATAAATGCAATGTATTACGATTAGCTAGCTTATTTAATTGTTATGATAACTTTTCCAATAGCATAAAATATACAAAAGGGACCAAAAACTGAACACAAAATATTACAATTTTTATTAACATCATTTGCTCTTCAAAGTAGTTTAGGAATTTCAAAAATGCTACAAAAAAAGTATTTGCACCAATGAATTGTTTTCATTTAGAACAATCCAAGAAGTAGCCATGCGCTTTAAGCACTCCGTGCACTTACACTAAAATAGTATATGGAGTATACATACATAGTGAATAACGCGGATCCATAAATAAATGAATGTGGGATATAAGAGAGCTCGTAAAAAAACTTTAGAAAAATAAGATTTCTTTCTTAAAGCGTGGTAAGAAGTTAAGTTAATAACCATTTCTAAGTTTAATGGTACAACGGTTCCAATTATTTCTTTGACGTTTTGCTTTTCAAAATAAAATTCTTGTAGTTAATTTGACTAAATATATTCAAACTAGTGTTGCTTTGATAGTTTTGCTACATGTAACACTTACATTACTATAAATAAAAACACTTTGTAACTTAAATTACTTTTGTATAATTCAATATCAGTCGTAATATTAGCCAGGAAAGTAGTTGTTTCAATAAGTTATTTGTTTTGTAGTCTTCATAAGAATTGTTATAAATAAATGAAATCATTAGTATTTTTTACATAAATTATTTTTTATTTTCTACAACCACCTAAAGGACTTTAATATATTTGATCACTTTTATAAGTTTCAAAACAACTCCTATTGCGACAATTTTCTTGCCACACTGTGGCTTCTTCATGCGAGGGAAGGTCTGTTTCCGCAAAAATAGCAGTCATACCACGAATAAGATATTGAAGTTTCCCCCTAGCTATGTTTTATCCGATGATTTTATATCTACTAGATTTCGAATACTCAACAAGGTTTATGTCACAAGCTTCTGAATCTTTCATTTGGAATTTAAGCAAATATGCAATTTTTGTATTGTTTTCGGAGATGTATTTGACCTTAGTCTGTCATTATGATTAGAAAAAGCCTTTCAAATTATTAAACATAAACTATTTTCTATCCTACCCTTCCTGGTGTACAATATTTAATCATTAGTTCAATCACGTTTTACCAAATCTATACATAATTAGGATTAAAGAAAACACTTTGTTTTAATAATATATTTGCAAAAATGCTACCCCAAACAGAACATCAAACTTTTCAAATATACGGTGATAACAAGCCTTTAGCGTATTTTCTCAAATACATACTTAAAAATATGTCACCAAGTAAATGCCCAAGAATCTGTGTATAATATGTATGTTGGTTGCTAGTTGAAATTAAATTGCCCTACAGTTTTAATGTTAAAGGATGAGACGAAGTTTTATTGAGAAAATCATATTGCCATCTTAATTTAAATATTTTGCATATAAATAGTTGTTGCCTTAAAATTTGCAACGTTGTAAGCTGGTCGTATTTTATGAGATCAATGTCATGGCAAATAAACCAGTCCCAACGTACACTATTGTTATGGAGTCTCATAATGCATCCGCCTCGTCAATTTAATATCAGCGTAATATTGCTCCTAGATCTAAAATACAACGGTTGTTGAAGGTTGCAGAAGAATCCTGATATCTTAATATTTTTTGTATGGAGTTTTAAATGAAACTGCGGATTGGGTTATTATTATGACCGTCTGGTATTCTTATTTCAAAAATTAGTGTCTCCAGCTGATTCTAGCTTAACTTAAATGGAAATTCAACCTTAGAAATATTATATAATCAACTACAATTCTAAATAATTCAATAAATATATAACAAAATCAAAAAATCATTTCCTTTCTATTCGAATTAAATATACAGGGTGTCTGTTTTGGAGCTCAAGCATGGCGATCTCGGTTATTTGAAAAGATACAATGTCGGTTAAATTAGGGCAAAGTTGCCCAATCTGGAGTATAACATAATACCATTTTGAAACATAAAATATTCCGACTACTTGTCGAAATTGTCAAAAAATTTAATTTTTGCAAGACTATTTGAAGATATACTTCAAAACAATTAACACTTCATCATTGCTCTACAATGTCGATGTCATAATAAAAATTCGACGCTTCAATTTTCGGTAAACATCATCAACCTTGTTGTTTCTTATTGGCGCTACCATGGATTTTTACATTTTCAAATAGAGATTTTCTTTCTGGTTACGGTGACGTGTCATGTGTTCGGGTTTGGTCTAGCAGTTTGATCGAAATCCACAGTTCCTAAACTGGTATACATTTATAACAAAATGCTGTTTTCAAGAGAAGAAAAACGCGATATGCTAGAACTTTATTACGCACCACAACGAAATGTGCAAGTTGCTTCGGAAACATACATTCAACGGTATCCAGAAAGACAACAACCTGCTGAAAATAATTTTCTGATTCTTCATAGAAATTTAGCTGTTTTGCGCATTTTCAAAACCTAGAATACGTGTTCATAAGCCCAACGGAAATGAAATGGAAATTTTACAAGCAGTGAGTAAAATGTTATATAATAAAAGGTTATAAATTTAATTTTCCATTAGATTCCAAATAATCCTTCTACTTAGACAAGCAGAAGAAATGAATGTATCTTGTCAGGTAGTGTGGAGAGTCTTGAAAAAAACATAAGTATCGTCCCTTTAAAATCCATATCACGAAAAATTTGCTACCAGGAGACACTGAACGAAGAGTAACGTTTTATAGGAACATCATGGCGTTATTGCTAAATCCCCATTTACTTTCCAACGTGATATTCACGGATGAGTGTAAGTTTACCAACACAGGCATGTTCACAATCAACATGTATGGTCCGTTGAAAATCCACACGAACATCAAAGATGACAGTTACAAGCACGTTTTGGTCTAAATATATGGGTTGATTTATTTGGCGATAAGATAAGATAAGACATTTGCCTCAACCGCCTAAATAGCCTTTGGTTCCAGCAAGATGGAGCTTCACCACATAACTGCAGAAGAGTGTCTGATTACTTGTCTCAAATATTTCTCAAAAGAGTTATTTGAAATAGTGGGGATGTACGTTGGCCGGCACGTTCGCCAGACCTTTCCCCATTAGATTTTTATTTATGGGGAGCTATAGAAAAACATAATTTCTAAATGTGTACCCACCGATATCAATGACTTTCGAAGAAATATCATTACAACTTTAAGGACCAAAATAAGAAGAAGAGATGTTTTAAGATCAATACCCATAGACGCATACAACTATGCTTGGAGATAGAGGGTGAGCCATTCAAGCACCTCTTATAATTCTTTTTAAATTTATTTAATTCTTCATTCTATGTAATGAATTTAAATAATATGTTTCTACTTTTCATATCTTATAACGAAATAGGAATAGAAAACAAGTTTGCGTTAGTTTTGTGTAATTGTTTAATAAATTACTTTATTAAACAAAAGTGTAGCTGTCATTTGCAAGGCACTCTTTGCAAAAACAGGATTAAACTGCTAGACCAAACCCCAACATAAAACACATCACCGTAATCAGAAAAAAAATCTGTATTTGAAAATGTAAAAATCCAAGATGGCGCTCACGAGAAAAAACAAAGTTGATGATGTTTGCCGAAGATCGAAACGTCGATTTTTTTATTATAGCACCACGTTGTAAAGCGTACAAAGTGGCAATAATAAAGTATAAATTGTTTTATAGTATCTCTTTTAATAGTCTCGAAAAAAATAAAAACATTTTTTGAAAATTTCGATTTTTTTCGGAAATCTTCGGAAGTAGTCGGAATATTTTGTTTCAAAACAAAATTATGTTATAGTTCAGATTGGGCAACTTTGCCCTAATTTAACAGATCTTGTATCTATTCAAATAACTGAGATCCCCATGCTTGAGCTCCAAAAACGGACACCTTGTATAATCAGACATTTGCCAGATTCAATTAAACTAAATAATTTGTACATTTAAAAAATTCTAATTGCAAAAATTCAATGCGATTGATATATTAATATATTAAAAATACCATTAATTATTAAGCCAAATAATAATTGATCATTAAACTGTTACCGAACATGAATAAAATACATCTGTGTTTAAATACGGTAAATTTAAATATCGCTGTTATTGATAATGAGCGCTTAGCACTCTAAATATACAACCTCACACAATAAAGTTCGGTGAATAGTCCTGTAACAATAGCGTAGATGCCGTCAAATTTCTTTCCTTTATCCACCATACTCGCCAGATCTCAATCCTCCAGATTTGTTCCTATTACCATGACACAAACTCGCTTTTGAAGGAAAGAGATTTGACGATATTAAGGTGGCGAGGCTTTTCTTGAAAAGTTTCTACGACATGCATAGCAGATCTCAGGGGAACATAGTTATGGGAGTGAAACATATTTTTACGATATTTTAATATTACTATTTTAACAAACACAATTCTAACGTAACGAAAACATTTACTGGTTGAGCCAAACAATATCCCAGACGATCATAAAATTCTTGTCGCGTTGTTAGCTCTTTGATGCTGATGTGTAAAAATTGTTTGCTTTATATGGCCTCAAAGAAAAAATTATTTGGGGACAAATCAGAAGATCTTACGGGCCATTTTATGTCTTCTTCCTTTGGTGCGAAGAATGCGACGGGGAAATCTAGCCGCATTATGAGCAGGCCATCTGTCGTGCTGATACCAGATGTGGGCCATATCAATATTCTGTAAGCCTTGTACTGCTTGTATCACATGGTTCCTAAGCAGTTCCAAATACTTTTGGCTATTTCCACTCAATAAAAAATGGTCCTATAATTGTGTCCCCCAGAATGCCGGTCGAAACGAGCTCTTAAATTTATTCTTCGGTGCTTGTTTTTTTGGGACCAGTATCTCACTACCGAAGGATTATGACAACAATTTAAAGTCGATTCGTCACTAAACAGAATATATCGAAGAAATTCGTAATTATTGTTTACTCTATCCATTACATCCTTACAAAATTCCATTCGACGACCATGGTCAACCGTAAAAACCTCTTGTGTTGTTTTAACTTTGAAAGACTTAAAACCATTCCTTTTAAGTAGTCTACCCACTTCTGATTTTTCGGTATTAATTTCTGGATTTTCTACAAAAGCCCTTGTTTATAAAGTGTCATTTTCTGTTATCATTTCATACCCCATAATTTCCCGCATTTCAGCTACTTCACTTTGAGCCATCCATTCCTTTCAACACTTACATGGTAAACCAGTTTCCTCAAACAAATGTATACCAGGGAAGACCCAACATGTGTTTACTGTCACATCGTATGCCAAAGCAAAAAATTATTTGCGATATCATTCATGGAATGACCTGAATAAAACCATCTAACAATTTGAGTTTTCTATTAATTTGTTAACATTTTGAAGATATGTAAGTCAAATTGACATGCATATTGCAGTAGCAACCATGACGACCAGTAATAATAATCGAAATACAATACACACATTACATTACATTACCCATATTCAAAATTTCAGCGGACAACGTGTATAAGCCAAAATGTGCCAAACGTTCATATACTATTAGTAGTCTAAAAAACTACAGACTGGTCAAATACATGTTATTACTGAAGGAATAAACAATTTTACTTAAATAAATAATTATAGGTAGTGTTCCTTGGTCAACGGTAGCACCAAACGCGGAAGCTATATCAGATGTTTAAAGAATCGAATGTAGAGATACAGCTTTCAAATATTAACAAATCTACCTTCTTTTCTGCACCATTAGTCACAGATTTGGCGCATAGTTGTAAAACAATCTCATATAGATATTTGTGCTTTGTTGTACGTTTTGTTTGGTATTTTCTTTTGTTTCTCTTTTTTTTTTCTTAACTAAGACGGTGGGTAGTTTTGCGATAGGATAAACACTTTTAATTTGAACCTTGTCAAAATCGCCGAGAGCTGCATATATTTCGCACTCGAGAAAGTGATTTACGCTTAAGATAGTAGCGGAAGCACGAAAATAAAATAAAAAATATGTAGTAAACACCTGTTGCCAAATATTGAATTCTAAAAATATTTTTTGATATGATATGGTTTCTTTTTTGTAGAAGTGTAATATATTTATACCAATTTTTGTTTTTAATTTCTCCATGGCTATTGATTGTAGATCTCAGTTATTGATTTTTTATTTTGTGTTAAAATTTTTAATTTGAAATTTTAGTTACATTTCAAGGTTAATCGTAATTTAAGGGTATTCTTAATTTTTACTATTCCAAAAAAAGTTAAACTTTGGGATCGCCTTTTGTCATTTGGTATGAGCTTAATCGTAAATACATTTTTGAACTTGATTTAGTTTATATTTTTGAACAAAATTACCATTTATATTTTTTGAATATGCGTTACTTAATGTCATTTGTTTGGTTATGTTAACTATTAAATTCTATAAATGATGGGCCGCACATAATTAAGGACTGTGAAAAGTATAAATCAAATATATTCAAAAGGTGTAAAGAAGCAACACTTCTTTTGAAAGAAATCCAAGCGATTCTCGTCCCACATATATGATGCATTGAAACCGGTTAGAGATCGTTACTGTCTGACTATTTTTAGTAGATGTGCAATTATAAAGTTAGGTTTACTATCAATTTCTAGATTAATTGAGAATCAAACAAAATTGCACTTGCATGAAATGGGAATGGTCACTCTGTCCGAAACAGTTTTACAATTAAATTGGGATGAGAAAATTGAGCCCTAAAAAACATATTCATATGTGATAAGATTAGAAATTCATTATTGTTTTTAGCCAATAGGTAACAATAAATTTAGCCCATTAAAGTTAATTTGAACATTCCACATATTAAGTAAGTTAATGTTGTAGGGGAAATAGTTTTATAGCGTGTTTGATAAATCAAGAGAATAAATGTTTCGCTTATTTATAATTGTAGGTGTAATGAGATGATTGAAAATGTCGTCGGAGTGTAGGATATGGTGCAGAACACAGCCGTAATAAACCGCGGATGGCGAGAGACCGCATTTCAAGACGTGACGTTCCCCTTGCTCTCTCATTCGCTCACTTGCTCGCTCGCTTCATCTGTCGTCGGGGGAATCCAATTTCCTGCTCCAATATCTCACACCGAACACCGAAAAAGAACGAGAGAGAGACGGAGGATAATATTTAAGTGTTATTTATTTAGGAATTTTGTATACTCCTTGATTTCACACAACCGACAAAAGACAATATGAATTAAAGAATCATTTTTACTAGTTAAATAATAATTTTGACCAAGATGGTAGTAGTAGTATTTGGCTATCGACCACGTGGTCCTTCCGCCTTGTTATTTGTGTGTTTGCGGGTGTGTTAATGAGCTTGTTACTCTAAAGGTTGGTCCCGTCACTCTAAAGCGCTATTAATGGACTAACGATGCTGCTGCACTCTCGCTATCGCTAGTTCGGTCGCAATCGTATGTGCCCACCACCAGCGTTTTAAACTAGAAATTTAACAGAAAATACGTTTTATCTTTAATTAGTATGTATTTTTTCATCCTGCTTATCATAAAAAATGTATATATGTACATTTATTTTAGTCATAACAAGAAATTTTTAACACAGAATGAGTTTAATGTTTTCAAACTTTTCCCATTTAAACTCGTATGTATGGTATACTGTTAGATGATACATCGTTAGACCTTTTTTTGACTCAATCACAGAATTATTAGTATGTCTATTTCTTATTGTAATTTAAGTGGTTGAAGTTTCTTGAACTATGCCTAATAGCAAAAATATTTAAAACTCTTCACTGAAAAGTAATTCAAATTTACAGTGCAGTTTGAGCGTATGTAAGTGTGACGATGGTTTGATAAGATAAGACAAGGCGTATGTAAACACGACGAATTTCGCTGGAAATGTGGCGCCTGGTTCCATCATATCTTTTTAGTCAATAATATCAATTAATCTATCAACCAATATGTACAATTGTTTATAAAGCGAACCTGTGCTCTCATCGAATGCATCAAAGTAATTGGAAGGATTGTGTGCAATACATAATTTTTCATAGTAGTAGTAGTAGTAGTATTGTTTGGCAATCCACCACGTGGTCTTTCAGCCGTGTCATTTTTGTATTTGTGTGTGTGTAAATGAGCTTGTTACTTTAAGGGATTGCCCCACCATATTCATCTAGAAAATATTCTAAATCTTCAAAGTTAAAAAATTTAAAAAATCAGTCAACTTCATGTTTTGTTCTATAAAAGAACAAAGCAAAAAGTAACAATATTGTAACAAGATACTATTTTAAAACAAGTAAGTAATATGAAGCCAATATCAGAAGGATTTCTATTTTATTCTTTCTTGTAATTGAGATATTTTTTTTATTCAAAAGAAAATAAAATAGTGGGGAAATATTTACTTCAAAAAGTCATAGATCAAAACTATTATAATGAGACAATTATTAAGTGGCGAAAGATTCAATAAGATGAAAACTAATAATATGGTAACATTAATTTTATCATAATGGCAATAAGCCGAAACTAGTTGAAAATTTAAAAAAATAAAAAAATATTTGTGAAACAAATCAAGTGATATTAGGTAAATTTAAATTAAAACACTTGTTTAGTTTCATATTGTTATATTCAGTTTCCCTGACACGTGTTTCGGTCAATGACGACCATTCTCAAAGGAATTACAAAAAATAACTTTATTTTGACCGAAACACGTGTCAGGAAACTGAATATAACAATATGAAACTAAACAAGTGTTTTAATTTAAAATTACCTAATATTATAATTTCGTTTCATCAAGAGTGCAGTGAAGAAAGTATATACCGCAAATCAAGTGAATTTAATTATAAAACCTATATAATTTCATCACATTCAAGATACAGAGATACTGCAAGTATTATCTCTTTCAGTTTTTGTGCATTTGAGTTACTGCTCAATTCAACCTTTTACTCTGTTGAGCCAGTAATCCGTTTTAAAAATTAATAATAATAATAATATACTACTAAATTCGTGTTGAGTAATGTGAAGTGTTCTATATTATGATGAACGAAATAAAATAAAAGGAATTTTATTTCGTTCATCATAAATAATAATATATTTGTGCACATACAATTCAGTTTACACGGGTCCTAAATAATTAATATACTGGTACACATATACATACATGTGTATATATAAATATACGCAACTAATCTACAGTAAATTACATTAAATAATATAAATAATAAAAATAGATATAAATAGATGATTAATTGAAAGTAACAGTTGAAAAATTATAACAAAGATATTCTTCCCGTGTGTAAAAAGCGTTTACAATTAAAAAATCTTTTACCTTTTTTTAAAAGATATTAAAAGGTTCCTCACAAATTTGTAGTGGTAATTTGTTATAAAATTTTACGCCTTAATTGTTTATTCCGGTTTTAGATTTGGAAAGACGGAGGGATTTTGGACAAATATTTTCTTTATTTCTAGTGTTGTATTCGTGTGTATTATCATAGATTTCGAATAAAAGAAAACGCAAAGGTTGCATAGTATTTGATATTGTGTCGAATTGAATAAAAAGACGAAGTTATCAAAGAAGAAATAAATTGATTTATTACCGAAGCTCTAATTTTTGGTATTACATAGTAGTACTTACAAAGTATAAATATTGAACATATAACCGATATAAGGTATGTATTATTATTAAATATCCTTAGATATCATTGACAATTACAGAAGATAATAAGTTGAAGTTATACAGAAAATATGCTGCTCTGTCCAAATATGAATCTTTCGTTGATTTGCAAAATACCACAGGTAAGTTGTGGGAACTGTATGTGATGGTATCAATTATCTTCTCAATTGTTCTCATGCATACTTTATGATATTGCAATAAGAAGAATAATCTGTTAATTCAAATTTTACTTAACCAATTTTCAACGATGTTTGCTCGATGTTTATTATTATCTATCGATATTATTCATTCTGTCACTACAGCTGCAGAGAGCAGTTTTTGTGGGATCTTGATACATTTGATCAAATTGTTGATTATTTTTAGTTTCCTTATCACGCCAAATCTTCTAACACCTAGTTGCAAGTGAATCATGATGCATCAGTAAATAAAATTCGTGTTCAGTCTTTATTATCTACATCTTCGAGATTTTTTGTGATTTGCAGTACGTGGAACACAATCTAATGGTTTTGTTTGTGTGAATATCAACTTTCTAGTAGTACCAGCAAACTTAATTCAAAGCTGTGTTACACTAACAATTCGTTTTCTACTGGTAAATATTTTGTTTGCTGCACTCTTGATGAAACGAAAATAGTATATTATCTAATTTTCAAATAAGACACTGGTTTGGTTTCATATTGGTATATTAAGTTTCCTGACACTTGTTTCGGTCAATGACGACCATTCTCAAAGGAATTACAAATTAACTAGTCGTCATATTGCAAAATCGTTTTCTACTGGTCAATTGCAAGAATAGAATCACATCTTGGGGTTGGAAATCGTGGCCTACTTTGCTAAATCGCTTATTATGAGTTAGTAAACAAAGCTCGCGCCTAATGAAATAAAGGTCTTCGAGCAGATAAACTGGATGCATGAAAACCTAACCTTATTATTTGTGCGAATCAATATTCCTGTAGTAGCAGCACACTTAATTCAAAGTTGTGTTGCATGAACAGTTTGATTTCTACTGATGAATTACAAGATGTAAAATCATTTCTTGGGATTGGAAAAGTTGACTGACGCAGTCTATGGCTTTGCCGTTTCAAAAAAGTCTAGAAATTACACTTTGACTTAAATTAATCCAGTATCTGCTTAATTATTATGCATTTCTATTAATATTTAAAGTTTGAATTAATTCTCACCATTATTTGCAAAAATCAACTGGGATCGAACTTACAAATCGAATGTCAATTGACATTCTAGTTTAGACTAAAATATAAAATTGTATGATTTTTAAAGACCTTTTTCTGTTTAGACTTATAACAATTGTTTCGCTACTCTGTTCCTTCTTCAGGACAAGGAAGATATAGTTCTTATTTTAACGTTTAAAAAGTGAAGATGAATTTTCAACAAATAACAGCATCGTCAATTAATATATTGAAATATAAAATGCATATAAAAATAAATAATTTCATGCATGTCTTTCCTTTTTTGGCATAATATTGATGGAACCTTTAATTTCGTTGCAGTGTGAATTTGCACTATTATTGTTTTAGTATTTTTAACTTGATAAAAGACATTTTTATTCAGTTATCATTCTAGTATAAAATATTTTCAGGTGAACTAGAATATCGCTAAGCTACTAACTGGTTTTTGTTCGTTTGGCAGTAAAGAATTACTAAAGGGGAGGTATTAACCCAAAATTTCGTTTTTTTAAAAAAAATTAACATAATAATTAAGTCGGCTAACTTTTTATTTTTGAGTTTTGTATTTATATTTTATGTCAGTTTGAAATAACTATTGATAGTGAACACTTCGTGTTTGAAATCTAGTATTAAAAAAACGCGAAGGAAAGGCATTTTAAACACTTTGAATAATAACTCTTCATGTACTCAACATCCCAAAAGAAATTTGTCCTATAATTGTATGATTAAGAATTGCTAAATGATTCTTCATCACAGTCACATTAAAAAAAAAATAAATAGTTATTAGTATTTTTAAAATTGGATATATTTCTTTGGAAAAATATAAAACCTTATTTTTTAATATATAGTAGACAATTCTAATTATTACTTTGTAAAATTTTACATCTGTTTCCATTTGTAACGATCTCATAATTGAGACAAATCAAACGACTTGCCACCAAATTTAGGACGAATGTACAAATTAATATAAAACTTTGCAATTTACCATACTCGCTTTTGCATCTAACCAAAATATTACTAATGCTGAATCAAAGAAGAGGGAAATTTTAAAAGTTAAATAATTTAATGAAAACAAATTCAAAACAATGTCACTCAACAGTAAAAATTATCCTTTTTAAAAACACAGCACAATTTTTATTTGAAGATGACTTCAGAAATTTTTTTATTTCTGTATTTCAAATTTTGATGTATAATCTCAACATACGGCAATTCGTCCTGGGATCTTGGCTTTTAAATATTTAGTTTTAACTAAGGAATCCATCTTTAAATTTAAAACAAATATGTGTAAGATATCCACGAAATTTTTTATTCGTTCGAAAGGCCTCTACGATGTCATTGTGTGTTTTATTCCATACATCATGCAAATATCCGCCGCGGCTTCGCCGGGTGGTCAGTTTCCCATGACCCTGGTTGAATTTAACCGATTGGCCGCGGTGGGTTTTGGCTTATTCGCAAAGACCTATGACTTAAGAAAACCCCTCAAGAAAAAATAAAATCGCCAGTTCACATCACCTGCACGTAAGATGACCATGCTCTCAAATTGCTTGTGCAGAATTTCCAAGGTGGCATGAACTGTGTTGCACGTAGCGCCGTCCTGTTGAAACCACATGTCGTTTGTTCATTTATTCATTTTTTACTTTACAATATCCTGTTAAAATAAGGTAAAAGAAGTTGGTAATTATCGACCTATAGCCAGCATAAAATCCACACGAAACAGTGACTTTTTCGGGATGCATTCGACGCTCTTTGATCTCATGTGGATTGGTATGGTTTCAAATTCGACAATTTTGTTTGTTGACTTATTCATCCAGATGGATAAAAATTAAGGTATATTCAGCGAACACACGACGTTTTCTATAGTCATTTACCTTCAGCTCCTGAGTAAGTTGAAATTTGTACGAGTGTAGGCCTAAGTCACGACGCAAAATTCCCCAATTTATGGTCTGCGAAAGGCCGAATTCTTGTGAGCGATACAACTGCCTCGGATTCTCCTGCACACTCTCATGGACAGCGGCGATGTTTTCGGCAGATCTTTTGTTTCGTCGTACGGGCGTAGGTTCATTGTGGACTCAAATTTATATACCACATCTCGAAGAGTCCGCAAAATGGACGAAGCGCGCGGAACGTTGCCTGAAGAGAGAGCAGCCATTTTGATAAAACAATTTTATTATTTGCACATGTTGTTGAACGCTATATCCATCCATGGTGATTGGCAAACCAAACTGAATATATAACAGATATTTCGATAGATGTAGCTTCAACAATATGGTCGCTATCAACTACCAATGTTTGGTTCCTATAGGAAGAAACGTTTTTTTTTTTAAGATAAAATGCGTAATAATATATAACTGAATTAAATGATAGCGATAGTTTAAAAAGGCGAAATTGATTCCTAGTACTAGTCTCGAATCTGAACAACAAATGGTAACATTACCTCGTAATTACAGATAGTAGTATAGTAGTACGCCTTATGTCAAATTTTTAAGAATTCCGATGAACCGTTGATGTTAAACCATTTTTATAATTTTAGCGAACCTGTATTATTGCCATAAAGGAATATTTTACAATATAGCAGACGTTATCCACAATAGAAAAGTGAGAAGTGCCCGAGGTAATAAGGCTGGTATAATAATGGTTACATTAAATAATCTATCAAGGAATGTCATCAAATTTGAGGGGGAGTATAGATGAAAATTCGATTTTTCAAGTTTCATAATTTTGAATTTTGTGTCATATTTTATCCCGCATTTTGTCACAAAGCAAATCAAATTTAAGTTGTGGTCTCTACTTATAAATTCGGAGTACCCTCGGCTAGGAGCTTCTTGAAATCTTCGACAAAATACGTTTTCATTACAATTTCCATCACCTTTTTAGCTGCTCTACCTTTTTATATAGATATAGTTGAGAATTACTCCATAAATTAACATGTTACATTTGAGGATCGCCCCCATCACTTTAAAGCTCCATTAGGACTAATAAAATGGTACTGGTCGTACATCAGATTGTAACTTCGGACCAACTTTCGCTAGTATGCACCTTGGCCATTTTAAGTAAAGTAAAAGGCTCAGCAATTAACTTTAGAATTTTATAACGTTAATGTGCCTTGAGGTATTTAGTATAGATTGTATTTTTTAAAAGTTCTATATAGTGTAAACTTACGCAATATTTTCTAAGTCAATGAGTCCACAAAACAAATCACTTTTTGAAACAACTTTTCTGGCTGTTTCAAAAAGTGATTTGTTTTGAAGTCTTACTAAAACTCATTGTTATAGATCTACGATATGTTTTCGTATTTTTAAATTATTAGTCAATTTTCTACAGCAATCTAAGGAATACATGTTAGTAGTAGTAGTAGTGTTTGGCTATCGACCACGTGATCCTTCCGCCGTATTATTTGTGTCTGTGTAAATGAACTTGTTACTTCAGAGGGTCACCCCCATCACTCTAAAGCACCATTATTTGTATCCGGTGGTACCGGTCACCCATCCAACTGCTGACCCGAACTAACGTTGCTGCACTGTCGCCAACGCTAGTTCGGCCGCAACCGAATGGGCCACCACCGGCAAATACATTTTATTATTGTATGTTTTTATTACTGCGAAGGTACTTATATGCCTGAGGAAAGGTGTAGAACTAAACAATCAGCAAGAGTTATTAGCCCCTACAAAAAGGAGTTACGAAATCGGTTGATTATGTTTTCTTTGTAATAAGGTTTAGAAAACATAATCAAATATTCAAAGTGTCAGAAGTGGGAACATGAAGCTTTTGGAAGCATTTTGAAAAAGACAAAATTTATTATTTTCCTACTTAATAACTATTTAAGTTAAATAGCGTTATATTAATGAAAATGATGGTGGTGTTATAATACATTAAGGATATCCGTTGATTAAGTTGTACTTTTTGCATGGTCTTAGAAAAGTGTTCGTATCACAATGATCTATTAA
The DNA here is from genome assembly GCA_963969525.1 of Ontholestes murinus. Lineage (NCBI taxonomy): Eukaryota > Metazoa > Arthropoda > Insecta > Coleoptera > Staphylinidae > Ontholestes > Ontholestes murinus. The sequence goes on from OZ018395.1 coordinate 38,888,193, forward strand.
CGAATAACATTAGGTAATTTTAAATTAGAACACTTCTTATAATTTCTTATAATTTATAATGTTGTACAAATGAATTACAAATTTTAACTTATTAAAAATGAGCATGTAACAATATTATATCGTATATTGGAGTTAATTGTGGGAAAGTCCTGAAATTAGATTTGAACTTGTTACTAATTCGTTCTGGTTATTAAATATGTAATCACCATTCCGAATTGCTTTCCTTATCTCCAGACAGTCAAGGAGATTTAATTTGCAGCCTTTTTGGCAAAGCGACATCATAGATGTCCCATTGTAATTCAGTATTAACGAATAGTTGAAAAATCTTACTAAGTTTAAATTTCGATAAACTCGAAATAAAAACACCAACACCTTCTCAACAAATAATTTTTATTTGAGCTAAATGTACATTTTGATCACAAAGTGACCATTATGAATTTATTAATTAAATCTTCACGTAACTCAAGAATAAATTTCAATATAACTTCGATAATTAATAAATAGATGCAAATCATAATATTTGTTAAAATTCTTACGAAAGAAAATGGAAATTCTAAATTAAATAGTATGCGTTTGGCAACTCTCCCTTATATACCACAATTATTTGTCATATTTTCTAGATAATGCCAAAAGTAATAATAGTAAATTAGACATAAATATCTTTATAACATACTTTATAATCGAACAATTAATTTCGTTTAAATATTACATAAAATCTGAAAGTAATAATAACTTTTTGATTGGCAATTGGATTAGTATACATAATACACAAATAATACGTTATGGATAACTACCATACTACCTACCATAAACATGTATTTTTTATCCTGTTAATACAGAATATATCTTCACGTGCAAAACTTCCGCTTCCTCCTCGTCCTCGTCCTTTCTCTTTTCGCTCCTCTTCGTTTATTAGGATCGATATCCTACCCCCTTTACCAGCCCCCCCACCACCTAATTTTCCTCTTCTTCTTCCGCTTTCCACCACGGGGCGTCGCTCCCCGCGGACGCTCTTTCTACGCGATTTTTGGACTTGTTTAATCGAAATTTGTGCACATTTCCTCTCTCTCCCGCTACACCCACACTAACTCCCATGTATATATGTGTGTTTACATTCCAAAGTTCGTTACGAATTGAGCTAGCTATAGGCGGCGACAACAATCGACACGTGTTTCTTTATCTATCTATCTTTGTCACTTGCGCACACGTTCTATCTTTACGTATAAACAATACCAGATGACTCGCTCTTATCTGCGTCATGTTCATATCATTCGCGTGTATTGTGTATATGTTAAATAATAACACGATCCCAGTCGTACAGAGGCATTGGACTAAATGGTTTCAGTCTTGTGCGTAAATGTATGTTTTAATTGCATTTGAAATTTAATTTGTACGTTTGGATGCAGTTTTAGTAATAATATTTATTTGCAGCATTCTATTTAATTAAACACAATTTTAGCATTAATGGTATATTAAAATACTAATTTAAATTACAATCAACCTTGAATTTGCATATGAACTTTGTTTTTTTATGACGTTCAGACATTTTTTAAACATATTTTGAATTATATAAATTAAAATGTATTCCAAGATTTTTAAAATAAAAAAAACCAAATTAAAATGAAATCGATTGGTTTACAATTTTGGATATTTACGCAAATGTTCTACTTTTACTGTACAACATGTTTTTATATTACCTGAAATCATTTTAATTTATGAAGTTTGTTCACAAGATTGTTCTGTATATATATATTATATTGATATGCATTCATAATCTTATAAAGAGGTTTTCACATTAAACTTTAAAATAATATTTTCTAGAGCATGTTTTTTTTCTAATTATTAAAACAATAAGAAATGCATGAAATTTGATAACAAATAATTTTAAGGATAATAACATGAGCGGTACATAAAAAATAAGTAGTGTCAACAGTATGGTAGATCTACAGTCCCACGGCAAAAGGGACACTTTCATTTATATTTCATTCTAAAAGATTATTTCAAATATAACTCTCAATTTAAGCTTATATCATTAGAAGTAGGTGATAACTTGAGAGTAGTGGTGTGATAAACACGTCTCCATTTTTAATTAATTAATTCATTATATTTGGTTCTCTTGTATTTTATATAATATAGAATATTAGCATACATTTAAAACAATTGATTTAATTAGAACAACGTACGTTGTGTAAAATAATTTGATTTTTAATAATAAAAGGTGGAAATATCATAAAAACAATTATTGCTTTTGATGAGTTTAAAAATGACAAAAAACTTAAAAGAACTCGCAACAGTAGAACCTTAATTATGAATGATTACAGTGGCCAAAAAAATGACTTTTTGAAAAAATTTGTATAGTTTTGTTCTGCTGATTTCAAATCCGGGTGTCAATGTTGAAATACAATCAACAAAAAGTTGGTCAAAATAAACCATACTTTTATTGATACATAAACAAATTAGAAACAAGAGAACATTATATCTTCTTTTGGAAGAATCAATGAAAAGCCTTCAATCATCGGGATAGTATGTGCCCCAAGTTTGTTTATCAGACTGGAAATGTTGGTGCAATAAACTAGACAAGCACATTCTTCAAAATAGCCTGAATACTCAGACTCGCGTTTCCTAAAATAGGAGATTTTAACGTCTTCTGCCAGAACATTTTTACTTTGAAGTCTGGATGCCAAAATTTTGGAAAGATGTTTGTATTTATCGCCAATCTTTACTTTAAAATAAGCGTAGTATTAGTGTTTCAACGGTGATGTAATTTTACGTCTAAATTTCTTGACCACGAAACAACTACGCACATAGCAAAAAGTATCTCGCTTATTTTGACAAAGTCTTGGCATTTTAAACACGAATTTAACTATAAAATGTATTAAAATCCTTTTGATCGTTATAGAAAATTAACTAATAATTTAACTGCAAAAAGCTCACTAAACTCACTAAACAACGACTGCCTAGATCGAACGCAAACAGACTAATGAATGCGCTTGTTATACAAAGACGTATATTTATAAATAGTTGATGTCAATATTGATCGTGTAGGGGATCAATATTGACATCAATATATTGTACAATAATTGACATTGTATAATATTGAGCGTATGTAGAGTACATTGAAAGATTGTGCAATATATAGAGTCAATCAAGAAGAGTTTGATTTTTATTGTGCAATCTAGTAAATATTGTCTGGTCTGTTGGCAATATTGCGCAATATTAGTTCAGTATTGGGATAAACACCTACCATGGCTAAAATATGATGAAAAAAAGTTCAGTTTAGAATGTAACTAATTTATTGAGCAATAATATTGCACAGTGTGGGTTGGTGTAAAAATATTGTGCAATTGTGCTGGCGGTTACGTCCCGAACTGACGTGCAGCAATGTTGGTTGGGGTCACTAATTGGATGGGTGACCAGTACTATTCACCATTGGGATACAATTAATGATGCTTTAGAGTGACGGGGGCAATCCGTTAATATAACAAACTAATTTACACACACAAATCACTCGGCGGAAGGACCACGTGGTCGATAGCCAAACACTACTACTACTACTATTGTATATATTGACGTAAATATTGATCGTGTAGGGGGCGCTTAACTCATTCGCCGACAGTCTGACTGCAAATTAGGGAATCCCAGCAATTAAATTTTACTCGGGAATTGCCCTATGCTATTCTATTGATTTGTACACAATTTAATCTCAGTGGCGTACGATTTTTAGAATGTCATTTAATTTTTATTTACAAATATTTAAAAAACCATGAATAAGACACCTAATAAATTTATTAAAAAAATGTGCGTAATGGAAACAAAAAATATAGATTCTCTATTAGTCTAGCCACCAAAACTTAAAAAAATGAATAAATCCAAATCACAAATTTTTCGTTGGCCTGTGTTATTTATACTTTTACCTTTCGAAAAGTTTTGTTTTATCTATAATGGATACAACCATTGAGATAATTACAAACTCAAGATTTTTTATTTCTTAAGCCAACTAAATGTTCTAAAGTTTCTAAAGAAAATTGTTCAAATAAAAAGGACCAATAAACATTAATTTACATTAGAAATCTGTGAAGAAATTTGAAAATAGTCGTAATCAACTTTAAGTATCTCTAGAGCTACACACTTTAAATACTTCGCTATTATAGTCTAATGTGCTGTGCTTATAGACAATGTTATATCTCTACTAAACTTTTTCAATAGCTACAGCAACTCGAGGGCGACCCTTTAAAAGTAACAAGCTCATTTAAATAAACATTAATACACAAAAAAAAACATGGCGGAAGGTCCACGTGGTTGTGACAACCAACTACTACTACTATGTCTAAAATAAAACGCTGATCGCATGCCCTTGCAGCCAAACTACCGGTTATGCAACATCGTTAGTCCAGGTCAGTAATCGGATTGGTTTCCGGTACCATTTACTATTTATTAGGATGTTATAATAAATGTCATTTTTGAGTGAAGGGGTGGTACTTTAAAATAACCTATTTAGACACACATATATACAAGAATAACACAGCGAAAGGGCTATGTGGCTGATACCCAACAATACTACTACTACTTATAAAATATTATAACAATGTTTCGGCTGTGGATTCTTGTAATAGTTGTATTTGGTAAGTGAAAATAATAAAACTAATATTTATTATCTTTCTTTCTCCTGTTTTTTTCTAACTGTGTGAGTACACACGAACTCATACATTATTATAGATCTTGTTTAGTTGTGTGTATTGTATGAGTGTATTCTATTCCATTTAGTAAACTATTATAAAATGCACAGAATCGATTGAGTCATGCAAAAATTTCATTCAGAATATTCAAACTTTTCATATTCACATATGCGCAAATTGCTTTTCAAAATTGTTTTTTTTTAGAATAAGTTTGTTAACTTCTTTAAAAGGCTAAGATTTAATATAATACACTTAACATACAACAATTGATTGTCATTTACTTTTCTCAAGTGGATTCAAAGCTCAAATGTGGAGTAGCGTTCTAGGAACATTCCAAAATGGCCCCATGTTTATTTCTCAGAAAAAAATTATAAAGACAATATTAAGAGTGTCCCGAACTACATCAAGTAGATAAATATTCAAGAAGTATGGAATTCTCACTGTGTGTTGCCTCTACATATTAGAAATAAAATGTGACCCAACAAGAGCTCCGGATTTAATTTTAAAATAATAATGCATAACGTTTTCGCATAAATATGGCATATTATATCACCAATAACGCGCCGTATTTCCTCTTTAAGATGTTCAACTGTTTCAGGCTTATTTGCATACACATTTTTCTTCACAAAGCCCCAAAGAAAAAAGTCTATCGATCTTGGTGGCCAATGTTGATCACCAAATCGAGAAATGACTCGGCATGGAAACTTGGTTTGCAGTAACACGATTGTTTCACGTGCAACGTAGCACCGTCTTGTTGGAATAACATGTCTCCCCATTATATTCAAATAAATACGGCCCAATCCCTCCGACAGCCAAAAATGCGCACCAAACAGTTACTCGCGGTGGATGCATTGGTTTTTCGAGTATCACACGAAGATTTTCAGCATCCCAAATATGTCAGTTGTGCTTGTTTACGTATCCGTCGAGTTGAAAATGGACCTCATCTGAAAAAATGATTTTCTTCGAAAAATCCGCATTAATTTACTGATGTTCCAACACCCAATCAACAAATTCACGGCGCTGCTCATGGTCCCTTGGCTTGATTTCTTGTACCAACTGAACCTTGTACGCGTGCAAATGCAGATCTTTTACGAAAATTCGTTTCTTAGTGCTTCTGCAAATGTTTAATCCTTGACCACATCCTTAAAGAGTACCTTGACTATAAGACTTCGACCAGATAATGTAATTTTTTGCTTTATTTTGGTTTTCATTTTTTCATTAAACTTGTTTTTATATGTTTAATTTGTATAACTTAACGATTCCTATACTACACTATGTACTGTCAACATAATTAAATTAAATAAATTCGATAGATAATTTTTAGAAGTAAGATTATTCGGCAAGCTTTTGACAAACTAGTTTTGAAAATAAAAACGAGAATTTTTTATAATGGCTAAAGTCGCCCCCAATCTCACATGTTTACATAATAGATTTCTAGGATAATTAAGCAAGAAAGCCAATTTAAACAGAAAATCGACAATATTTCTGCTGCAATTTTAATACGATTTGTTTTTATTTATTTTTTATTTTATTTATATACTGGAGAACTGAATGAAGTGTTAAGAAAATGGCAGGACGATAGTAATTGGGCGGAGTTAGGTTTGTATGCTGGCGTATGCAGATGACAAGGTATTAATGGCGAGGGAATGGAAGGAAATGAAAGATATTAGAGAAAGTTTAGAAATACATGTACAGGAGAGAGCTAAGGGTGAATATTGGAAAAACGAAGTGGATGAGATTTGGGAAGGGAGAAAAAGATAAAAAAGCTGGAACGAATGGAAAGCGAGGGGGTAGTAAGGGAAAGATGGGAAAGGTGGATGGTTTCATGTGATCTTTGGGATGCGTACGTGAGACCGATTTTGATGTATGGGGCGGAGAGGTATGAAAGATTGGCGAGCTGGAGCAGATGTTAAGGGGATAGAGAAACGAATGGGGAGAGCATGTGGTGTAAAACCATAAGGAGAGTAGCCGCGTATGAAGCGAAACTGGGGGGATTAGACGAGGGGAGATTGGTGAAATGGAAGGGAGGCATAGGTGGATTGAGAGTGGAATAGAGGAGAATGTATGACAGGGTGGGTCTGTCAGAAGAGATCGTGAAGGAGTGACTAGAGCAAGCGGTGAATGTGGCGGAATGGGTGCATGAAAAGGCGAAAGAGGAGGAGAGGCACGAGAGACAAGGGTGTATGGAGAAGAGTGCGTACAATGAGGAGTATAGCGAGTGGCAGGTACATGGAGGATAACCGCTTCAGTAGGGAGGAAAAAGTGACTTGGCGAGGGCGAGATGCGGAACGGAGAAGAGAGGGAGTAAGAAATTAATGAGCGAGGGATACGGGAAATGCGTGCTGTGTGAGGAATGAAAGGATACGTGGAGCCATCTAGGAAAGAAATATAAGGGAATAATGGAGAGTTGGGTAGATGGATGTAGAAGTGTGAAAGAATTGAATATTCTGACTAAATAGGGACGGGAAAGAGGAAGGTAGAGGGACAAATTAGACTAGATGTGGTTGTTTTGTATGTAGTGTAGATTTTAGAATGCCTAATAAAGCTTTTTTATTCATTGTGTGTTTCTTGAACTTTTTATTTTAAACTTCAAAAATAATTGCTTTTTTCCTTTTTAAGTGGCTTTGTCTATCTTTAGAAAGAAATATATAGAGAGAATATTAAAATGCCTTAAAAAGTTCTAAATATACAGGGTGATTGACGAAAAACCTTTGGTTTTTTGCTTATTTTTGATCCGATTTGAATAAATAAAACATCAAATTAAATGATTTTTAAAAGACTTTAATATGAACTGAACTGATATTTTTTCTTGCGTCCAGTTTTTGACAAAAGACGATCAACCTTTTTTTTCAAATTGCACTGTATATATATATATTGTACTGATCCGCAAGGAGATTTTTTTCTGAATTTAAATTTGTAAATGATTTTATCAATTCATCAAACCAAAGTCGAGAAATTGAGGATTTAAAAATAAAATTAAAAATCAAGTACCTATAGTAAACAATATACAGAGCCTATTCCAAATGTCAAAAGTGACAATGTCAGTCATTGGTAAAATACTGCAATGATTTTTAATAATTTCATAATAAAAATGTTGCAAGATTTCAAAAACTGAAAAACGATTTCTGTAGTAGCACAAAATTCTAGTACAGTGTTTGAAATCTTGCAACATTTTAATTATGAAATAATTAAAAATCGTTGCAGTATTGTATCAATGGCTGTCACTGTCACTTTTGACATTTAAAATAGGGTCTGTATATTGTTTACAATGGATACTTGACTTTTTATTTATTTTTTTAATCCTCAATTTCTCGACTTAAGTTTGATGTATGGATAAATTTGTCTACAATTTTATATTCAGAAAAAAAATCTCCTTGCAAATCAATAAAAATATATATACAGTGCAATTTAAAAAAAATGTTCATCGTCTTTTGTCAAAAACTGGGTGCAAGAAAAAATAACAGTTCAGTTCCTATTAGTCTTTTAAAAATGGTTTAATTTGATGTTTTATTTATTCAAATCGGATCAAAAATAAGCAAGATATAGCACCAAAGGTTTTTCGTCAGTCACCCTGTATACAAAAAATATTAATAATTGAAAAATACGAAACATATCTAAAATCTACAACTATGAGCCTTGATAAGGCAATACATGCGTTTTATTTCCAAAAACTTATTCTAAAGCCATTAATGATACTCAAAATATAATCTTAGACGATAAACGTTAATTAATAGTAGAAATTATTTTTATTTCATTTTTAAATTTACTTTACAAGTAATGTAAAATAGCTAGCTGAGACATACTTTCATATTAATTTAAATAAAAATTAATGCCGGCGTTAATTAACCTAAAATCGTAAATTGCTGATTATCAACATTAGTTTATAAAAAAACAGATTTAAAGTTCTACGTAACTTCTCAAGCATTTTAAGTTGGAAATATTAAAATTTTGACAAAAAGTTTAGTTGCCAAAAGTGTTAAATTCCGCTACATATTTTCATACGTCTTACAAACTATTTTTTTGTTATATTACACGTCAAATTTCTCTCAAATATTATTATTTATTACTTGCAGTAATAGTAGTAATATTTGACTATCGACCACGTGGTTCTTCCACCATACTATTTCTGTTTATGTGAATGGGCTTGTTACTTTAAAGGATCGTCCCTGTCCCTCCAAACCGCCATTAATTGTATCTCAATGGCAAATGGTACCGGTCGTCCATCTAATTGCTGACCAGGACAATGTTACTTGCATTTCTCTTTGTACAAAGAAGGGTTTATACATAAATATATAACAATATCTCTGCTGTTACAATTTAAGATTTGTGGCCACACAAAATTTGATGAAGACTATGTTCCTAAATGATAAATCAAAATAATTTAAAAATAGTATATACAATCAATAATTCTTTGATTTTTCGACTATGTGTGGTACATGTAATCGTTTGCAAACAATTAGCCAAAGAACCAAAATTCACGGCAATTAATTTGATTCGGAATTGAAACGCCCCTTCAATAATCGAGTTAATGTTAAATCCAATTTTATAATTGGACCATTATTGGTCCTCTGATATTTAGGTCGCCGGCGACGACGATGTCATGCCTTTCCTTCCTACTCACGCTCTCTCTATTTCTCTCATATACCTATCTACCTCCCGCTCTGACTAACCTTCCTCCTCCGCATCCACCTACACGCCTTCATTCTTCGATTTCTCTCTCTGAATAGTCTCGCCTGAGAGTTTCTAATTTCGACGTTTTATCGTCGTAGACGTTCCTAATTGAATCGCGGAAAAATGGTACTTCAGCCTGGATTTTTATTAATTAAATTCTCACCTGTATAAGTGTGATTAAATGATATATTTCTGTACATTGATAAATAAAGCACAAAAATATTTTAAAGCTTTATCAATTAATTAATTTATTTAGCGGTTGTTCTTCTTTTTACAAAATTAAAAATGTGATTTGTTTACTAATATAAATCATACGTTTCTTGTAATCACCTAGTTTTTAACAAACTAATTCAACTCTTATGATAGGTCAGTAAATTATTTGATAAAAATACAATTCTGTAATTTTTGCTATGTTCGAAACTTTTAATAATTCGTTTTATACCGTTTTCAGCCTTACAATATTTTGCATAAAAATTTTAATTTATTTACATTCTTTAAAGAGTTATGTAATTTACTATATTGTTCCTCAATTGTAAATGTAAAATATTTAACATTTATAAGTTGGAACAGCATTGCGTAGATTGAATGACCGAAATATGTTATTATAAAAAATCACACTTATCAAAGGAAGATTAATTTGTATAATTAGTAATATAAATAATGTAAGTTTGGCCATGTTTATTTGTATGCAAGGAATTATCATTTAGATTTCCACTTTCTAGTGGGCCAATGAACGCCGGTATCGGGATTAGCATATTCCGGATAATGTGCGCTCGCCGACTTTCGCTTAGCAACAACGGAGTTAAGAGCGAGGGCACCTGTTTCTGGGTCTGGATGGGCGGAGGTAGGAGAAGTGCGCGATCGCGCTAAGACCAATCACGGACGTACGGCCAACGTCTGGCCCTCGTCTGCAATGCAAGTTCAAGGACGTATGTGTTGGACGCACGCACACATTGCGAATTAAAAGTCTCCAAATCTTAATAATAATGAGTTAGTAGCAAAGAAAGTAATTGCGACGTATTCGCTTCCAATTCGACTAGGCTGTTGATAAACAGTTAATTATTGATTTAGCAAAGAAATAATTGAATATGTGCTAAAAAAAATTCCGTGCCGTTTCTTTATGATTTAGTTTAAAAATGCAAACCAACTTAAAAATGCCGGTGGGGAGCGTCTACGGTTGCAGCGATAGAGAAAGTGCAGAATCGTTAGTCCGGGTCAGCAATTGGATGAGTGATCGGTACCATTCGCCATTGGGATACAATTAACTTTGAGTGATGTGCAATCCTTTAAAGTAACAAGCTTTTTTTTCACAATACACAAATACAAATATAATTTTGATTTAGAAATAGTTGCAGTAATATAATAAAAATTGTGTTTTGATCATTTAGAAAATTATTGTTGTTAATATATAAATAGAGAAAATACATAATTATACACAACTATAGTTTCGTATATATTTGTATGTTTGTGTATATTATACAATAAATAGTGATATTTGACCGAATAATCAATTTATTAAGTTCATGCCACATAGTAACTACGTTAGTTCTAAAATTTTAAAAAAAGCTATAATAATAAAATCATAGTTGATTGAACTAAGAAAAATCCAATAGACGTGTTCCTTAATCTGTTTTTATAAACGTAGGAAAACGATTACTAAAGTCAAGGAAAAAAATGTTTTGGCAACATTTCGGACGGAGACAGTTTTCATTCTAAAAATTGATCTGAACTATCCAAAGTGATCTAAATTGGGAACAAGTGTGATTGAACTGCAAACATGACGGCTAGATACGATCCAAATATCTATTTCTGCAAATTAAAATAAAATACATATTTGTGTCAGTATTATTTTATTTTTGCTAAATTTAACGTCACAGGTGTAATTATTTAAATAATAGTATAATTTACAAGACTCATTTGTATCATTATATCATTAAGTTTTGAATATATAAAATAAATATAGGAGCATTATATTTATTTTATATATTCAAAACTTAATGATATATTTTTAATTATGTATATAATTGATTATCTGCCCATGATCTACAGTTTATGTACACGAGAAATAATTATTCGCAAGAGTATAAAAGAATCTTAATTACAAAGATCATACAAAAGTTTACAAAGATATTTAAGTAATTTAATTGTAATTACAATTTCCACTTGCTTGATGTGTAAAAAAAGAAAAAACTTTTAAAATTATTTATACTCAATTTCCAATTGATTTGCAATGTTTACAACTCTGAATTTAGTTAATTTTTGTACTAAGTAAATACTAATATCACGGGTATGAAGTTAACAATAGATTTCAAGAATAGATTTAAAAAATATATATTTTTCGACATGCAAACATGAAAATGTAAAAAATAGATATATAATGTATCGTTTCAATAGAACACACTAAATAAATACAAAAATAATAAATCCACGCTGGGAACCCACAAGAATTATTTTAATTTCATCAATTCAATTTACTTGTTCGTATACACATTGTCCCCTAAAATTTTGAATACTGGAATTTGAATGCATTACTTGGCACTTAGTGACTACGCTTGTTTTTTTTTGCATAGCTGAGTCACATATTTTAATGGACTGAGTAACGTGAAATACTCAGTAATTTCTAATTTGCAATAAAATAGGGAATCAAAGTGAAACATATTTACACGATATTTTAATATTACTATTTTAACAAACACACTGCTAACATAACTACAATGTTCATCTTGTAAAATATTCGAAAACATCTCCTTGTTGAGCCAAACAATATCGCAGACGATTATAAAATTCTTGCCTTTAACGTGGCAGGAGTAATACTTTTAGAGGCTTGAATTTTTAATCTGAGGTCTTCCACGTTGTTAGCTCATTGATGCTGATGGGCATAAATTGTTTTCTTTATATGGCCCAAAAAAAATCGTTTGGGGACAAATTAGGAGATCTTGGTGGCCATTTTATGTCTCCTTTGATGCTAATAATGCGACGGGGAAATATTTTATTTAAATATTCCCTAGCCGCGTTATAAGTAGGACATCCATCGTGCTGATACCAGATGGGCCATATTAATATTCTGTAAGCCTTATACAGCTGGCATCACTTGTTTCTTAAGCAGTTCCAAATACTTTTGGCCATTTAGATTCCCCTCAATAAAAAATGGTTCTATAATTGTGTCCCCCAAAATGCCGGTCCAAACGTTAAGTTTTTGGGGGTACTGAGTTCTTAAATCTATTATTCGGTGCTTGTTTTTTGGGACCAGTATCTCACTACCGAAGTATTACGACGACCATGTAACGGGAAAATCGATTCGTCACTAAACAACGAAGAAATTCGTAATTATTGTTTATTCTATCCATCACATCTTCACAAAATTCCATGCGACGACCATGGTCATCGGCGAAAACCTCTTGTGTTGTTTTAACTTGAAACGTCTTAAAACCATTCCTTTTAAGTAGTCTATGCACTTCTGATTTTCCGGTAATAATTTCTGAATCTTCTGCAAGAGCTCTTGTTGATAACGTATCATTTTCTATTATTTTATAAACCATAATTTCCCTTATTTTAGCTACTTCACTTTGACGCCTCCGTTCTTTTGAGCACTTACATGGTGAATTTACAGAACCAGTTTCCTCAAACAAATGACCTCCACAAAACCATTTAACAATTTGTATTTTTTGTTCACTTGTTAACATTTTGAAGCTATGTAAGTCAAATTGACATGCGTATTGCAGTACAAACCATAGCGTCCAATAATTATAATCGAGATACAATACAAACAACATTACATTACTCATATTCAAAATTTCAGAGTATGTGTATAAAGTGTCGAAATGGAAAATTCCTCATTATACTCATATTCAGGGAGGCTACTTGGGACGTAAAGTAGTCATTTATTTTTAGTGTGAAAAACTTCGAAATAATTTTATCATAATCACATTTATAAAGACCTTGTCTACCAGAAATGTTCATAAAATGTTTGATACCTCCCTTAAAACACCTCCGATTTACCCTCAAAATTAGTAGTACACATAAGGTAAAGAATTAATCTATTTTCGGGCACTAGGTGTGGAAAGTTTTTAAAATTTCACCCTAGTTAAATTCAGAAAGACTGCCTATAAGTACAGTCCATAACATTTTTGATGCATCCCCAATTCACTTATGAGTACGTATATCGTAAATAATTAGTTTATTTTTAAGCATTTTTCAAAAATGTTATCATAGTTCTATTCAGATCGTTCATATATGCACAACTCATAAGATGATTAATACCTCTGTTTAGACATCCGGAAGTCACCCTCAGAGTTATTAATGCTTATAACGTTAAAAATTTATTATTAGGCATATGGTGTGGAAATGTTTCAAAAATTTTATATACATTAACATTTTTGATACCTCTGGCGCATTTCAAAGAAAATGTCTATCACGTAATGCAGCCATTACAGAGTCTTTAGTGTTCGAATAAATGAGTGCTGTGACTGCGAAGGTTTACACTTGGACTATATTATTTTTAAGAAACAAATTCCCAAATTGCATTATTTAATAAATAATAAACATTTTTCGATAAGTGGCCTACTTTTTTAATTGGTATGATATATATAAACTTTCTATTTGGACACCCTGTATAAGTCATCTAATAAACGAGGGCACTATTATCAACAAAAAGATTGTTTGGTATAGCCCAAAAATAGTCCAGTTAATAATTGACTTTTCTGTAGAAAGGAAATCTATTATGCACACATTATTAACTAAATATTACCAATGCTCCAGCATTAGAGAAATGATTTAATCTGAGAATGATTTAAAATTTGTAAGGATATGGGAAACACCATGGGCTCTAAATTTTGTTTTTTCCTAAAAATATTTATTAATAAATAATAATATTATTTGTTTTTTTTTTTTTTATATATTATTTGTAAATATGTAAAAAGTTTCTTAAATCCTAAATCGAATAGTTTAGTTAGTAGCAGTGGATGTACAATGCTACTAACTAAACTATTCGGTTTAAAATATCAAGATTCATTGCTTTTTGTTTTCTTCATACTCCCACATTTTCCTGCAGATCTTCTAATTCTGGGATAGGTACATAAAGATTCAAGTTTTAGGTGTTTTAGGTTCGGCCCTAAATAAGTCTCCGGTCTAAAGAAGAAAAACAATTTTTTTTTTAGAAATTTCACTTGATTCATTAACATACGCTCCTTCAAGAGCGATATTTCTGCACTCAATTGATCAAATAATGTCATGTAATATTCACTATTGATAGTTTTGACTTTCTCAAAATAGTCGATGAACGAAATTCCATGAGCATCCCAAAATACGAATGCCATAATCTTGCCAGTCGACTTTTGAGTTTTTGGTCGCTTTGGACTACTTTCACTGGCTGCTGTCCAATGAGCTGGCGATTTATTCAGGTGTGTAGTGGTGGATCCATGTTTCATTCATTATCACATACCAACGCAAGAAATTTTTGAACAGCTCCAAACAGCGCTCTGAATCGTCGACGCGTTGTTGTTTCTGGTCCGATGTGAGAAAATGCGACACCAACTTCGAATGCAACTTGTGCCAGCCCAATTTTTCATGTAAAATTGTAAAGGCACTGCTTTTTGACATCATCATCATCGATGCTTGTACGTCCGCGTTTAAACTCAGCATACCAGTCAATAATAGTTGATTCCCTGGTGCAGGGTCCCCATAATGCTTATCAAGCCACTGTTTTATGTTTAATCAACAAATTAAATTCCTTTCTATCCATTGTCTTGAAAATTATAAAACCGGGGTAAGTAAAACGACTGTAATAGTAATTAATAATTAGAATCCCGTGAAGAAGAAGACCGGGGATTTATTGAATGATGTGTTATTTCTGTAAATTTCGAATAAGAATGAGGAATTTTGATTCAATTTCTAAGAATAATTATAAATAGGATTTTTATGTTTATTGCTATACCAAAATTATTTAGGAATTATGAATAAAGTTACAGTCATTTTAGTTTTTCGACTCTAATGATAAACCAACCCATAATTATAAAATACGTTTCCCTTATTAAATAACTAAATTAAAAATAAGCAGAGATAAATTATCCAGTCTGGTCGTAAATTTATTATAATTACGATAAGTCTGACAGAATATATTCGACCTATTTTTAAAGGTTTTATCTAACAATTCCTGAATTTATAATGTTTACCAGTCTATTCTTTATCTGTGTTTCGACGTCATTGTCTTGATATAATTATAGAGTATTTTCACCTTAGAATTTACTATGTATTATTGTTTGTAAGTTAATGTTGGTTGATTTATGTTTCGATTTATTCTTTATCACTGATAATATTTTGTTCATTTTCATCCCCATATATGTTGTGGGGTGATTTTACTAACTGTTGTTTGAAACCTTCATCATTCAATAATCATGGGTGACAAATTTTTATTAAATAGTTTTAGTAATTTCAATCTAAATATGTTGGAAGCAATTCATATGAAAAAAAATATCAAAGCAATTTGCCGAATTTTGAGAACTAATAAATAGTAGTAACACGCTGACGAACTGACGTGCAGCAACGTAGGTTCGGGTCAGTAGTTGGATGGGGGACTGGTACTATTCACCATTGGATACAATTAATGGTGCTTTAGAGTGACGGGGCGATCCTAGCAAGCTCATTTACACACACAAAATACACAAATCACATGGCGGAAGGACCACGCGGTCGATAGTTAAACACTAATATTACTATTACTACTAAGTAGTAATAGTGTTTAGGTATTGACCTCGTGGTCCTTCCGCTGGGTTATTTAATATATTTGTGTATGTATAAATGAGCTCCTTACTTTAAGAGATCGCCTCCGTTACTCTAAAAGTTACATTAATTATATTCCAATAGCGAAAGTAATCGGTCCCCCATCGTTATCGTTAGCTATCGTAAGCACCTACCAGCGGCATTATGTAGATTTTACAAAAAAGAAAGTTTATATTTCTTTAGCTTCCCGCGTAAACGTAACGAATCTGAGCCCCCCCGTGGGTTATGTCAATCGGTAGTCTGACTCCTGGAAATTTAGTTGCTAGAGCATTTGTCAGTAGCGGACCGTACTTGCAAAAAACCAAAATCGGATCGACTAAGATCATCAAGAATGGCAGAGATTGTGGATAGTGTTATAGTTTTAACCAGTCTATTCGTGATTATCCGTATATTGCTCGGCAAAAGAGCGATGAATACACTATACCTTTCAATTCGGAAACGTGTAAGCGCCTTAAATGTGCATAGATTGTCGTTACACCATATTATGCACAAATACAAGAATTAACGACCCAGGATTCCGTTCAAAGTAAAAAATTTTCTGCCAAATTATTATCTAGAAGAGGTGACATAAATTGGCCTTTTCGCAGTCCTGATTTAAACCTTATGGACTTTTCCCTGTAGGATTATCTCAAATATAGTTTACGCCAATAGTCCCTACCACTCTGGCGCATTTGAAAGGAAATATCTTTTACGAAATGATAGCAATCGCAGAGATTACCAGCCGAACTATCATAAGAAATTCTAGCCTTCGTGACCGCGAAGGTTTTTAATTAGACGATATTATTTTTAAGAAAAAAATCTCAAATAGTATATTTTTATGAATAATAAATACTTTTCGATTAATGGCTTACGTTTTTTTAATGACTCACTAATTATAAACTTTTTTTGGGACACCCTGTATTAGTATGCTATTGATAATGGTCACTTAGTGACCGAAATGTACATTAAGCGATAAATAAATAAAGTGCTTCTATTTTAGAAACTCCATCAGAATTCAAATGGGATTTGCTGATGTATAATAAACTAAATAAATACCCTAGACTATAGTAACAACTAAACAAAATATGAGACTTATTAAGTGAAAAAAAACACGGAAATGATTAAAGGTAAAGATGGACATAATGATTCATAATGTCATGGCTTTAATCTGTATTTTTCGAAAATCTCACATACATTTATTTTTGCACTAATTAAAACTAAATGGAGGCATCGCTATGCAAATGGTTTGTGTTGAATATACCTTGTGCGAAAATGAACGCAGTTATACATCCAAGGCTTTAATTTCTAAGTGGATGACGATGACGTGCACTTTACCCAGATCGCCTTGAGGCGGCCAATCACCACGCCATCAGGGAGGTCAACGGATTGCCGAAACGTCGTCGTTTTAATAGCACCTAGACTACTACGCACAACCTACTGCGCAAATTGCAACATTATAAGAACTATGAAATAATGTTTAAAACATTGGTTCTTCAAGTAACAGGTAGATAAATAATAAAAATGAAGGATATTTTATACATACACAATAATTAATAATATTATTCATAATGATGGTTGCGACTGTTACTACGTGGTAATTCGTAATGAACACTGTGTTCAATAATATTATTAGTTGTTGATTTCCAAAAAAACATGTTTACTGTCTGTTATTAATTGTTTCGTTCAGATGGAAATGGCAGAGTAAGAAATGTAGATTATTATTTGCAACATTATAAGAACTATGAAATAATGTTTAAAACAATGGTTCTACAAGTAATAGGTAGATAAATAATAAAAATGAAGGATATTTTATACATGCACAATAATTAATAATATTATTCATAATGATGGTTGCGACTGTTACTACGTGGTAATTCATAATGAACACTGTGTTCAATAATATTATTAGTTGTTGATTTCCAAAAAACATGTTTACTGTCTGTTATTAATTGTTTCGTTCAAATGGAAATGGCAGAGTAAGAAATGTAGATTATTATTTATTTTGTATTAACCACCCTCGCTTCCTTTTCCGCCAAGTTGCACACTTGTGACGCATTTCTATTTTAAGAGTAAATGCATCAGCGTCCACCCACCCGCGCTCAGTATAATTCATCGAATGGATATTAGTGTTAGCCGATCATCCCATGTTACGTTCTATTTTCTCGGCTTCTTTGGAAATGATGGGCGGTCTTATAGTTGGAGTCACTAGCGTGGGCTAACTTTCCATTTACATTTCGTCGTTTATACGAGGGACGATTAATAAACACAAGTGTTAGGAATGAAGAGACAATTTTTTTTAACGTAATCTCTTTTCAATATAATACTTTTCCCAGCGTTTCTAACATTACTTAAACCTCTCAGAAAATTATGATTTGTCAAACGATGATAACCTCCTCACTTATGTGGGTAACAGATAGAAGTTGCAGGGACCCAAGTTGCGCTGCAAATCCTAGTACAATTTGGCCGCGTAAATTCAGGATACAGTAATACAATGTAGAACTGCCTTGTGCTTGATCTTTGTTTCTGCAGAAAGTCCATGAGTCCATGTAGAATATTCCCTAGGAATTCCAAATAATCGGGACCATAACATTTCCTTCCCATGGGATCGTCTTCGCCTTTGTCGAAGCAGATTAATCCAGAAAATCCATTGTTTTGACTATCGCTTGGTCTATTGACGTATAATAATGGATCCAAGTTTCATCAACGGTGACTAATCTGCCTAAAAACTCCTGCGAATTTCACTTAAAGAGATCTAAACACCGCTTAGACATTGACAGTCGTATCCGTTCGGTGTCCATTGTAAGCACCCCTGAGGTCGACACCTTTTTCATGCTCAACTTATCTTGTAAAATATTAATTACCGTTTCGTACGACAGAATTATGTCGTTTTCAACGATTTTCTCATCAAAACCAGATGTACATCCACGTTTAAATTCGTTGTTCCAATATCTTATGGCTGTCATAGATGGTGAAGGCTCATAGGTCCCCATAGACATTATCCAATTTCACTTTTATCCAAAAAAATGAGAAAGCTAATTAGGGATAGATATTGTTCTTTTTACATTTTATGAAACAAGAAACACGTGGGGTGTAACTGATTATGAAATAAATTCAAACCTATGAATCAGTCTGAAATCTAGTATGGTGTCTTGTGACATAAGGCAGTACATGATAATAACAACTTCCTTCAGCAACGCCACCTGTCGCCTTAACTCATGGCTACTTATTGATCGGCCCTCGTAATTATTGGGTTTAACATTAACTCATTTCCTTTCAATGTATAAATCCAAAAAAATTACCAACAATACGACTACTTAAAAAAATTGAGGTAAATTAAACATATTACGTGAAAAAGCGCTTCCGTTTGCAAAAGTTTTAGATGGTGCGAAAACGAAACTCTTCGATTGACATTTTAACGGATAAAGTTTAAATATTCATTGAGGCTCGTTGTTTCTGCTCGCTAATGTATTTGAATATTCGATTGAGCTCGATTGTAATTGCTCCTGCTCGCTAATGTTCGCGAATTTTTAATGAAACCCCTTTTAGTTTATTTTACTTACAATCAGATACATCTCATAATATTTTTAATTTTTATTATATTTATTATTTAATTTTATTTCACTTAAACTATTTATTGTAATCTCTGATAATAGCGTTATATACAAAACATATTTAAAATAAAATGAACCACTCGGAAAATATAGAATTTTTTATTTTTATTTTCTTTTGTCATAAGGTGCAAAACAGTTAAGTGGGAATGTTTGTACATATGAACCGGGTAATTGTTGTAAATTTTGTAACGTCTTCTGATTTTTTTCTGGATGAGAAATGACCAAATGGTTATAATTATCATGTCTTTCTTTTTGTTTAGACTAATTAGAACTTGTTTTCTGGGTGAAATTGTGTTCTCATGACTAATGGTACAGGTCTCCCATCAAATTGCCGACTCGAAGCAATGATGCTGCTTGCACTCTCGCTTTCGCTAGTTCGGGAGCAACCGTACGTGCCCACTATCAGCGTTTCGCTTTGTTCTATTTTCCCTAATTGTTCCCAGTAGGAGAGAAAATAGATTCTAAGGCATATTGGATTTTTACTAGTACTAGCATTTTCATGATGACGTTACCTCCTAGACCTAATGCAGACTTTGTAGAATTACGAAGGCCATCTGGAAAGTTTGGGAATATAAAAAATATTAACAAATATTAATTTTTTATTTAAATTCAAATACCTTAAACTACCCCGCAAATTTGTAATATGTAA
Organism: Ontholestes murinus; assembly: GCA_963969525.1. Taxonomy (NCBI): domain Eukaryota; kingdom Metazoa; phylum Arthropoda; class Insecta; order Coleoptera; family Staphylinidae; genus Ontholestes; species Ontholestes murinus. The sequence goes on from OZ018395.1 coordinate 38,908,556, forward strand.
CGAGTTTTTGTATACTAGTTTCATATTCATTCGCCTTTAGTGTATTGAGATACGTATTTTTTTTTCTGTCAAAAACTCCTTGAGTTTTGTAAACAAATGACAATCTGAAGGAGCTAAGTCTGGTCTCTTGAGTGAATGGTTAAAAGTTTATCCGTAATGACTGACGGCCATCCCGAACGTAATCATGGGTGCTCTCTTTTCCTAAATTGAAATTACGAAACCAGCGCCGAGAAGACGAGTCATCCATAACATTTTATCCATACATATCCTTCAATTGATGATAAATATTGCAAGATATTGAAGATAACGCCGTTCTTAATTTTTTTGGACATAACACTTACATAAACAGCACAGCCAATACCAGCGAGACGCACATAAACAGATGAAATATAACTAAACACGTTAGCACACATCTAGTGGCTACTCTATTTGCCAGCGCTTCGCACGGTGCAAACGGGTACTAGTTAAAAGTTCGGATATCTTAAACATCTGGCTTTGTACCAGTTAGAAAGTTCTAATCTTCGTTCTAAATCCTCGGGGTTCAAATGGTGTCATTTTCGAATTGTGTAAGGACGGAATTTATTTTTTTTCAAACTCTTTAAGGCACGATTTTTTGAATATTTTTGTTTCTCTTCTATTTGCCTACTTGAAATTTTTGGATTTTCAATTACAGCACCAATAATACCAAATCTAGCTTCTTCTGCATTTAAGATATTATGTTGATTGATCTCGGGATAGTAAAGCAACCGTGGTTGATGAGATTTATCTTCAACCGCTGGAATATTAATTTGTTGGCTTCGTAATTTTCGTACTTCATGTTAGAATTAAAACACTTAGTTAAAATTAATATACAACACAACATAACAAACAAGTAATTTAAAACGAACGTTTTTGTTATTTGTTTTATGACCAACAGACATAATTTTGTTCACAAACCTACTGCGTTTAATGAGAAATATTTAAAGTTTAATAAAAATATAATATATCTCAATAAATTGCAAAAGTAATATCAACATATTATATATCAATGAAAAGGAAAAAATAACAAATTTATTGATAGCACAGCCAACTATGACTTCTATTAAAAAACATAACTTAGTGCTGTATCTCTTTTATTAATGAAGATAGAAAATATATGAATTCTCGAAAAAGTACCCAAAGAACATTCAATTCTTATCTTGATAAAATAGCAAATGATTTAGATATTAATAAAAAAATTCGAAAATTGAAAATATTACATTTTTGGCTATAACTTGAAAACAAAAGACTATAGCTCATTTCTATTTTCATCATTCGGTTTGTCTCGAAAAAGAACTCAAGAATGTGCGAGAGATTCTTTTTTATCTCTTCTATTAACTAAGATTTCCTATAGTAACATCTAATTTAAGCCACCCTGAACATCTAGCTCAAATAAAAATCATCTGTGAAAAAATTATTCGTATTTTTATTTTAGTTTATTATATATGAACCGTAAATCAAGGAATGTTCAATTTAGTTGTCAGTCATATACATAGTATTTGTTGTCTGTCGTGCTTAAATAAAAAATTATCATGTTTAAAATTATTTGAATAAGTAATAAGTTTTTCTTAGTATGCCATAAATTTATTAATTTCGAACAAAATTTCAGTTAATTCATTTTAACTAATAATTAAACACAATTTTTACTTTGTTGGTATACGTAAAATTGTGTTTAATTTATGATTAATGATGTATAATAAAGTAGAAGCCTCCATCGTAAATGAGTTCATTTTAACTATTGGAATAGACAGGTTTGCAAATGTGAGCCCACGCAGGATTGGTCTGGAACAGTTGTCTCAAATGAAACACAAAAACGGTTCTCTCGGCGAGCGATTCATGACTCGAGAGTGGCGTGGGCGACACGGAATTGCGAGTAGGACTCATTGATGAATGAACGCATTCTGAAAGTAATAATATTACAACTCCCACGCATTTTACTCCCGGTCAAAATTTTAATACCGCAAGTACTAAGTGCCATCTGTCGATTCATAATAATAATTCTATTGTTAAGTAATAATCTAGAATCAAAATTGACTCAGAAATAAATGTCACTAGGTGGATTCTGTATTTTGAATAAAAAAAAGAGCATTATTTCTAGTAGTGGAATTGCGAAAATAGGGTCTTAAGTAATCGAACAAAAAATGTATAAAAAGAGTTTTGCAGAGAAAATCAATCTGTGTAATACGAACAGCAGCAGCAGCAGCGTCTCCGGTCTAGAAGAAGTTCATCCGAGCGACGATTTCCATTACTGCACGCGACGTAAATTGCATACGCAGACAAACTAAAGATGCACCAAATAATAAGAACAAGTTTGATAAAGTTCAAGAAATATAGATATCTTAACATATGGAACAAATTCTCTATTATATATGTCTTCCTGTCCAATAACAATATCAGAATATAAAACAATACTGTTTAAGATAATATCAGTTACAAACACCGGTGGTAAGTGAAGTGCAGAGTCGTTGTTGGCCCTAATGGGCCGCCGGTACCTTTCATCACTGGGGTGCAATTAATAGCCTTTTAGAATTAAGTCAGGCAATCATTTAAAGCTCATTTACACATCTAAATACACAAACAGCATGGCGGAATTACTACTTAGTGGATAGCTCCAATCACTAGTAATGGGAGTAGTACTACTACTACTTTTACTACACATATCAGTATTACGTTTGAATTAATTTTGAATCGAATTAATTTCCATTAAATGCGTTTAATCTGGTTACGGAAGATACGTGGATGCTAGTAATATTCAATGATTTTCCACCACCGGTGGACGTTAAAATAATTTTTACGAATGAAATACGACGAATCAGAGAGTTGGAGGTTGGGTCTGAATAATTTGTGAGTGTCCGAAAATATCGCGGCAGTTATTCCTGAAACGGGTCAATAGTATAGTGTGGACGGGTGTGACAGATGATTTGGCATAAATTATTCGGATAATGGAATTGAATAACAGTTAAATTATTCTACAGTCGCTAAATATTGCAAATGCAGAGTTTTCGATGACAGGGACGAGAGAACGTAACCCCGACCTGTGCGCTGCCTCCCGTCTCTGTCAATTAGGCAAATTTTCGACATTCTACTCTAGATCCGTAACATGCACACATCGTATATGTTTATGTATGTGTGGCTCAATTTCATTCAACCAACTGAAGTTACACTTTTACTATCGAATCGTATTTTGTCCTATAGTTTCATATATATTAGGTATATGATTGAGCACTGAGCACTTATATAACATTTTATAATATACAATAATAAATAAGTCATCTGCTTTCAGTTTAATATTACTAGTTTTATTTAACTTGACAAAAAAGTAATAATTTATCTTAAAGAGTTAACCTTAAAAAGTGGACAAAAAAACGATATTAAAGAGAATATAAAAGTTTGCCAATGTGGTTGAGGATATCTGCCTTCCAAACCTCATGGTGCAAGATAGGTTTGAGTGGTAGAACATAATTTGTTCTTCTTTTGTACAAAATTTTATATTTGTTTATTTTTAAATTAATTTATTTTTATATGTATTTTTTAAGAAGACCAAATATCTAAATAAAAAAACTATTTCATATGTAAATTAAAACTTAAACCTGAAAGGTAATTAAATTTATTGCAATTTTAAAATTGTATCTCTGCTACGCGCAACCATCCATGCCACCAGAGGCACTAGTCGTTAATAGGGTGAAGTGATACACATATAGATACATACATAGACTAAACAACCAAAGCACAAAGTATAATAAAGGATTTTACTTAATTGTTTATTACATAAATAAATTATAAGGATTTACACAGAAAAACTTTATTTTCAAATGCCTCAAATTTCCCTTTAAATTATAACATTTTATAAAAATTCAATAATTACTTTGTTTATAGTAATTTAATGTTGTTTGAAATTTTTAAGCAAACGTTTAAGAAGACATTTTAATGGTCGAAAATATTGTTCAAATATACAGTGGTAAATCAAAGTTTTTATCTATAAACTTGTCTCTAACTATAGTCCCAATTTTTTAAATATGCGTAAAACAATTTATTTAAGTGTAAAGTAAAGAATTAGTGAGAGTAGAAAACTTTGCAGCACCTTGTAACAAAGAATCGGAAAAATGTCTTTGGGATATTAAGAAGTTTGGTCTTTTGAAAGCTGTCCACGAGATATGAGAATATTAAATAAATTGTTCTTAAATAGCAAAACTCGATGTTACAGCCAGTCTAAACTATTTTGCATTTAAAAAAATGAAACGGAGACATTTACCTTCGAGGCATATTGTGTGGATATACGTACCAGGGGTTTTCTTTATATTTTGAAAATAGATAACAAACAAGAAATTGAATCGTTATATAGGGCTTATTATATTTCAAAATAATATTCATGAAGATCAATACACTTTTGTATACGCTTGAGCCAATTTCAAAGTCTGAAGCACTCCGATTAAAGTACCTCCAAAACATGCTTGTTGGAGGCATCGATCACTTCATCAGGTATCGAAAAACGTTGACCTTGTTATTTATTTTTGATTTGTAGGAATAAAACGGAGTCATTAGGTGCCAAATAAGAACTGTAATTTAACTGTTTCAGTTTTAAAAAGTCTCTCGTTTGCCGGCGTGTGAGGGCTCTTACATTTTCAGGATGGAGAATGGTGCGTCTTCGGCGGTTGGGTTCCATTATTTTTCCGAAGACTTCTGAGAAACAAATGATTGTGTATATTTCAGAATTGACCGTACGGAATTGTACAATTATGCAATAATGCAGTTGCCTAAAAAAACCGGGCCGCCAATTTGCTTCGAAGTGCTTTACGCCTGAACAACTTTTGGGCTCATTCGCATATATCCATGATTCGTCACCTTTTACGATATCATAGATGTATTTTGAATAATCGTAATCGTATTTCATATCTTTCGACCAGTCGACACGAGATTTTTTTGGCGATTGTTAAATTATCAGGGATCCAACACGAAAAATTTTTTGGATACCCAAATGTTCATGCATTATTAATTGTATGCTGCACTCACAATCTCACGATGAGTCAGATGATAATATTGCAATATCAGTTTACGCATAGCATCAAAGTTTTCTAGAATAACAACGGATATTGAACTACCTTCACGAAATTCACCGCTACGTCCACAATTGTATATATCGATATATATTGGTTTTTGATGGTGTTTCGTCGCCAAAAAGTCGAGTAAGTTCATCGATGTACTGTTGTGCAGAGATTTATATATAGGTATATAGGGGAGCTCACAAAAATGTGTTTACATTTATTATAGCTTAGACTATTTTCTTCATTTTAACTTCTAATACGAGATTGCGTTTTTAAGTTCCCGGAATGTAATAGAAGGGGATGAATTAAAATTACAAACTTATTTTTCTTTTTCAATATATTTACCTGCAATCTTAACACATTTCTCAGATGTAATAATTAACTTCATAAAAAATGATTATTCTTTTCTGAAAAATACGCTGAACTACATGCTTCACTTCTTTTTCTGTAGAAAATTTCTTTCCTTGAAGCTCTTTCTTCAGATTTGAAAAGAGATAATAACCGCTAGAAGCCAAATATGGGTTATAAGGGGGGTGATCAATGATATCGAAGCCCACGTGATGCAAAGCAGCCAACTCAACTTGACTTTTGTGAACAGGAGCATTTTCGTGCAAGTGTAGGACACCTTTGGTTAATTTTCTTCTTTTTTCTCTGATAGCCTCTTTTAACTATTCTAAATTTTAAACGTAGTATTTTCCGGTTACAGAAACTCCTTTTTCTTTATAATCAATCAACAAAATTCCTTCTGGGTCCCAAAAAACTATAGCCATGAGCTTTTCTGTCGACTGCGAAACCCTCAATTTCTTAGGCGGTGGTGTACCATTTATATGCCAAAGCATGGAATCTTGCTTAGACTCTGGTTCATAGTGATGAACCCATATTTCATCCCTGGTAGACCTGCGCCAGCGCCCCCACCATCCTCTATCCCCGCTATTCCGCGAACTTAAAAACGCAGCCTCGTAGTTCACTATTTCTTTTGTGATTATTCCGTACTTCCATTAATGTGTAGAACAAACACTATATAGTTTAAAAATTTTGATATTAAAGGATTAAACAAGGAATGTTATTTAAATCAAGGACGGTGTTTCTGCTCTTAAAAATAACGATGAAATACTCTTCATATGTTATCTCATCAATATTTAATAGTCAAGTTAGTCATTAGTTTTCATGGTGTAATTCTCCACAAAATAGTCTGCAGAAGTTAATTTTTAAGATTTTTACAATTTTTGAGTTAATCTCATATAAAGTAATATTTATAAATGTTTAAATAATGGCTTTTAGATGAATAATCGTATCATTAGAGAAAAGAATGGGATATTGTGCTGGGTTAAAATAATTAATTATGTCAATATTTTAAATATTGTTCTAAAAATGTTCTATAAGAGAGGGAATATATAATAAGAACCCCTAGTTATGACTTGCAAAATTGCAGCGATTAATGTTAAGGTGGTGTCTAGTGGTATATCAAAGTTTATAGTGGGGTGTTGTAAACACCATTGTATATATTTCATAGAAAGGGATTGATTTTAATGAATCAGTTTAAGACTTTAAGATTAATTAAAAGAAGGTCGGAAGAAATTATTTCACAAATGTGGACATGAATTAAGATAGGTATATTAGTGTAGTCACGATTTTAAGTTTAGTATTTTTGATAGAGAATATCCCTGAGAGAGATAATGTGAAATAATATATCAAGACTACTTTAAGAACATTGTATCGATCATAACCATTTTGTTTCAGATAATAATTTGAGAATTGGTAATGGGACATGTTTTAAATGTACGAGAGAATTTGGAACAATTATTGCATGAAGTTTAGGACAAAATATTTGCGAGAAAAGTTCATTTTTTGGAACGAAGACAAATTGGCAGTAAAGAATAAATTTAACAAATACATGAGGCTTTTTGTAAGTAGATTGTTTACTTTTATTTAAAAAATGTAAAATAGCAGAAGATAAATATTTTTAAAATAAAAAGTTTAATAATAAAAATGTAATAAAGTCCTTTCCGTTGTAGAAAATTAACTAATAAATTAGAAAAAACACGAAAATATTTCGTAAATCTACAACAAATGAGTCTTATTAAGACTACAAAAACAAATCACTTGTCTGGCTAATACCTCGACAGACATTGAATGATACAAAAGTAATTTGCGTGTTATAAATAGCAAGGCTATCAAAGCAACACTAGTTTGAACGTATTTATTTCTCTAAAATAAACTAAAAATGGTTGAATGTACGTTAAATAGTTTGGCAATGACTATGGTATAATAAATTTGGAATTTCTGAAAATACGAAAACCCAGTTTGCCGGTGTAAAAACAACTTCTAAATCTAAATTTTAAAAATGTTACTTTAGAAATTCGTGGACTATTTTTTATGCTACGTTTAAAGAAAATTCTAACAAAAGGTATAATATGCCTGTCTTATTAGTGATAATGTAAACATTAAAAATAATACTATATGGAGTTTTTATAATATACAAAGTATAGGATTGTTTGGAATTTTTAAAGTTTTTCATTTTTAGTGTTGGCTCACCTTATATTTAATTGAAAAATAAAGACATTCATGAAGTATAAGTTAATTAAAATAATAAATCTATTAGTCTATATTTAAATTTTGCACATTAGGCACATACATATGTTTACATTCATCCTAAAGGGATTCAATTCCAGCAAATGCATGTTGTTTATTGTTGTTGCTGTTGGGGTGCACAAATAGCAATGTAACAAAACACACTCAAGGCAGAGGAGGAAACAATAATAAGTTTTGTAGTGGAAATGCTGACAGCTTTGATATACATATATCTGCGGGTTAAACGAGATATGTTGAATTAATTAATTACTTAGAACAGATTAACTAAATAAATTATACAATTTAATAATAATAAGGCATTTCTTTATCAGTCGATTTTATACAACTTTCATTCAGTGTGGGATGAAGAAATATCTTACATAACTATTTCTAATATTTAAACATACAATAAGTAACTAGAAGATTTTCAAAAAATAATAATTAAATTTTCTTTTCAAAAGAAATGTTGCGCATCTGCAATCTGAGTATGTGTGTGTCAATCAGTTTGAATGTTTGTTAGTGTATTACTGGAACGTTTCCGACCTATCCCAAACAACCAGGCAACGTGTTGCAACAGCCTCTATTTCTCTGTGCTTCTGTGCTCTGTTCTGCTTTCGGTGCTGCTGTGCCGGGTGCACGTATTGATCCGGGAGTTGCATTTAAGCCACCCGCCCGCCGTGTGTACGGCCGTATGCAGTATGCAAAACATTTAACGTCTGTCTGTCTTTCAATTGCTCTAACTGTCAACGATAACCTTATTTCCTCAACTGACAAATTTAATAGAAAATAAATATTTATCTTTTCAATTTCTAACCTGACTTCACATAGAATAAAAAGAACCGTAGTACCGCAAATTGTAGTATGTGGATTATGTTATATTATATAATTCTGTGGTTGGTTGTAGCAAGCCAGAAAAAAGAACAAAAGGTAATATAAATATTATGTCAGAAATATTAAAATTTTAATCAGAGCATAATCAAAATCATAGAACTTATTACTGAAGTATGTTTAAAAAAATAATTTATAATAAATTGGCCAGAAAAAACCGTACGTTTTAACTATTTTTGAAACTTGGACATTTTTACTCAAAAATGTTAAAACATACTTTTTTCAAATTAATTTTAAAATACTTGATCACAAAAATGTACGTTTTATTAAAACCAATTATAGTTATATATAGTTAACTTATTGTTACAACTGACTTTTGGAGGTCTTAGTCTATCAAGTTTATTTAAAAATATTTTATATGAAATGCTAAAAACTATTTATCACTAGAAAAAAGTAGTCGATGAGCACTCTAAAAGAAGATGTTAAGCTAAAACTTTTAACTTAGATTTTATTCTTTGTCCATTTACGTACGGAAACCACATAAGAAATAATTGTTGAGAGTAATAAAATTTACAAAAATTATTATTTTGCTCAGAACATGATTTCCAAAATAACATAAGGAAAGTCGCTAAAGAAAACTAAAATTGAACAACTTGATTTAAATGAAATTCTAACACACTTCTGCTATTTATGACAAAAAATAAAATACTAAGATTTTGAACATTTTAGTTATATGCGAATTAAATTATAATTACATTTATTGTAAAACATAAGTGCAGAAATGCTCATAGAGATTAGATTTATCTCATTATTAATTTTCATATTTTAGTTATAGTTTATCCAAAACTTCCAATAGTTCCCTGAAAATTATAAGAAATAATTGTACATAATAAGATAAGAAAATTATTAAAAATGGTATTTTTGTATAGAAGAATGTAGGGCCTTGGAGAAGAATATGTGTAAAATAAAACGATGGCCGCCTTATTTCCAAAAAAAGTCATGTGTTCTGTCAATTAAATTCTTTCTTTTCTTAGATTTAATAACAATGTATCTACAATATAGTAAAGTCACAATTCTCGATTAATCCATTAGACTAATAGGTATCGAAACAAAGTGAGTTAGCAATGAATAGTCTTTTTTATGTAGGACGTTAGATTATCTAGAAAATTACGTGGAAAGCACCATGAGAGCATAATACTCATCTATGGTTCCGTGATCTGGTGGACCAATAGTTTGGTTCACTGACGGATCTGAAACTGATAATGAAGTCGGAATCGTCATCTCTGGTCCTTGATTCGGCTTATCGAGGGTTTTGGGCCGATCCCAATCTATATTTCAGGCAGAAATCGAGCCCTTGAACACATGCACCCACGTAAGTTTAGAAAGGGGCTACAACAAAAGGAGGATGTGCATATGCAAAATCAGGCTGTATTGAAGGCAACAAAATTACATACATGCATTTAGACTTGCATGTCTGGGAGTGCAAACTATCCCTAAAGCAGCTGGCCAGGGATAACAGCGTTAAATTGCTCTGTGTTCAAAGTCAAGCAATGGAATCGCGGACAGCATCGCCAAAGAGGGCTCCAAAACTCCACTTGTTGGACCAGAACAAATGTAGTGTACGGAATAACAAAAGTCCGCATTAAGGGGATGATCCAGGAAAGGCAAAATACTGCAAAAAATGCCCACCTAAGGAGCACGCCTGGCTTGCGGCAGGCGAGAAGGTTTATCGCCTTCTCTGCTGTAAAGTCTGGACGGTTTCTCAGATTAAGTAAGGGCAACTTAAGGCTCATAACCGGCGTGCTAACCAGACCTTCAAACTATCGTCAACGACGTAAAAAGTCTAGACATTGAGGGTCAGGGATAATTACATAAGATCTCTTAGGTCGAGGTAATTTCGGAAGGCTCAGAGGCCATACGACCCACCGAAGCTAACAACATCATGAGAGCATAAATAGGTCTAAGGACGCCGAGTCTTGAAAACTAAAATGTAAAAGAGTTTTTGCAGTTTTTCAGGCGAACTTAAAAACTGTTGGGTCTGTTTCTATTTTTTAGATGAGAAAAATTTCACAAAATTTCTAAAAAACGGAATAAGTCTCTAAGTCTGAAAAACTATAAACTATCCACTGCATATTGACATTATGATATTTATAAAAATATCACTCTCAAATTTTAACGCATCCGCGTGAAGTACTGTTTGTCAGTTTAACTACTGATAATGAACACTTAACTGTTTAACCGAAACCAGAATGTTACATTTTATCTTCATAAAATAGATTATACTTCTGTTATCATATTTTTTTATCTTCTTTAAAAGAACGTAGACTCTTCAAAGTTTGAATTTTGTTTTAAAGAAATTTAAAGAAAAACAAATGAAGACTTCCTTTTATTTTGGTTTCTACTTTTAATTATTTTTTTAAAGTTTTTTCAAAGGGTGAAATAGAATACACGCTTCTTTGGTAATTCTTATTTTTTTTATTTTTTGCTTCCATCTGTATTAGATAAATGAACTTCTATAATTTATATTTTATTTGATTATCTCAATTTGTTTTAAATAATATAAAAAACAAAATAATTCTACGTTTTTTGAATTATTTTTTATTATCTTACTTCTGATTTTGTTAATTAATAACAATAATAATGGAAAAACAATGAATTTTTGTTTCCCTATGAACAACAGCCACGGAAAAGTTTCGATCTATTTTGCATCTCATCAGCGTAGTGCATTTGAAGATAGAGAAATGGAGTTTTATAGCACCTTTTATCTTCCGACTTCTCAATTTCAACTATTTCAGTTTTAGGTTTCGTTGTGATATGGACCTTGCATATTCTTATCTAGGATATTTTTGGTCTTCCTCTCTTGTTACTTTTTTGTAATCTACTTTTAATTTCTTTTGGTATTTGTTCATTTATTATTTTCTACACGTCTCTAGTATGTATGTCTGATTTACCTTTCATGATTTCCCATATCTGGGATTCATTTGAACTTTATCGGACCTGATTATGTAAAATACAAATAAACAGATATATACAACATTGAAGGAAAAATATACAGTCATTTTCATATGAAATGCACCACCCAGAAAAAATAGAGTATTATTTTTTCGAAACTGGTGAAAATAATTGTTTATTCGTTGGTACAAGATGATTAAACTCTCAGTAAAAAAGTTGAGCGGTTCAGGTTTTTCCGTCATGATTATCTTAAAATTCCACAACTTTTTATATGGACATTGAACAATATTTATTTATAATTTATCAGCAGTTTTATTCTGAAGTTGTCACAGTGACAGTGGATTAAGTTTATTTAACATCATTAGTGAAATGTTGTATTATTGGGGTGTATAGTAAACATTTGATTCGTTTTGCAATTATTTCTTTAGATCGTCATTTAATTTTATGTGACATTGTGTTGTCTTAGTAAATTATACAAATGTCCCTATCCTTTTTAGTTCATTTGTGTAAAAAATTTCCATTCCTTTATTGGATGATATATTGGTCTTGTTTGAAGGCTGCATTTTTAGTACTCTTATATCCTTCGGAAGAACACGTTTCGCTTATATATAACTTTCTCGCAATATTTTTTTACATGCTGTTTTTATGTTCATTCGCTGTTTTTATGGAATTAATTTTGTTTGTTCAATGTCTCTTAGGTGAGCCCTTTTTGTTTTATATGTTGTTTGTTTTGTTCTGGTTAAATTGCTTCATATGCCTCTGCGTTTATGGCTTCTTTAATATGTTCGTTAAAGGCACTCATTGGATATTATTACTTACTTTCTGGTATTGTCTGTTTCATACAAACTTTTATCTTTTTGTTTCATTGGACCATTGAGATTGTATTCTACTTGTCTATCGTTTTGTTTGTTTTTGTCCTTGATATTAAAATAGACATAAAGCTTTTTGCAGAAAATACTGCTCCGATCATCTACTGTATCTTGTAAAATCCAATTTTAAAACATGCATTACATTTTTTTGCTATTTAAACTATTTTTTATTTATATTTTTAATTATATCTAGTAATTTAAAAAAAGTTTTTCTTTCATAATTTTTCATCATATATTTCTGTTGGTTTATGTAATTTAATACAAGAGTTTGAAGATTTTTTACACTATGTATTAAAAATTAATATTCTTATATAAATTTTCTGAAAAAAAGTTTAAAAACCTAAAATAGTCTCTAGAATGAAATAGTTTTACAAGAAATCGAAAAAATGCATTTCTAATGCAATTGTTTTTTATTATTCAATTGATTTGAAAGTAATCAAATAATTTGCGAAATATGAAGGATTTTAATTTGACGATTTAAAACAAATTCAAAGAAATAATTTAATTGTTTTTCTTTATTTATTTTACTTTATTTACTCTAAAAGTAAAGTAAAAATATCTTTGTTTAGTTTTTCATGTTGTAATTTTTAGATATTTTTGTAATATATAAAATGTTTCTCATTTGAAAATAAAATAAAGATTAAGAAAAATACTATAAAATCATATTTTCGTTAAACCATATAGTTTCAGAAAAATGGAAAGTAATTCTATTCTTTGCAGTTTAAGGGAAAGTGGTTTTTAGATAAATTATAATTGAAGAAGTTTTTATCCACAAAAAAGTTTTAATATAATTGTTAAGACTACATGTTAGGTTACTAGATTTTAATCATAATTTAATTCTTTAGAATCTACTATTCTAATACTTCCATTCATATTTAAACTTCTAGGTTCTGAATTTCCAAAATTGTTTTCAAAAGGTAAATAAGAATTATTTCAAAATTGACAGTAAATTTTGTTAATATGTATGGTATATTAAAAATTAATTAAATTAATTAACAAAGTAAAACTTTTTGATTATTAATTTTAATAACCAAAAAGTTTTTGTTGTTATATATATATATAGGCAAAGAAAATTATTCTAGAAATAGAAAACTCTTCCTTATTTAAATTTATAATTATTACATCTCAAATCTCCACAAATATTAAGTTGTCATTTTTTAAATTAGCATTATTTTGTCAGTTTCTGAAGCAGATATTTTTTAGACTATTAATATTAAAACCACTCATTTAACCACCAAAAGAAAACATGCAAAAAATGTACTTTATACTTCCACGCATTGAAAATATTCTGTTGATTCAGAAATATACTTATAATATTATAGAGTTAGAAATAATAAATGATTTAAAAGTTCATTTAACAAAAGTGTGTTACAATATAAATCCTATAAATTATTTTTTTGAAAAGGGATTCTAAAACAAGAAATCCTAAAAAGTCATCATTGACAGAAATGCATAATCTAAAAATCTTAGGCACATGTATAGTATTTATGTTTAATGTAGAATAATGGCAGAAAAGGGAATATAAAAACACAGTGCAATTTTAAAAAACAAATAAGTAATCCAAAATTTAATAATATTATTTTGGTATATTAACGTAACAATTTAGGCATTAAAATTACATTATATAGTTTTTGTTTTATATGATTAGCTTTAAACGGTTTGTTGTCAAAATAATAGAATACATCAATCATTACTAGCTTGTATAAAAAAAATGTCAAAGTTAATAAAATTAAAGAAAATATGATTCCAGAAAAAAAGGTTTCTGATATATACCTTTGCTATCCAAATATCCCCACTTAAATGATCATGCAAATCATTAGCATTCCCTCAAATGCTCGATAATTTTCCCTTAAAGCCATACTTATCATCTCTCTCCGTTCATTGCGGAAGACTTTGGCCGGTGCGACGATTATGACTTCCTGAACCTTGCCTGTGACATACCCATAGTTATTGATTGATGAAACATTTTACTTACGATGTTTTAAAGTTTTTTTAACACCTCTAAAACGAATAAAGAACAGAAATTATTGCGATAAGTATACTGTAGTAATTTTTGTTGCAGTAATAAAAATTTAGAATAAAACTTATAATAAAAAGGCAAAATTACTCATTGTAATCTATCATTATTAAATATTATTTCACGAAACGAAAATTTTAAAAATATATCACAAATACTGGAAAATAAAATAAAAATGTTTTAGTTGGTTAGATAATGATGACCGGAGGGGCTGAACAGTCTGTGTGGTTTATGAGGTTGTTATGATCGTTTCTCCCTATTAAAATGTACAATCCTCAACTTTTCCACTTTTCTGCTCATAAATTCGACTTTATTAGGCGCGACGTTTCCAGATTTTCCCTTTATTCTCCCGGAAAATCCGCCCTTATTTTTTCCCCATGCATCACCACGATATCATAGCTCATGTCGTGTTTTCCACGTTTTCTACAATCAAAAATCGTTAGATATAAAACCAATGTCAAACACAGTAATTATTTCACAATTTATTGCTTGATGTTTAGGAAATATACCTTTTGATTCTACACATGTTTTTGTTATATACTGTTATACTGTAGTGGACTGAAAATATGATTTAATAAGTAATGAATAATTTGAGGTTTGGTTTTTCTTAGTATTTAAGTTGTATTAAATTGAAAGAAACAATTATATGGAAGTTGGTCTGTGGCCGTCCTTGCAATGAGTATTTCACAAGATATTTTAACGTTTCCAGATGCAGACAGACAAGACAACCTTGTATAAAAAAGAAAACTTTCCAATGCGACACATTTGCATTCATTCGTGCGTCATTATTGTGCAATCAGGAACTTTGCTTATTCACCTATTCGTTGGCTCAACTCACATGCTAGCATGCAAATGATTGTTTTTAATGTATTTTTTTTGTCAATTAAGTCGCAAGTATTAATTTTGTTCAATTCAATCAAATAGTTTGCAATTATAATCGGTACAGGGTGAGAACAAACTTCTCGATGAATCAAACAAAAATAATAACTGTAAACTTTTCCAATATACACATGCCCTTGGTAATTTTTCTCCGCGGGGAAAACTTGGTGTGGACGGCGGCAACACGTGCAGCGGTGGGAATTGGCCGATCAATAAGTGCAATTGGTTGATAGATAAGGCGTTGAGATGTTGAAAATCCATATTCATTTGTATATTAAAGTTGTAAATAACTAAGATTTTCAAAATGTGTGTTTATTTTCACTACAATTGTTTCGCAAATTTATTGCTTCTTCAGGTGAATGAAAGTTTACAATCATTGTAAACTTTCATTCACCTGAAGAAGCAATAAATTTGCGAAACAATTGTAGTGAAAATAAACACACATTTTGAAAATCTTAGTTATTTACAACTTTAATATACAAATGAATAAGTGCAATATTGGGATTTACCGTTTAAAAAAAGGACCTTTTGCAGTGGGATTTATGATGGTGGTGGGTCAAGATGGGAAAAGATCGAGAGACGACCAATGATCCATGGCTGGAGGAGGTGAAGGAACTCGTGAGAAATGTTTGGAATGCGGACCGGCCGAGGACAATAAGGCCACTGGTTGGCAGATCAAAGTGACCAGCCAGAGAGGAACTTAAATTCTAGCGGGATGTTAATCAAATACGCGCAAACCTTAGAATGACCAATGCCCCCAAGTTTGAGGGTGTTGCGTAAAAAATTTAGATATTTTAAATACAACAAAGTTTATAATTTATAAGCAAAAATTTATAGTTTTAGCGTTTTAAATTAAAAAATATATATGCTGATGAGGTGAATTATATATAATTTATCTTAATTGAATACCCCAAACCGAAAGCAAATAATGATTGACCAATAAATGTGTGTTTTATCCCATGAACATGTGAGTTTAGTATAAAGTTTTTAATTAATTCATGTATTAAAAGGTTCCGTAACAAAATACACCTTTGTTGTAAACGATTTGAATGATGGAAATTGAGGATTTTGTTCTTCCACAGGAAGAGAGTCGACCGGAAGTATAAGTTTCATTGGGCGGAAGCGAGGCATAATGCACGCTCTGTATTCAAAATTACGTTAATATCTCATTAACAAATACGTTTTTTAACATTCGCCATTATCATACAATGGTTTAATCCCGCTAATATTCAGGTCACTTTCTAATGACAAAAATTGTGATATTAATTGCGCCGCATCCTCTTCGTATCATTTACGAAAATTAATAAATATTTACTGTCATCAAAGATTGATAAAGTGTAGAAATAAGTCATAAACTTGGTTAGCTACAAATTCCCACCTGAAAATATTCGCACACACATATACATATAATTGTTTTTTTCTACTAATAAAGATAAAGTTGTTTTTATTGCGTCCAAATAGGATTTGCAATGCGACAGAATGATGCATTAACTCGTCACCGTAATTTTCTTGTGGCGTGGGCGAACGGAAATTCTGGAAAATAAAAATACGTTAAATCCGATGACTGGCTGCAAACGTAAAATTAGGTGGCACCTGCCATATTTCGATGCGTTTAAAACTTTCGTCGCTTGAAATAGAAAATCTTATGGTTCATTGCAACACCTGACTTGCTAATTCGAAAGTTAGCAAGAGTGATCTGACATGTTCGGTACCATTCGTCATCGGGATGTAACTAACGGTTGTTTAGTTTAATACGGCATTTATTTTATCTTAATTAATAATAAATAAGTAAATAAATTTCGCGATCGATGCCAACTAGGCACGAAGGCTACTACATGATGATTCGCAATAAAATTAATTACGGAGGGAGGATGTTTAGACATTTGAAAAATAAATAATAATAGTTATTTAAGGTACAAGTGTAAAAAGTGATACTTTATTGTACGAATTGGCGTTTAAAAACACGAGCGAGGAACAAGTGAATTTTTGAAAGCCAGGAGTGCAATAAAGAAACTTTTTACACGTGTGCCTTACAAAATTTTATCTTCGATGGTGCAGCAATTTTTAAAGAGTATGCTCATATAAGTAATATTTTAATGTCATTTCAATTATACAATGAATGAAGACATCTTTTACCCACAGTGCATTGTTGAAAACGTTACTTAGCAACTAGTAAATAACTTGCACAAATGTCAGTCGCCATTATTATTTGTGGAAAAAAAATACGCTCTATTGTAATCGCTTCAACTTGTATTAAGTTATATCTTCAGAGTTCCCAAATCTGCCATTTCGTTTATATTATCAAGTTTAATAGTTATTTGTATAAATTAATAAAAATCTCTAAGTTTTTCGTTGAAATTTTGTGCGATAATATATTCATCTGTCAGATTTGACAGTTCTGTGCAATAAAAACAATTTGACATTTCCGTGCAATGAAAACGTAAAAAAGCACTAGTGCTTTAAAAAGCCACTTTTACATCGAAAAATGATGCAAACAGTGCTTACTTTTTACACGATCGTAGATAAAGATACTAAAGTTAAACCTTTTCTATAAAACACTGCAAACCTAGCAAAATTTGTTCTATTTAATTAACATTTACTTAAAATAATTCTAATTTTCTTCAATCTGTATCACTTATCCATGATTTGATAGATAAACATCTGTTTGCGTAAATAGCTTAGAATCTTGTTTACCTCCAAGTGACATAAATAACATAAAGATATGATGCTTAGTGTACACTCATAATACAACATATATAGTTCTAAATAATTTAAAAATTAGTTTTTTGCACATTTTAGCTTAGTTTAGCATTTGTGTTTCCTTAGTTTCTTTACTTTAAACAACTTTGATTGTTAATTGAAGGCCATATTAGAAACAGAAGTGGAAATTTTTCATGTTTCCATAACTCAGGTTAGATCTCCAATACAATATTCATTTATACCAGAGGTGTCCAAACTACGGCCCGCGGGCCAAACCCGGCCCGGCAGGCGATTTTATCCGGCCCGCCAAGGATAAAATATAAATGTAGCGTGGCGCGTCGGTATTAGATCTCGCGCAGATGAAGAGAAGCTATATGTGTAATTTGCAATGACACTGTTGCTGTAATGAAGGAATACAATTTACGTCGACATTATGAAACAAAACATGCTTCAGCTTACTCACAATTTAAGGACAAGCAGCGTACTGAAAAATTTGAAAAAATGAGTCGTAGTTTTTCTTCTCAGCAAAATTTATTTAGGAAGGCAAACTCGGAAAATGAATCATTGACTTTAGTTAGCATGAAAGTTGCTTATTTATTGGCGAAAAAAGGGAAACCCTTTATGGATGGAAACATCGTTAAAGAGTGTATGATGGAAGCTGTTGGGGTATTATGTCCGGAAAAGGTGAAACTTTTCAAAACGATAAGTCTTTCCCGCAATACTGTTGCTCGTCGAATTGACGATATTGGCAATAATATACTCCACCAGATTTCTGGGAAAGCACAGCGTTTCACTCACTATTCTATCGCGATGGATGAATCGACCAACGTTAGTGACACCTCACAACTTTTAGTATTTGTTCGTGGAGTTGACGACGATCTTAATGTCACCCAAGAATACAACTGGAGCAGATATTTTTAAGGAACTAAAACAGACGTTGACCAAATATAACTTGGACTGGAATCGACTCCAAGGTGTGACAATTGACGGAGGAACAAACATGTCTGGTGCAAATATTGGGGTGGTTGGGCTAATAAGAAAAGCTTGTGAAAGCGCAGGAGCAACAGTACCAATTTTTCTGCACTGTATCATCCACCAACAAGCCCTATGTGTAAAACATGTCGACATGAGCTGCGTTTTGAAACCAGTTGTTTCTGTCGTAAACTTTATTCGATCACGTGCACTCAATCATCGCTAATTTCGATCTTTCTTCAAAGAAATTGAATTTGAGTCTGTTGACTTGTCGTATTATACAGGAGTTCGATGGCTTAGCTGTGGAAAAGTGTTTTTGCAGTTCTTCAAGCTCAGAAAGGAAATTAAAATTTTTCTTGCGGAAAAGAATCACCCTCAACCGCTTTTATAGGATGCAGAGTGGCTTTGGAAGTTGGCAATTTTTGCAGATGTCGTGACACACGTAAATAACTTGAATTAAAAGCTCCAAGGTAAAAAGAACTTAATTTGTGATTTATTCAAGCAAATCAAAGCATTCAAGCTGATATTGCTCAAAAGTCATATGAATTAATGTAATTTTTCCCATTTCACGTGCTGTGAAAAATTTAGTACAGAAACTGACGAAAGATTTCCCACCATATTTGCAGTAAAAGTAATCGCGGATTTAAAACTAGAATTTCAAAAGCGTTTTTCTGATCTTGAAATAAATTCAAGGGAAATTCGGCTGTTTCAAAATCCATATGACTGCAAGGTTGGCGACTTTTCAAGTCAATTTCAAATGGAAATAATTGATCTTCAAGCTAGCGATCAAATCAAGAACAAATACAAGGAAGGAAACTTGATCGATTTTTACAAATTTTTGGACGCACAAGAGTTTCCAAATTTAAAGCAATTGACTGGTAAATTTATTTCTATGTATGGCACTACCTATATGTACGAACAAACTTTTTCCAGGATGAAGTATCTGAAATCTAAATATAGGGCAAATTTATCGGATGATCATTTGCAATCATTGCTAATAATTGGTGTTTCCGATTTGAATCCCAACTTTGGAGAAACTCTCCAGGAAAAAACCCAGTTCCACCATTCCCATTAAAAATTGCATGAAATAATTTTATAATAATATAATTTAGACATGTTTGTTTAGTATTGTTATATCTGTAATTTACTAAAAAAAATAAAATTCAAGGCTGCTTTACATGTAATAAGGTTTTTTAATTCACATATTTACAATGCTTGGCCCCCGCTAATGAATTTAAATACCAAACTGGCCCTCGCAGCAAAAAGTTTGGACGCCTCTGATTTATACCATTACAAAAAAACATGTGTATGATTTAGCAGTTATATACTGTTATAATTCAACAATTTAAGTGAAAGATTCAAGAGGCGATGTTTTTGCTTGTAAATCAAAGTTTCTGCCAGTGTGTGTGTGTCTTGCTTTTTGCTTTAATTTCTGGCGAACTGTTGCTGAAGTGAACATGAGTCGGAGATTTATCGCCTCACTTGATTTAATGTCTAATGGGTTTATTGCATTCTCTCTCCCTTTCCTTGAGTCCTTTTTTCATCTACTACCCTTTTCTAATGCACAGACTCATACACACACCCACGTCCACAAATTAATAGTGGAAACTTTAAAGTCAACGCATTGCGCTCGGATGTCTGGGGATGCGGACTTTTAACGATGAAGCTGATGCAATTAAAACACCACAGTGTTCACATTAATTACATTTTTTTTTAAATTTTATATGACACATCTCAATTAAAGTCGAACGAAATTATTAAAACATTATTTTGACACATGTCTGTTCCAGAAGGCTCACCATTGACTTATTTTGCGATGAATAGATTCGGGTAAATTTTGCATATTTTAAGGCTGTATATTTTAAATATCTTTGGGACAAATTAAATCATTAAAAATTGCGTTCTTTTTTTATAAACTCTGTAGTCATTGCCTATTTACAAGTTATAAAATGTATTAATTTCTTCTTTTTATTTGTTTCAGTACCTGGAAGTGTGGTGGGGCCAGGTGGGACGGGCACTGAGCCGCCTTCCAGACAGAGGCATGTGCCTCTGTATGGGAGGCTGGTGGGCGAGGAGCAGTTGGGGGTATCCCTCAACACTGGCGCTCCCGCCGATATACAGGCCATGCAGGCGAGGATACCGCTGACGTTTCGAGAACCGGCGAGTGCACCCCTCAGGAAGTTATCCGTTGACCTCATCAAGACCTACAAACACATAAACGAGGTTTGTAAATTTACGTTACAAATGGTTTTTACAAATTATTTTAAAGTTACATAAAGGATGAATGTTGAATTCGTGGAATATATTGTAATTGTGATATTGTTTTAAACCTGAAATATCAAGCTAATTTATATTTTTTTGCACTGTTAATTTAATTTCATTTTAACTATTAATTGCAACATACCTTCTCAATAATCATTCAAGTATTCTTTATCATAATCATTGGATTGAAATTTAGTCCATTTTAATAAAATTATGTTTACAATAATTGTTCAAAAATATTGACTATTTGCTTTAATACAATGATTAATACTACCTTAATGGTAGTATATATCCTTACGGATGGCATCTATTGTCTAAAGCGTTGCACTAAATTTTCCTAATTTAATTGATAACCCACCGAATGTTTACGCTTTATACAATAGATGTCACATTAATGGTAGTATCTTATTTATTTTTTCTCAAGTAAGACAAGTAGTTCAAAAAATATGTAATAGTTGTAGCTAGTGAGGATACAGTAGCTTTATACTGTCATACAGTTTTTCTTTAAACGTTGTAGAAACTTTCCTGAATAGACCTAGCACCAGTTAACAATATTTTTATTAAATCAACTGGATAGAGTTTCATGGAATAATTTATTTACCCTATATCTCAAAACTAAACATTTTGGACATTTGTTTGTGTAACAAAATAAATTTATTTCAAACCCTAAAAAGTTTTCACTTATATAAGTATATTAATAAGTATATATGTTTTTATAATATATATTCTTAAAATGTATATACATCATAATTAATATAAGTCAAAGAAGATCCTCGCAAAATATACAAAATTAGTACATACATGGTCTATTATGAAAGTAATGTGTCGTGATTATTCATCCCAGCGAAGTAAGCTGGTGGGGAATTGTGTTAAAAGGTCTGCCCTTCATTGATGTACCGTGAAGCTTGAACAGCGATACGCAATCAAGTTTTGTGTGCGGCTTGATAAGAATGCAATCCAAACATTCCAAATGCTTCATGAGGCTTTCGAGGATGGTTGCATTTCAATGTTACAATTTGGGAGGTGGTATAAGAAGACGGCTAATGAGGGCTGGAAGGAGATCGCCGACGAACCCCTTTTTGGACGCCCAACAACAGCTGTTTTGACGTCCGACTATCGTTCATTTTGAGTTGAGCAGGGAGAAACTACAACGCGCAAAAGAGCGGCCAGGGTGCACCATGCCAATACTTATACACGGCCTTCGTCATTATCAATTTCCAGACCCGGAGCAACACCCGGTGATCCACCAGTACTTCCCCTCTTACAATCCCAATGACAGACACGTTTCCGCAAGTGTATTGATGCTGAGGATGGGAGTATTTAGAAGAATTTTAAGCATTTATACCGACACGATCAATAAATATTTTCCCAGAAAATTCGCATTACGTTTATAACGAACCCTGTAAAAAATCGATGGAATGGAGAACATTTTAAATTGTTGTGATAAAATAATAAATAATTGAAATAAATGAATATATATATATATATATATATATATATATATATATATATATATATAAATAATAAAGGAAATATTTAAACCACAGCGCGGATAATTCCATAAACTACTTACATAATGTAAAAAGTATAATAAACAATCTGCTAATTGGCAATTCACCTGACCAGATAGTAGCAGACGTTCAAACCAGTGAAAGATGTTCGATCATACAGAAACCAGAAAAAGTATAAAAAAGCTTATGAGTTTATCGCATTTTGTGTTTATTGTTAAAGCCGTTATGTAATTTGTCAGATTAAAATAACTTACTAAATTTTTATTCTTATTATTGAAATTTTCCCCTCAATATACTAATAAATTAAATTGCCACACTCTGCGTTTTACATCAATGAGCATTTCTTTTGCTAGTCAAACCTAAATACTTTAGAAAATAGCGTGTTACGACATCGTTTAAAGATTTAATGTATGTGAGTAAAATTAAATCCCAATTATAACTTTTATTATTAGACACATAATTATTTTTGCGTTTACACTCGGACATTTTGGTATTATCTAATGATGTATATCTAAAAATTTAGTTTTTGCTCATAATTCCTTTTCAATTGCAACGTTTATTTTACTGATTTTCGCTGAGTCAATTATTCTCTAAGAAATATACATTTATGAAATTGATGATTAGGTATCATATCAGAGTTGGTGTTAGTTAAACTTCTTACATATTTTATAAAATTATTGGCCTTTTTATTAACGAGTTATTAATACAATGATTTTTTTGCATTAATTATTAAAAGTAACAATAATTAATGTTTACATTATTATTGTTATAATTGTCGCTGTTGACAGATCCCTTTAATAATCGGTGGTTATCCACTCGTAGGGGTCTAGTGCAAACGTCCAAACAATAGAGGGCACCTTTATGGTAATATCTTACTATTCTTTCCATTTTATTGATGTCTTATCATCATTTATTCTATCAAATTTCTACTTTATTAAATTAATTAATCTTGTATATGATATTTTTGTGATCTTTAATCTCAGAAACGACTTCAGTCAAAATTTGTTAAATAAAAACGGTCATATTTTAGTTTAAAAATTTAATTTTTCAAATTGAATGTAGAAATTGTGTTTGTTCATTTGGTGATTTTATCTATGAAATTATTTTTGGGTTAAAAATACCTTTAAAAATTGTAAAATTTTACTGTGGTAACAAGAAGTGATGTTTTTAAATTGTTAGTGCAACTATCTATCATGCATTTTCAACAAGTCATATTTTTTACCATTTGTTTTTTAGATTCGTCTGTGAAAAACCTTATCCCTTGCTTTTGTTGCACAATAAGGTTCTCCTATAACCTTGACTCACCTTACCACAATCTTTCTTCCTACCCATTTCTGTACGTATAGGGTCCGCCAATAAGGGCGCGTGAACTTTAAAATTGAATAAAACAAGTTGTGTGTGAGGTAGAAACGAAATTTGTTTTTCATTCGAAAGGGTATTCGACCCCATTAAGTATGGAAGATAACATCGTTCAAATGACCACAGCGGCTCCGTTTGGTAGCCCGGATCCGGGAGGTCCAATTTTCGATGACTCTGGAGCACATATCGGCCTCAATTTGAGCGATGGCGTTGCGTATGTTGACTTTGAGGTCATCGGTGTTTAGAGGCTTGTTGGCGTAGACCAGCGACTTGAGATAGCCCCAGAGAAAAAAGTCTAAAGGCGTTAAATCGCACGATCTCGGTGGCCAGTTGATATCGCCTCCGCGCGAGATGACCATGTCCGGAAATCGCTCGTGCAGAATGTCCATTGTGGCATGGGCTGTGTGGCACGTGGCGCCGTCCTGCTGGAACCACATGTCGTCCGTGTCCATATCATCCAGTTTAGGCCAAAAGAAGTTGGTTATCATCGACCTGTAGCGCTCCCTATTGACGGTTATGGCCGCCCCAGCTTCGTTCTCGAAAAAGTACGGACCGATGATGCCGCCGGCCCAAAATCCACACCAAACAGTGACTTTCTGGGGATGCATTGCCAATTGGTGGACCTCGTGTGGGTTGTTCTCACTCCAAATGCGGCAATTTTGCTTGTTCACATACCCGTTCATCCAGAAATGAGCCTCGTCGCTGAAGATGATGTTTCGGCCAAAATGGGGGTCTGCTTCCAACTGCTCCAGAGCCCAGTCAGCGAACGCCCGACGCTGTCTGTGGTCGTTTATCTTGAGCTCCTGGGTCAATTGGATTTTGTACGGGTGCAGACCCAAATCCAGATGCAAAATTCTGCGAGTTGATGTCTCCGAAAGGCCAAGTTCCTGTGCACGACAAAAAATGGACTGCCTCGGGTTCTCGCGCACACTCTCACGGACAGCAGCGATATTTTCGTTCGATCGGGCGTTTCGTCGACGTGTAAGTGTTGGCTGGTTGTTTACTGAACCAGTCGACTCGAATTTGCCCACCAATCGACGGATAGTCGACTCTACAGGCCGATCATCGCGACCGTAAAATGGGCGAAGTGCGCGGAACGTTGCTCGAACTGATGACCCATTTTCGTAAAACAATTTAATAATTTGCACGCGCTGCTCGACACTCAAACTTGCCATGGTGATTTGGGGTTATATACTGAACAAATGACAGCAACTTTGACAGCTCTACCTCGAACAACATGGCCGCACCCTTCCGGCAAACTTCGCGCGTCCCTATTGGCGGACCCTTTAGATTATAGTGTCTTGGTAGCACTTACCTTCACCTTGCACAAAACAAGGGTTAAATGCAGTTAGATGTATTTGAATTTAAGAGATTTATGAGTATACTAACTTATTTTTTCATTAATCTCTATATTCTTACAATGATACGATGCTGGGACAGTTTTATATTAAATACTGTTTGTAATAGCATAATTACTCTTCTTTTGATGTTAACTAAAGTAAACAATTATTTAAACTAGTAATGCCAGACTATTGTTTTCTGCTGAATCCCCTACATATAGCAGACATTTAAATTCTTTTTGGCATCTGCAAAATTGGGTATTTGAATTGTCAAAAGTGATAAATATAGGTAAACCCAATAATATATAACTGCCTTATACTCGAACGTAGAAATACTTAATTATCTTGAAATTATGTATTATAAGGCGCCTTTTATTTCATACAATTGAATGTAAGATAGTCATTTACAAATTCCTGTGTTCCAATCTGTATTCTAAATCGCTAGCGGCGAGGCATAGTCTAATTCAATCAAGATCGACATTTCGTTTTAATAGCAACTAATTTTAATGAAGCTTTTTTTCGTATATGTAGGTCGATATAAACTGAAACAAATTACTGATTATTATTTATAGCCTTTTTTAAATTTGAAAATACTCGCATAAAATGAAATTTACGACAAATAAAGGGTATTCCAAAATGTGCTGAATTTGTCACTATTAAATCTGTAACGTGTTGGAAACCCTATTGAAACCCCACAACATTTTCATTGTTGATAAATATTTAAGAAATAATATAAATCTAGCGACCATAGTTCAAATATCGTACAATATATGGCCTAAACAGTTTTTGAAAAATTCTGGCAAACTAGATGAATTGGTGATTTTCAATACATTAGCCGATCAGATGTGTGAGATGTGTTGCTGAAAGTCCAACATAATTTCTATAACTTCGTCTTTATACTTACAAGTTACAATTTACATAAGAAATAAAGCTTAATGACCATGCACGATAAGAGAGTTGATTGAATGGATGTCGATTTTTTAACAAAATCATTTTTAGCGAGGAAGCACATTTACCTCTTGATGGCTTTACTAATCGTCAAAATAACTGCAATCAGAGAATTTGCATGTTATTGTTGTAAAAGGTTGTCACTATTCGATGCGGATGTTAGCCTGGGGGCATTATTGGGCCATATTTTATCAAAATATAAGCTGATCAATACATAATTAAAACGACATGACATTTCTTTTTGTCTAAATTAGATGATATTGATGTAGGAGTGTGGTTTTAACAAAACGTTACTACATGCCATACGGCCAAACACTTCAGTTATTGATAATAAGAAATGTTTACAACAATGAGTCTTACTAAGTCTACAAAACAAATCACTTATTGAAACAACTACTTCTCTGACTAATACCATAAGACACATTGTTATAGATTCATGAATTGTTTTAGTATTTTTCTACAACGTTAAGGACTTTAATACAATATAACTTCAATTAGACAGGCCTGCGCATTAAAAATGTTTACAGCACGGGGTTTTAGAGGTCTCTAAACCTATTTTGGTGTGCTAAAATCAAATATGTAAATAGTTTTTCGTATCACGTAAGGTTTTTTTGCCATGTATGAATTAAATATTTATTACTTATTAAATTATATGTAAAAACCATAATACTTTAAATTTCTCTAAAAAAATATTACATAGGCTTGATAGATAACATATCTATTGTACAGTTAAAATAGTTTAAAATAAATAAGTAATTACTAACATACTTTAAGAGCTACTTTCTCCTCCTCTTAGCCAGAAATGAACGCTGAGTTGATTGGCGTTTGTGATTTTCTCTCGCCAAACACCAACAATAGTCGGCCATCATAGAAACATCCCATCGACCCTGGTACCTCGTTATCTCTTTTATGTCTTGATGGTAACTCTCACCGTGTTCTTCACTCAGTGCTCCTAAATTCTCTGGGAAATGTTTAAGATGAGAGTGGAACTTCAAGCTCCTATTACATACCAGTTCCCTGAACTTTTTGAGTATAGTTTTTTTACAATTTCCTCATATTGATCATCTTCAACATTACCTAGAAACTTCTCGATGACGTCCTTGTATGATTTCCAAGCTCGTTTAATGTCAGACATGCAGTTTTTAAAAGTAACAACATTCATAAGTTTGCGAATCTGTAGGCCATCAAAAACGCCTTCCTTCAACTTTGCCTCCGACAGTAACGGAAATCTTTTAGCAATATATTGGTAACGGGGACCATTTTTGTCTAAAGCTTTAACAAATTGCTTCATTAATTCCAGTTTTATGTGGAATGGAGGTAACAATATTTTTGCAGAATCAACTTATTGGCAATGTATTACATTTTTTTGTCCCTAGGACCAGTTGTCTTCTTTACGGCAATTTAATAACTTTCCAGTGCTTTTTCCTGTATCTAGAGTCCTATTCACACAAAAAACACAGAAATTTCCTTCCTTTACCCTCCTTATAGCCCCAATAAAATACCGCACACTTTATGTCACAGCACACGTACCACTTGTGTTCATTATATTTTATTTTTTCTAGAATCGTACACATTTTTACTTCACTGAATTTATTCCCATTATGCAGAAGAACGCCCTTTAGACTTCTTTTGCTAGAGTCGATAAATAAACGCCAATCTGCCGGTTCATAAACTGTTCCTAAGCGACCAACCAAGCCAGGGATATCACAACAGTACTACACTACTTCTCCTCTATTACGAAATACTTTTATTGTGCAAAATCTGTAGGTGATACGTAAAAACTAATAACTTTTTCGTTATCAGGGGATTTGACTTGACCCTTCTCTTCAAATAGCACTATAGGAACAGTCCAGTGGGTTTGTATCGCAAGACCGCGCTGGACGACTAAGGTCGCTTCTTTGAGATATAGCATTATCAGGAAATTTGGTTTGAAGTAAAGTGATCAGGTACTGTGTGACATGTCGCCTCATTTTGTTGAAACTTAAGTTCAAATCATTGATTTCATGGAAGATAAAGTTGCTTAGCATCTCCTGATAGGCGTACACCGAGTACAACAGCGTTACCGTCCTCAAAAAAATACGGACCAATCTTTTCTTCATCCCACACACCAAACAATGCCTATCACTACAAGTGCACATAATAAATATCAAATTGTACCACTTCATAACAACTTTTGACGTTTTCTTAATCTATGTTTATTGCTCATTTAAAAATTATATTAAAGGTTGGTACTTCTGAGTGAAGGGCAGTCCTTTAAAGTAAAAAGCTCATTTACAAACACAAATAACATAGTGGATAACCAAATCACTACTTCTATTAAGAAACGACCTTTAAAACGAAAATCTAAAAAACTTTTGGTAAAAAATAGTATATTGTAATTGATTTTGACTCGAAACTACTTTTGCATAATATTAAGAAACAGTTCAAACTAGTGTTGCTTTGATAGCCTTGCTATTTGTAACACGCAAATTACTTTTGTATCATTCAATATCTGTCGAGGTATTAGCCAGAGAAGTAGTTGTTTCAACAAGTGATTTGTATTTTGTAGTCTTAAGACTCATTTGTTGTAGATTTACGAAATATTTTCGTGTCTTTTCTAATTATATTAAGAAACTGCAAGCGTAAATTTAAGTAAGTAAACATCATATAATGTGCAACTTATAGTACCATGACCACATCAATATTTTTAATAATAATATGTTTAATAAGTAAGCTGTCTGATATTGAAAATGGGCTATTATCTAACAGTGGAATATTAATAACACTTTCAGATTAATAAAGGTATACCTCTAAAATAAGCTTGTTTATTACAAATTGTATTACTGAAGTATAACGCAACACTGACCATTTAGTGTTTTATTTGGATGGAATATTTTAATACAAATATAAAAGCTTAAATATGATGAGCCGGGACTTATGATATTCAATTATTTAACACTTTAATTGAGTAGAGTTATAGGAGTGATGAGGAGGATAAGAGAAAGAGTCGTCTGTAAGATATAAGAACGATGAGAGATCCATCCGAAGGGCGGTTGGGGACCGAGGGCTGTTGCTATGCAATAACCAGCGGCCTTGGGGCGCCGGGGGGTAGACAATGGGGGGTCGTTCGGCGGGAGAGGGGCGTCGCCGTCGGCGGCGACGGTCGACCCATTACAAGCCGAACACCACGTCAAACAAGAATATTTATCTAATGATCCGTTCAAATGTTATTCTCCCTTTTCAACTCGGCACGATTCCTCAAAAAATCATCATCGACGAGCAATTCTTTCTTTAAATAAAGCTCTGATAAACAAATGCTAAATAAGAAAGTGTAAAAAGGTAACAATAATTTTCGCTAATTATGTTTTAATTTACTGGACGGTAATTGTATTTAAAACTTAAAAAAAAGTAATGTGACCATCATACAACTTTATCTGCAGTAATTATTTTATTGCTCTTTAAAATTATTATGTTTTATGTGTCTAATTTGGAAGAATAATAAACGACCTCTAATAAACACTAACTTCCATTGCTCTAAGTTTTTTGAACTAAGAAAAAATGCTTAAATTAAAAGTTTCAGTTTAAAATCTTATATACCGTAGTCAATCCTACAATATGTGTAATAATTATCACATGAAATTCACACATACTTTCGTATTTCATAATGAATGTTCATCAGCGGAGAAGTATTACTTAAAAATCGCTTTACTTCTGCATAAGAGTTAACTTTTCGAAGTAGTTAATGAAGTATCCGTAAAATCAGCCGAGGGCAATAACTCAGCTCTCCGAGTATCTATGTTTTTTTCATCAACAAGCTAATATTAACTGCACTTTGTTAACTGTCGAGGCCGACATCAGTCTTTGCCTTGTTTGCTTATTTACTGTGTTTTTTGTTTTGAATTTTCGAATTTTATTAAAGGGGCAGCACCTCGACGCGTATTAGTGAATGTATTCGTTGGTCTTAGCCCGGTTGAATAAATACATACATTGTTCGTGTGTAGAATAAAGAAACCAGTTAAGATTATAATTAGCTTTTGCGGAAACACATGAAAACAATGGGAACAACACGCGCGCGCGACTATTTTTATAATTTGGAAGAACATGAGAATGCTCCCATGGTTTGGTGCACACAAGCCAGAGATTTTAAATCGTAGGAGTCTTATAAAAATTAAATTAGGAAATGTCTTTTTTACAACCACTGTATTCTAGAAAATTCTTTTGAAAAATGAATTTAATGTTTGAATAAATGATTTATTAATGAACAGAATGGTTGCGACCGGTATTAGTGGTAACCCATACTTACACTGAATTGAAAAACTCTAAAATCACTGAATGGTTTTTAGAAGTTGTATAGAAAATAGGTATAAAATTGTAAAAACTTTTGAATATTTTTTTAGAATTTGGGTGGAAAATGCATGACTAATCTTAATTAAAGTCTAAACTAGGTCAATATTTATTTTAGGTAACTGAAAATTAGAACACATGTAATTCCGTTGAAAATGATCACCGCTGACCGAAACATATGCCAGGAAAATTAATACAATATAAAACATAACACGTGTTCTAATTTAAAATTACATGTTATAAATTTCGTTTCACATAGAGTGCAAGTTAACCAAATATTTATTTAAATTTGTATTCGAATTTATATTCTTCAAAAATTCTTATGATTCTCTTTTGTCAAAAGGTAGATGGATTGGAACGGAGCACTCCAAACTTTATAGCAGGTTCAAGGGCCAAAACCGTTTTAATTTTCTGTCAATATCAATAATTATTAGACTGAGCAAGCACACCCTTGCATATCTACTATTGTCTACTAAATGTACTTTATTGTTACGATCGCGACGCTTGACGATATTGTAAAATAATTTTCAAAACTACTCAAAAAAGAAAAAATTAAAGCTTTAAAGCGCATATTACAATCGAAACAATTTATGAAAAATGCAAGAGATTGTAATTTCATTGTCAACAAAAATCTGCACGAAAAGGTAAATTTATTTAAAATCATCAGTTTCTTAGCAAACATTTCTGTTCGGAGGGAGACGAAAAATACCATCTCAACTGTGAAAATATGGATACGTTGAGTGATTTTCTCTGATCTTGGAAAAATCAGATGCCACTAAAGTGTATATTTTTAATCGATGAATAGATGCAGATATATAGATTTTATGGAAATTATTGATATTGATAATATTCACAGCACATCTACTGGACATTAATATAAAAATCTTTTAATTTAATTGAAATTTTTTTTACTACTGATGAAGGCAAAAGCGTGCGACATAAATAAAGGAGTCGTTGTTCTTGTGTTAAAGACTATAGAAAATGCCGGTGGTTCAAAGCCATTGGTCTTACATTATATCTAAAGTAGTTCTATCTAAATATAAATTGTTAATAACATCAGAATCACTTGGCTAAATCACAGATCATTCCGCAAATTTATTAAAGAGATTAAGGAGAATAACTTACCATATCATACTGCCATACGCTGCCTTTTTTAACCTCTTTTTTGAACCAATTTTTCCTTTTTCAGTGAAAATAACCGCCTTCTTACCGAATTTTATAATAGCGAAGTTAATATTTTATATCGATTTGTCGGAATATATGAATAAACTAGTTTTGAAATTGCAAGGAGAAAATCAGTTTCTCCTTGATTTATAAACTAATATCAAATTGTTTCGGAGGATAATTATACTGTCTCATACAATTACGTTAAAAAATATGTCACGTATTTTAAAAGGTGTGAAATATTCATCAACACTACTTGAGCTGAGTTTCCCATCGATTTTTAAATCGAAGGTTTGAGTGCTTTGACAAATTTTGATAAACGTTTGTCAAAATTGAAAGATTTTTTATAACCTTTCGATACTGATATTAAAACTGTAAAAACAATGAAGCTTAAGTTATTTTTACTGAATATTAAATTTTGTTTATCTAGCAACTTTTTCCCTGTCTACCTATAAGGATACGTTTTATCCTCGTCAGTAATAAGTACTTTCTAGGAACCCACAAGTCAGAAAATTTGTTTAATAGGGTAAGGAATAACTCTGTGGTTTTCAAAAAGTGTGCTTATTTTTCAAGTGGGGAG
The DNA here is from genome assembly GCA_963969525.1 of Ontholestes murinus. NCBI lineage: Eukaryota > Metazoa > Arthropoda > Insecta > Coleoptera > Staphylinidae > Ontholestes > Ontholestes murinus. Next base: position 38,940,891 of record OZ018395.1, read on the forward strand.
TTTCATTGTTCTTTTTCTTTTCCCATGCGAATCACCTTCTGTCTAGATCCTCCATAGAGAGGACAAAGGAAGGAAATTAAATCTACTGGAAATCAACAGATTAAAAAAAACAGGTCTTCTATTCAATAAACAATCTAAACTATCAAACTCCCCACTACTTAAAATGTTCACCCCATCATAGTGCCAATAGTTTTAACTATTGATAATGAGTTGACTCGAAATGTACATCTAGTAAATAAAAAACAATTTGTGAAGAAAGTGTTAGTATTTCAACACAATTTTACTATAATAATCTTCACGTAACTCAAGAAATATATTTCTAATATATACATAGTTCTAAGATTTCTAATTTTACTGTAAACTTTCATTCACCTGAAGATGCAATAAATTTTCGAAACAATTGTTTTGAAGGGTTATTCATAAGCTTATTAAACAAATGAATATGGATTTTCAACATCTTAACGCCTTATGAATTAACAAAGTCAGTAAATATTAGATCTGATTATCTTAGTATCATTCTAATTGGACATATCCTCATAAACTTACCAATCAATTGGACTTCAAGGCATTTGCAAATGGCGAAGGAGCACCACCTAGCTGAAACTATAATTAGCATCCTTGTCGCTTGATCCATATTTTCCAATAAGCATGGCATAAGGTCTCGAAGTAATCCACTAACAGCATCTACTGAGGGTTTATTGCCGACCATCAGTAGCTAGTATCTAAAACAAGTTTTCTTCATTTTACAAGTATATTAATCACTGATAAAACGTTATTCCTAATCCAGCTTAGTTAATGCCTAGTTGAAGGAGATGTGGAATTGCTATGCGTATTTTAAACATCTTCTTACAGTCTCTCTAAAAATACAAATTTGATACTGGATTTCAGGAAATTTTTATCAGATTCTTTTTCGCTGATTTTTTTTTTGACAGAAGGAAACAGTAACCAATAAAAATGTTCACGACTACATAATTTTTGGTGTAATATTCAAATCGGCAATCAAGACTACGGGTACATTTTTAAGTTCTCTAAGATATTAATAAACATTCATATGATTTGATAGTTCTTTTAATGCCATTTTATTTTTTTATATACATATAATTGTCAAGTTATTCCAGGGAAAAAATTAAAATAATTCATTTGCTATATTGTAAATGTCCGCATACAGTAAATGTATGAAGTATTTCCATGCTAGATCGATAGATCAACTATTAATAAAAATACATAATAGATATTGATTCTTAAATCAATAGCAAGTTTTACTGTTTTTTAGACCTCCAAAGTATTTAATCTACATGCAGAAATCGGTTTATATATTAATTGTTTAGGAACTGTTTACTTCATTTCACGTGATACTTTCTAAGCATTTTGTAGGTAAACATAAACCCCAATACCCCTTAAATGGGAAGGGTTTGTGAGAATCAAACATTTTTTTAAATAATTATAAGGGTAAACTTATTTATTATGTTATAACAAAAAAAATATTAATATGTTTCCCATATTTTTATGAACAAGACTAATATTGATTTTATAAGTCTAAACTACTCTATAAAGTAGCAATAAAATTAAAGGAAAGACCATCTAAAATATACTACTTCATTATTTAATTACTGTCAATTATATAGCTCAAATGAGAAGGTATAAAATAAATAAAAAAATAATAGACTATATGTAATGTTTTGAGTTAGAAGATAGTATACAACCAAATATGCATGTTTGCGAATCATTAAAATTGAAAGCCCCTGAATTATTTTGTTATTATAGTAGCAAATAATTTCTCCCAAAAGTACTTCAATATAACTTAAATAAGAAGACAGATAATTGATAATATATTTAATTTAATTAAGAAAAAATAGTAAATTAATTCAAAAATTACAAATACTAAATTATCTTAAATTTAAGTATAATTTAATATATAAAATTACAAGCAAGACAAAATTGCAATTATTACATAAATTAAATACCCAAAACTTGTTCATTATTTAAAAAATTAAAATTCGAAGAAACAATCACAGTACACTTCAGATCACTTACATACTATTCTCAATACAATAGTGTGGCCTAGACAAAGTGACTAAAGGCATAAGTGAATTTATTAACACTCATCCATTAATTAACCAAAACACAAACTCCATCTGCGTCCTAATACAAACGACAATTTTACTGATATATTCGTAAATATAATTGGGCCGAAATTAAATAACCTATTACAAAGACATTTCAGACACTTTTGTGAATCATTTCAAAGAAAATTTAACTTAGACGGTCAGTGACGCATTTGACAACGTTGTTTAAAAAAAAAACTCCTGATGACGTAAGAGTACTTCACTAGCTTGTATATATGGTTATGAAAATATCTCCAGAAGTAACCTTATACTTCATAATTTTTACCACATACCTCTATATCAATTTGGTTTCATAGAACACCGTTGCCTTTATCTATCCTTACATCAAACTGCCAGGCAACATACCTAAAAAAATCAGGAATTGGCTATAGTCTTTTTAGATATTATTTGGTCTGCTTTTCAAGTGTAACTCTTTAAAAATTTTCCTGCATATTCTTAACCTAATTGATCATTCAATTCAATTCAATCTAGACTCTTCAAGGTTAAAATTCGATATACATATTCCAACTTAACCGAAGAAACATTAACTTAAAAATACGAAAACATTTCGTAAATCTTCAACATGTCTCAATAAGACTATAAATCAAATCACTTATTGAAACAACTACTTCTCTGGCTAATAGCTCGATAGATATTGAATTATACAAACGTAATTTGCGTATTATAATATAGCAAAGCAACACTAATTTGGATGTATTTATTTCTGTTAAATAAACTTACAAAAAATTAAATATACGTTAAGTGAATATGGTGTAAGAAAATGTGAAAAATAATTGAATTTACGCTAATTTTATTATAATGATCTGGCAAAAGTAATTAAATAATGTAACAGACAAGTTTATAGACATCTGCAGACACGTATTTCGATTTCTCGATTTCATGAGTACAGCTTTAATATTTACTTGATTTGATATTCAAATGAAAAGTTGTAACTAATACAGAGAGATGTTTTTGTTTTTATAAATTGTTAAAATGGTAATTAGGGACCACCCCAAAACGGATATTTTCGTTGAAAAAAAATATACAATACAGTACTTTTTATATCAGATCTGTATATGACAAAAATATCTTCTCTTATCCTATAATATAATAATAACTATAATTTCTAGCGGTAAAAGTCAAATACTGTTACACATCTAAATATTTTATATCTCAATGACGAATGATATTGCTTATAAAATGAGACACAGACCGGAGATTTTTAGAATGGATTGAGTCTGGGGGCACATAATCTACAATATTCATTAAATCTTCAACCATCAAAATTAAAAATAATTTTATTAGTTTATTTATCAGAGTTTTTGCAATGAGTTTAAACGAATTTTTTTTCGGCGAAATATTTTAGTAAAACTCGAAGTAAAAAGAAGATTTATAAATACTACTGAGACTGAGGCCCTATTTGCCGTGGTCGAGAAAGAATTTACCAAGAAGAAGAGACCCAGATCAATGCAAATATAATAACTAAACATTATTTTAATATAAATTAAAAAACATAAAAGTATAGTTGAGTATCAAAATAAAACAAATACATAAAATACATAATTTAAGAAATAATAATTTATAAAATTTCGTATCTCAAAGTTGTTTTTTTGTCAGTTTTACTACTAATATTATATCTTCACGTAAGTCACCAATCAACATTAGTTGTACTACTCTTTTTGACTTTATTATTTAAGAAGTACTTAAATTTCCTTACTATTTTTTTGTTTAAAATGTTCTAATTGATGATTTTTAAAGTTTTAAAATTACGTTTTCTGGTTATATATATTTTTTAATGTATTTATTTATGAATAAAAATTATAATAGATTTTTTAAAGTAACAAGCTCATATGCACAAATAACACATGGCGGAAGGACCACGTGGTCGATAGCCTAACACTACTACTACTACTAAAAATTATAATGTAATTTTACTTTGTATAATGTAGTTTAAGGGAAAATGCGAAAGAGTATTTACTCATTGAAAGTATGTTTGCACATTCAATCTTTAATAACGATGGTAGCACGTAGATATAAAAATGTTCCTTATTTTTTTGGGTAATGCAATACAATCCCATTAATTATCTCTCTCTTTAGGATTTTATGTTGAAATTATTAGAAGATAACGTACAAGTCCTCGTTAATATATCTTTTCTCTGGCATCGCTAGTATTCTGGAATCTCTATTAGAGACGCCAACCGCTTCAACTCATTATTTATGCAATGATTAGTTTTATATATAGCAAGAATAAGATCGATGTGGAATTCTTCGTTCAAAATTATAGAGTATAGTCATTAATTTGCATTTAATGCATTTATGGAGATTGCACAATAACGTCACACCAATTTGCGTCCAAGTATCCGCGTGATTGGTAGCAGACGGGCGCCACATTCCGATTGGATATACATACGTGTTCACGTATCGTTCTGCGTAATAAAATTTAAAATTTAAAAAATTAATAATGGGAAATAATAAAATTCTCTATTAAAAATGTGGTTTCAACACGCGGTCGATTCATTGCAGCAGCAGCAGCAGTCGACGACGAGGAGGACGACGACGTCAAAACGGCCTTAAATCGATTTCGGGGGTCGCCGCCACCACCACCATCGCTGCCGCCGCCCGAACGCTCCTCCTTTTCGTTTCCTTGCACGCGCATTAAGTGCACACTCTCCTCCGGCATTCAAAATTCTTAATGAAACTTCAGTTATTCCGTCCTCTTTTCACGTCTTTAATAAAAGCACAATTAATTACCATCGCCGACGACGACGAATTCTCATCTTCTCATCGTGAATTAATCAAAAAATTCCTATCTTTTCAAATCAACAAAATATTTTTTTAAATATGTTTGTTTGGCGCAATTGTAAAGATAGTACTTAGTACTACCTTTATTTAGAGCTAGGTAAAAGTATTTGCAATTGGTTTCAGCTTGATTGATTTTACATTCCTTAATAAATAAATTGACCATAGGATTAATACTAATGTAAATTAAATGTTTATATTCTTTACAAACTTGTATTTCTTTTTTGAAAAACTATATTAACTAATTGAAAAATAAGTATTCCTAATCCAAAGAAATAGAATTTGCTTTGATAAATTGAATATGATTCAGATATATTATTTTCTATTTTTATGTTATTAAGAATGTCTCATAAAATAATACTGTGTAAATATTTAATTAAAATATTGAAAAAATGCGAAATAGAAGTTTTAATAATTTTATTTGTTAAAGGTATATTACGCTAAGAAGAAAAGGAGGGCGGCCCAGACACAGGGCGAGGACAGTTCGCATAAAAAGGAGCGAAAACTGTACAACGACGGCTACGACGATGATAATCACGACTACATCGTGAAGAACGGTGAAAAGTTCCTTGACAGATACGAGATTGACTCTCTGATAGGCAAGGGTTCCTTCGGACAGGTGGTAAAGGCCTTTGACCATGAAGAACAGACCCATGTCGCTATCAAGATCATAAAGAACAAGAAGCCCTTTCTCAATCAGGCGCAGATTGAGGTCAAACTGCTTGAGATGATGAACAGGGCGGACGCCGAAAATAAGTATTATATTGGTAAGTTGATATATTTTATAATATATAGTTTACAAAAATTTATTGTGGTTAAATTGGATTTACATATTGTATTAGTAATAAAATATACATTTTTATGTAAAGACATTGCGGAAACAGAAATAAAAATACACCAAATAGGTTGTATGTATAGAATGATCTGAAGATGTGGCTTGAAACTTTCCTATAAAATAGTAAATTTAGCTTACAAGGTCGCATAATAAATTCCCACCGACAATAATAAACAATAATAAAATATATATCATGAAATTTTAATATTAATGTCTTAAAAATGAAAAAGTAATATTGGCGCAAAGTAAAAGAAAATTTAATAAAGACAAATATATAATATACTTTCTTGCTTCTATGATTCTGTTTTGCCAACAATCCCACACTAATTATTATGTACAGGTTTAAAACACACTTGGAACGTGTGAAAATAATGCCATCAATTAAACGAATAATATTGACTAAATTTATTACAAAAATACTACATTTTTTAAAGAAAATTTTGACATTAATAGGCCACAGTAGTATGAAACAAGACTCCACATTAAAAAAAAATCAATTTTGAAGGATATGTAATAGTAGGCGCTCTTGATACCAGTAAATTTGCCGTTTCTTTAACAATTGCTTAAATAAAACATGTACATATAAACCTAAATTAATTGATACATTCTAAATGTAATGATTAGCAATATCAAAATACAATTTAGATTAAATATTTAAAATATTAACTACATATTTGAATATGTGTATATTTGGTTGCCTAAATTTACAATATGTTTTAAAAATATATAAATTTTTATAAAAATTGTTGTGTTTGTCGATTTTTATAAACATGTTAAATAAGTCGTTTTGGTATAATTATAATATTTATTACCTTTAAAAATAATAGAAAGTTAATATTGAATAAGCCTTATCAAAATCGGCACAATTCTTAACATGAACTTTTTTAGTGAAACTGAAAAGGCATTTCATGTGGCGCAATCATCTGTGTCTGGTGTTCGAGCTGCTCTCCTACAACCTATACGACCTGCTGAGGAACACCAACTTCAGGGGCGTATCCCTTAATCTGACGCGGAAGTTCGCGCAGCAATTATGCACGGCCTTGTTGTTCCTCTCGACACCTGAACTAAACATCATTCACTGCGACCTCAAACCAGAGAACATACTGCTGTGCAATCCAAAGCGATCAGCTATTAAAATCGTAGATTTCGGCAGCTCATGCCAACTAGGACATAGGGTAAATATTTAATATGTGTTTTGATCTTGATTTGATAATTAACATCTGTTTATGATTAGATATACCAATACATTCAATCAAGGTTTTATCGGTCACCTGAAGTCCTCCTTGGAATTCAGTACGATTTAGCGATAGATATGTGGTCATTGGGATGTATACTAGTGGAGATGCACACGGGGGAGCCTCTATTTAGCGGCGCCAACGAAGCCGATCAAATGAACAAGATCGTTGAAGTGCTTGGTATGCCGCCAAAATCCCTTCTCGATCAGGGTGGAAAGGTGCGGAAATTTTTCGACAAACTTCCTGATGGAAGGTAAGATTCATGATTTATTTGCATCCTCATTATAATAATTTGGAGTAGGTATATTTTAAGGAAATCCAAGGATAGCAAAAAGTACAAACTCCCGGGTACGAAGAAACTTCACGAGATCCTAGGCGTGGAAACGGGCGGTCCCGGTGGACGTCGAATTGGCGAACCCGGACACTCTATGTCCGATTACTTGAAGTTCAAGGACCTCATTCTGCGCATGCTGGACTACGACCCGAAAACGAGGATAACCCCCTACTACGCCCTGCAGCACAACTTCTTTAAGAGGACGGCGGACGAGGGCACCAACACGGCCAACAGCACCAGTTCGAGCCCGGCGGTGGTTAACCTGGATATGTCGTCTTCGAGCAGTCAGCATGGTAAGCGCACTCCGATCATTCGCTAACGACTCCCCGCATTTCCTCCCTCATTTCTCTTTTATGTGTATGTGCAGACATAAGCGGATTGCAGCGATGACTAACATAAAACAGCGGCACAGTGGTGCCGCACCTAAATCACACACAGGTACTAATATACCCCCTTGTAGATTTTCCATACATCCCCGAACTAGATAAAATTTTACTTGCATCAACATCATCACGTAGACATAACCAACCCAACTTCACCAACAATTAGCGTAGTTTAAATCTGGTCAGGAGAAAACAAATCTCTTGCAAAACAATACATATATTTTTTTTTAAATAATAATTTATTTTATTTCTGCATGTACATTAAAACTATTAAATGAAATAAACTTTTATATATAAATGCTAAAATAATAATAATAATCTTTATTGTCCAACGGAAAGAACCAGTAAAGGACAAAATTACAATTATTACAAATAATAAATGAACATAAAATAAGTAAACAAAAAAAATATTATTCTTAAAAAGAGAAATAAAAACTAAGATGAAGAGATATAGTAAAATTTAATATACCTTGATAAATAAAATAAATAAATCACTTGTTGACTCGAATTTTTTACGTTTACACTTTATAACAGTCAAGGAAAAGTAACTATTACTACAGCTATGGAAGTTTTAAACTACCTCAAAATGAAAAAAAAAGAAATATTAGTAATTTATCTTTGCCTCCATTTAAACTCTTTCAAACATGATTATATAACCTAATATCATTTTCTATGATACTTTATTTTTAATATTTTGAATGCAGATTGAACAAATTAAGGCTGGTATTATAAAGTGGTAGAAAAGAAATTTATGAAAATTATTTAAATATTTTAAGTTTAACATTTTTTTAAACTATCTCATTTTCTTTTTTCATTTTAATGATTGCAGTTATATCTCTCACCAAACTTTTTTTTGCCATATAAACAACACCAATTTTAAATTTAAAGCATTCCTTTTTTAATTAAACTAAGAAGTTCTGAGTGTTTTCCTCTAAATATTTTTAGTGAGCCATATCTCACTATGTTTACATTGCATCCAGTCATATGACAATTTAAAGATGTCATTATGCTTCAAAAAAGGTCTTGACAGTCTTGTGTTTGGTCTAGTCAATTGTGTGCTTGCAGCGTTCCAAAATGGAGATAAAACAAAGGAAATACGATTTATTCTTTAGTATTACGGTCAATAAAACATGGAAACCATCAATTCGGACTACTTATTCCATTGCCCAGGAACTGAAGATTAGCCAGAAAACTGTATAGAACCATTTGCCTAGGGCGGGCCTCAAAAAAAAGTTTTATGACTGCGTACCATATGAATCGAATTGATGAGTTAAGTGAAGATGATGCAATATAAAATAACTTGTAATCACTTTCTCCATAGTTTATTTTTATTTTGCTCTCTTGTACTTTTGTACTGTTGTACAGCTATTGAAAATGTTTACATCATAAACAAAATGTACATTTAGCAAAATAAAAATAAACTGTGGAGAAAGTGATTTCAAGTTATTTTGAAGCAGATGGTGAGTAGTGACGAAAATGGGTCTTATATAAAAACGAGCCCAAACAACGCCAAGCCTCATACATTATTAAATACGCGCCAGTAGCTCCGAGAGCATGAAAGAGAGGTTCTACGGCATCCCCTTAATAATCCAGACCTGCCACCAAGCGATTATTATCACCTTATAAAGCATTTGTAAAAATTTCATGATAGTACAAAATTGGCCTCAGGAGAGGCTTCTGAAAATGAGCTGGTCAAGTTTTTTACCAATAGGGACCAATACTTCTTCAAAATAGAGGAAAAAAGTCCTAGAACTTTTTACTTCATCTAATATTAAACATCATATACAGAAATGGCATGATTATTTTAGACTCAATTTGGAATATATAGTCTCAAAATTCAAAACACTAAATTCTAAATTAATTGTTAATACAGTTCATATGCAAGAGATTTGTTTGAATAGGAATGTTAGAAAATTTGGGAAAATTTGGAGTTCAATAAGACTACTCACGCAAAAACTAAAACATTACTCATATCATTTAATTTGAAAATATAATAATGTTATCTTATTTATTAATTATTATTAATATTTTGGTTATTTATTTTTACCCTTATTAAATTATGTAAGAACTAAATAACAATCTTTTTACGTGGGTAGTATATTTATTTTGAAAATATATTTTATTTTAAAGTCAAAGCATGATAATAGAGTATATGCTAATTGGGAGAAGTATGTAATAAAACCAAGTGGTATTTCCTGGCAGCAGGAGCATGCAATAGTAGTGAACTTGATGTGAATAAAAACTGACTGAATTTGTTTTAGGGTTAAATCTGGTAGGTAGACAAAGGGAGCTGCAGAATCACAGCAGCTACCAGCCACCGTCCACCGGATACAGCACGGTGGCAATGGAGTGCGACCCCTCGCCGTCGCGACACCACCCTCAGCACCCGCACCGGCCCTCCAGGTACGGGGGCGGCGGTCCTTACACCGGTTTCGGGCCGCCGTCGCTCGCTTACGCCCCGTACCCAGGCCACGTGGTGCCCGACGGAACGGCGCCGCCCAGCAGTAAGCCCCAGAACGGACCCACATCCGCAACCTCCGGTGCGCAGAACGAGCGCGACGAAAGCCCCATGGTCGGTGTGTGCGTGCAGCAGAGCCCCGTGGCGATACACTGAAGAAACTCGTGCCCTCGGACACTCAGTGATTTTCTACGAAGTGATAATAAAATACCTACATTAAACAAAAAAGAAAAAAAAACAGGACTAGTAATGCTAATTCATCGTCATCCCTCATCTTCATGCATCATCATTCACCGCTCACACACGCAAACTTTTAATCATCATCGTGTTTACTCGTAATAAACGATTATTGAGTCCTTTATGTGAATGGGAAGTGAACTTATGGTAGGGGGGAAAGTAAATCGTAGCAGTCCTGGCGTGCGCACGAAAAAATCCAAATAAATTTTTAATTCACCAACTTTTGTTGTTGGTAACAAACAAAGAACTAATAATACTTATTGATGTTAAAATAATTAGATGTCTATTAGGTCACAACTAGAATTTATATTAAATAAGTAAAGAATATTTAATTCTATTCAAATTTGAAATATAAAAATGTTTATTTTTGCCCAGCTGAATTGTTCAATGTTTATTTTTATTATATCACGATTTTGTTAACTATTCCCTTTAAGTGAGTACATAGTGGTACTACATTTTTAATACATTTTTTTGTAAATAACGAGCTTAACGTTGATTCTAAAATATGATATTGGTTACTGGGTTTCATATACTCCAAAATTGACATTAACTATTGGGTTTAATTTATACATTCCAGGTGATAATTTTGGAGTTATAAATTACTTATTAGAAAATCAATATATTCTATCCTTTAAACTGATTTATCTATAGTATTACATAAATAATATAATGTGTTACAAATATAGTTGAACAATAGTCAGGAGGTAATTTTAAAACATCATATAATTATGACAAAATAGTACATGCAGAACATGATTTTAAATAAAGTGTTTCTACTATTGACCAAATTGTAATTATGCTAAAACAATTACTCTCTAAATATTTACAATCTGAAGTAAAGGATAGAAGTAATCTCATTCCACGATACGAGCAAGAACATATTTAATAAAATCTGAATGTTTTTGTATCTGGTTTAGTTGATTACAAACTTAATTATTTCATTGCCTAACATTTAAAAAAGCTGTTATAATGATTCAAATAATAGGCAATTATAAATTAAAGCAAATTTTATTTTTATGTTATTACTAAACATTGAACAATATATATTCCAAGCTGTTGGCATTGTATAAGGAACTCTTATTTAGAAATAATACAATAATAAAATGTTTATATCAATTCTCATAGATTTACAAAAAAAACTGCCTAACTGTCTTTCACATAAAAATATAGAATATCACGTGACCTTTGAACATCCAACTATTTTAATAGCAATAATAATTACTTTTATGATTATACATTTTATATATCTGCAGATCTTAGGATGTTGCTTTAACAATTTTAAGCATTTTCTACGGGCGCACTGCACTAACATTCGACCCATTTCCCCTTAAGCCATTTACAAATAAAGCAAAAATAAGAAGGAAACGCGGCCGGTTTTCTTGAATAATAGGACGCATAAGTTAACGATTAAAGTAATTTATAAATAGTATTTAATTATATTAATGAATAGTGAAATATCTGATATGTATACATGTTTCCTATGATTTTTTTTTCGATTTTCTTTTTTAATAACTCTAGAGAGAAAGAAAGAGAGAATGGCTCTGGTTGATACGCAATCTAAAGTGGAAAAAAAACACCCACCATTTTTTCAAATAGCCCAAATAGTCTTTTGTAAATATTGTCGCTGCTACGGTGAATTAAAAATAAAAATTATATATACATATAAATGTATATATGCAAATGTGTGATGCTGGATGTAAAAAAAACATGTTCAATACAGGAATAATTTACTTATTTATTTATGTTGACGTGATACTGAAATATTTATTTTAAATATAAAATTAATTTTTTCGTTTTTTCTTAATTCGACTGATAAACAATGTTGTTTTATTTATGTATATATATTTGGATTGTTATGACCATTATTTAATGGTAATCCATATTTTAATCCAGAAATAAATACTTAGAAACATATATTTGAAAATCTATTTGTTTAATAAACAACTTATTGATAATGTATGTTTGTTTTTTAACACAAACAACCGTTTGTGTAATAAAAACATAAATGATTTACGCGTTTGTTTAAAAATATTAAATTTATGGTTTTAGACGCGTGTTTTCTTTTTGTCTGTAATACAGAATTTAGAAAGAAAGAAACTAAATCGAAATGAAATAAATAATTATTGTTTTTAAAAGTATTAATTATTCCCATATTGAATATATCTTCACCATCCTTTCCACACACAAAATTCAAGAAGCAAACTTAAGACTGATTTCGCTCCTCCAAGATAATAAAACGAAAATCGAGTCGAGAGTCGAGTGATGCACGCGCGCGGAAAACCCAAGAGGTGTAGTGAATTTAATAGGATAATTGAGCGCCGGCGAGAAATGTATACGTTATTTCACATAAGCAATTGTTGTCTTTTTCGTTGTTTGTTTGATTTCTTCCAGCGTGTGTTATTAGTAGGCAATCGGCGAGCCAGCTTAGTTAATACCGTGTTTAAATTACGAGGTTCACTTAGCCTAATTCAAAAGGCCTAAAAATGATACTTTTTATTTAAATATGTTTTAATAAATATCGATCCGCCACGGCCGGGTGATAATATTTTCAATTAAATATATTTTACTAAAAGCAATCGGTATTATCAGTTTACCGAGAGGTATATAATGAAAAAATATAGGTAGATGAAAAAAAAAACACGGAAAATCGTAGAACAGTGTTTACTTAAGACATTTGTAAATTTTTTAAGTGTAAATAATTTTGTACACAAAGTGATATGTTTTATGTATATTATGAGGATAGTTATAAATAAGCGTCTTATTCCTATTTTGTAGATTTTTATGTTATTCCTTGTTATAACACACAACACATACACACACATAAAATTTAAATGGTTATAATCAAAGCAGGATTACGGTGCTTGTAAAAAAATATCACTTGGACACCCTGAGAAATTAAGTATAAAAATGGAAATGGTAAATAAAGAATGATTATTAATTATTTATTTTTCACAACAGAGGACATGTTTTTAACTTCGATTCTTGAGGCTTCTACTTCGTTATTCATTTTGGAGTATAAAATGAAAATACTTAGTAACTTTGTTTATATAACTAAATCCAGTTATTCAAAGTTACCAAGTATTTACATTTTATGTTTTTAACTCATTTATACAATTTATGTGCAACAACAATTAGTCATCAGTAATGATTTTATTTAACTTAAAGTATAATCACAGGACGATAATTAGAGAATTATATTCATTTTACTCAAAAGAGTAACTGAAAAAACATGTGCACAGTGATAACCAAGAAATGCATGTTTTATTTAATCTTGTATATTTAATTTCAATATAATTAACCTGTATCATAAATACTAAATTTTTGTATATTTACAATAAGCATAATTTTTAAGAAGTTTAATTTACACCATTACTACACCAGATAATGAGAATGTTGAATAAGAATTTATTTTAATATCTAGAATGGTTGTGACTATATTTTTGGTTTGTTCTCACTAAAATATTAAGCAGAGTTACTTATTATTAAAATGATGTCTACATTATTTATTGTTTCTTTTATATTGCTAACTGTATTTTTTTTCTCAAGAGTTGCTCCTTGTGATATATTTACATGCATATCGTACGATAGCGACAATATTTTTTTTGTTTGAACCTTGTATTTTTTTCGTTAAACCGGGGCCTATACAATCCACTACTTCATCGTCGGTGGTCAATGTGTTCAAATATCGTAGCAAGAAAAAGTTTGTAAGAGAGGCCGCGACTGACTGCTGCCCAATAAATTTCACATGTTATATTTGTATATAAAGTAAAAGAGCACTAAACAAGTTATTTCATCACTCAATTATGTAAATAAAATATTAAATGTTTGCATTTAACGCTAAATTTTATTTGAACTAAACTATTTGTTGGTAAACCACAGTGTTTGACAAAAAGCATAATTTAACAAGATTTATTTGAAATTATTTTTGCTTTTTGAAATATTGTTTTATCACATTTCGTCACATTCAAAAGAATAAAAATAACTCCAATATTATAAGTTGCTGTTAAGTAAGCAATTGACGTAAACTTAATTATAACAACTTATAGCTTTCATAAGCAGCTTTTACTATAACTAACAACTCATCAGTGAAATGTACAATAAAGTTGTTATATGATATTTTGAAACTTCTTAAGTGTAAAATTAAATGAAATGAATCTACTTTGATTTTTTTTTTGATCTGTTTATTTATTTATCTTTAAATTTGTGTGTGAATTTCTTTTAGGAATAATTGAAATTCTAACTTAAAAGTGTATTACGTTACAAATAATTAATTATAGAAATTAAAAAATGAAGTCTATAATATGTACATTTCATTCAGTTTCAACTTGCTTATACATCTTATATGTTTAGACACAAAATATCTATACACTGAAAACAAAATTTTCTATTTTTTTTTTTACATATTTACTAAAAATAAAATTTATTGTTAATCACCATGGTTTGCCAGTATATTTGGTAGTAATGTTGCACATTATAACAACATTTCAGATTATGTAAGTGAAACAAACTCGAACCTTTTTTATTACATCCATAAAAATATTCAAATAATTAAAAACAAAAACATTTTTTATAAATATTTTATATTTACAAATAAATGACACTCTTATAACAATTAAGATTACGATGTTCCTTTTAATTACTTTCTAAATTGAATTCCGTTCAGTTTGAATTTTCCCATGTTATTATTTAAAAGTTTTATTCATCTTTATATATTTATTGTGAACAATAATTGGGCATCAGTATTCACGGCCGTTACATATAATAATAATGAAAAACCTGTATATAAATCTAAACTTAATCACTAGACCTGTATTTATGAAATAAACACTATTTATTTTAATTTGCAAATGTCATGTATAACTAACTTTAGTTGATGGATCTTGAAAAGAAAAAAAGGTAAATGCAAGAATGCAATTTGTAGAGCAGTCAAATGAATAATAGTGTAATTTATTGCATACAAAAACAACCATCATCTAAAAGAAAAATTCCTACTTGCTCTTTGTTATCAAATAAATTACTATTTAAACTTAAATATGTGATGTGTTTTATTTTACCTTAACATAGTTCCTTAGTAATCAGATAAGAGTCATTACCTTATTTTATTCTACTTTTCGTAACAATGGTAGAAATAATGTATATTGGTCTATTAGAAATTATTTACTATCCTAATAGTAAGAATGTTAACTTATTGTCCAAACTAGACTTGATTAGATATCATTTTTGCTAAACTGTGTAAGTACAATGAATTAAATTCTTACCTAACCTTTGGTGAAACATTTTTATGTAACTAAAACACCAAGTGTTTTAATTAATTTTTTAAAATTAAATTAGAACCAAGTTTTCTATTGATAACTTCAATTTCATGATTGAAATGCTTGGAAAGATATAATTTAGTTGTAAATTTAATTCATTAACATCCATGTCATTTTTAACTATTGCCGATGTGTTATCCACATATTTATAACAAACTCTCGGAAAGTTGGAAATTTTATTTCTGGCTACCTTTTCTAGGTTATTTAGGACTTTCAAATGTATTACAGTCCATGCCTTTATTAGTTTTATCTATCGAAATTGAATAGTTAAAATACCTCTCAGGATGTTCATCGTTTCTTCTAATGGAATGCTCGGAACAGGTGCTTTTACATGGAAAAATCTAGTTTTTCATTGAATAGCTTTTTCACTAAGAGTAATTTAATTTATAATTGAAAAATCATTATTTAACTTAAGTCCTTTAAATTCACTTACCAGTCATTTTGTTAAAAAAATGCATGAAATAATAGAAATAATTCGCCTCATTTATTGCTCGATTTATGGATTGTTGGCAAACAATATAACCTGGAGAGATTAAGATTTCTTGCTTTAATTTTAAATTTTAGTTTTTGTCAATTAGAAAATTGGTCTTTTAACGAATTCTTTAATTTCTTCTTATATGTATTGATGTGGTTTTTGGATTGCTGAATATATAGTCCTTTTCTAAACATTAGTTTTACTTTACAATTATAATCCCTTTTGTTCACTATCATCACAGCAGTTCCTTTCCTTTAACAGATCAAATAAGACACATCTTTTGGTTTTAACGATTACCTGTTCTTGCTGTAGTGTTTGTGTGGCTCTTTGTGAATTCCGTTGGTGTTTTTTTTAATTTTTCGAATTGTTTCTTTGACTGCTACCATAAAGGTGATGACATCATATATCTTAAGTTATTGTGCGATCAAATCTTTATTGTTAATTATTTCTAATAAGGGAATTTTTTTGGTTGATGATGAAGGTTTAGAATCTATCTTTAGTAGATCCATTTCTCTAGTATTCAATGTTCATTGGATTTATTGTGTATTAGTGAAAGGGTTGTTCTTCTGTGACTGTGGTGCCAGTAAAGACTTCAATTTTTTCTTTAATATATGAGATTCCTTCCTTATTTAGTAATGTTGCTCTCATCATTTCTTAGCGATTAATATCTATATATTTGTTATGAATTTTATAACTATATTTTATATAGCAACAGTGCTAAATAAAGTTTATTATTATTATTACTTCATTCCACTCGTAGCTTTCACTAATTTTAGGTGAAGGTTGTAAGCATTTATTTTATAGGATGATTTTATTGCTTGCAGTCAATGATTTCTTGTGACAACCATCTAGTTTTCCACTGAAACACCAATTTTGTTGGGTTTTAGTTAAATTTTATTTTCTGAAACTTACTTTGAATTAATTTTTTTTCTGCATTCTTCAAGAATTATTTTTCCACTTATACAACTTCATTTGGTTTTTAGTTTTAGTTACTGTTACTTGAATTAGTTGTAATCACTATAAATTTGTTTTTAATTTGTGTAGAATATTTCATGTAAACTTAAATCGATTTATAAAATATTACAATTTACAAATAATGACCAAGTTTCAAATGAATTATGATGTAATTTTAGTTGACAATCATCAATGGAAGGATCATATTTTGCATACTACGCTCTTAAGATGTGCAATAATACAAATATAAATTTTCTTGCCCAGAAAATATTTAATCATGTTCTGTAATGAACACTGAATAAAACACAGTAAGTGTTTTATTCATTGTTCATTATGAATTACCACGTAGTAGCAGTCGCAACCATCATTATGAATACATGTTCTGTAATTTTCTATTTCCTGTTATTTTTTATTATATTTATTTTACTTTATATAATTTTAATTGAAGGTTTTCTTTTCTTGATATGGAAAGTTGAAAAGCTTTTGGTAAAATTTCATTTACTAAAAGTGGATGTTTAAAGTTTCATAGTGCATTTAAGTTCTTGAAGCCAGTTTTATAATACACATATTTTGGTTATATGTTTTTTGTTTCCTTATTGTCCTTTTTAATATGAAGGACTATTTAATTTATGTAACTTGAACGATTCCACTAAATTACAAATTCAAGAATACAATTGATTAATACCACCGCCCAATTTTAAAAACATTATAATTAAATAATAAATGATTACACTTTATCATCCCAAAATAAAAAATTGTAGGCTTTTTTATTACGTATAATCAAATTATTGATTACAACTAACGTAAGGCTTGATGGCGTGCAAAGTGTTACATGGACAAATATCTATGAGCCCCATGAAGTCGTACATGTTGACGGACACCATCCACAGACGTTTTACGACAAAGCACTTGAGACAATGATGAGTTTTTGCTGACATCGGAACCGGCGTGCTTTTCAGGTTTCTCGCTGGTATCGTTTTAAAGTTGGGCATCACATTCACCTTCGATTCCTTAGTTTTTAGAGACATCTATAAATTAAAATTACATCATCTAAAGATTAATATTACAAGTGTGCTTGCTGTAATTATTTCAAACAACCTACAAACAGAATTTAATAAATATGCATGAGAACTTGGAACAATTATTATCTCGTTGATTGTCGAGGCACTTATATTTTGAAAATCCATTATCACTTAATAATAATAATAGTAAACTATTGATGATTTTCAACTTTTTATTTTACTCACTACAATTGTTTCGTTACACTGTAGCTTCTTCAGGAGGAGAAATAAAGTAGTAGAGTAAAATAAAAAGTTGAAAATCATTAATAGTTTACTATTATTATTATTAAATGGAATTATTACTCAAAATGAATATTGAAAGTAATTAAAATTGTAATATTCGTCTTTTAGAGAGGAAAATTAAACAAAATTCACACTTTCAATGTGAGTTTGAAGTTTATTAAACACATCCCGAAATCAAGGGAAAAATAAGCATCTAAATGCTAAACAAAATAAGTAACCAATCCTGAATCATATGAAACAGTGGAGGAAAGTATGGGTTTGAATGGAAGAACATATTTGATGCAAATGAATTCCGCCCTTCAGCATGCTGACAAAATTTGTATTTTATATAACATAACATATTTTAATATCAGTAATAATCAATATATTCAATGGAGTTTAAGATATTTTTTTTTGATGTAGAATAATGATAGATGATGGAGTAGAATAAAGATACAACGCGTTTAACATTTCTCTGAGTTTGAAACACATGGGTATTTTAAATATTCAATTAACCTAACCTAATTTACATAATAAATTGAAAGGTTTTAATAATACATTTTTTTTAATTTGCAGAATCTAATCTTCATTAGAATAGAATCTAAGAGAAAACTCTACAAAGTTAAACGTATTCTAATAAAATATGAGTACACTTCTTACCTTGAAAATATTTGATATATACGTCAAAATAAAGTTTATATTTGTTTTGTAAAAGTTCGCGGTGATCGCGATTAGTTCTAAAATGTCAAAAATTTCAGTTCTCAAATGGCTGCCATCCAAACGTACTTTCTCTTGTCGATCATCGGATCTGCACTTCTGTGGACTGGGTTGTATTTCTGTTTAAGAATATTCACCAGCACTAAATCGCCCGAGTTCAGCAACAGGATAGTTACATTGCTTCATGGTTCTGCGATGGCGGTTTGGGGAGCCAGAGAATGTTTTGTTGAAGGTTGGATCTTCAATTATCCTGAAATGCCCTCAAAGTGCTCTCAAGAGTTAGCGATGATGGTTAGTTTAGGTTACTTTATTTTCGACCTTATGTGGTGTTTGTACTACAAGACTGAAACAAACTTAATGATTGGTCATCACGTCTACAGTATATTCGCTTTGTGTCGATTACTGGTCAAACGAAGGCATTGGGGCCAGGCTGGTTGTGCTCTAGGGGGGATGGAAGCTACGAATCCGCTGCTTCAACTGCGCTGGTTTATCAGAACCTATGGACAACATAAAACTGTGGTGTTCGTGGCAATAGAATGTATTTTCGTGTTTACTTTTCTTGTGTTGCGCATATTTGTTGGTACCATCATAATGTGGTTTCTTCTGTTTACCGAGCCGTACGATTTGGAATTTAGACTGCTCGCCATTTTAATTTATATGGTGTCTTGGGCTTTTGTTTATAATATGTGCGCGTACATGCAGAAAAAGTACTTTCAGGATGCCATCGATCCGGACAGTAGTATTTCTCCTGTCAGATGAATTCTTTTTTATTAAATTTACCTGTATGCGGAGCTAAAAAAAATGTAAATAGATTAAGTTTAATTTAAATGGTAATAAACATTTTTGTACAATACTAACGGGAGACTAGTTTTGCTCGCCAGCTTAATTATTAATAATAATAGTTACAATATATATTAATATTTATTTTGTTTATATTTAGTTTTTTTTTTCGTATGAAATATGAGAGAAATATAGAGTTATTAATTAATTCATTACTAAAACACAATCACTGACAATTATATTCGGTGAATAGTCCTGTAACATTAATGTGGATGAAATATTAACAAAAGTTTCTTTACGGTCCTTCGAAATAGTCACCTCCCATAAATATACAGCGCTAAGATCTGCTACATATGTCCTGAATACTTTTTAAGAAGGCTTCTTTTGGAATGGAGTTCAAAAGCCTCGTCACGTTTCGTTTGGTGTCAGGAATATCATCAAATCCCTTTCCTTTCATCACTTTCTCCTTAGTAATAACCTTCAAATCCGTTTGACATCCTCTATAGTAAAATTATCAGCTATTTCAATTAAATTTGAACCGTTTTTATTTTAAGAGTTAAATTTATTATTAGCATTTAACATTAATTGATAATAATTTTGGCAAAATGTATCCGAGGGCTTTTTTGGATTGAATTACGTTGTAGCACTTCATAAAAAGGTGAAATCAAGAAGAGGTAACGACCGAGTATAAATAGTAAAAAGGTGCATCACAAAACGACAGCACTGACAACCAGCAGCAGCAATGTAATATCAAGGAAGTAGTGCTTGGTTAGGAAGAAGCTGCGTTAGGATACCACATAGAATTGAACAAGATCAATGACAGAAGACTATGTCCTCTAAGTCACGAAGCCTAGTAGCAAGTAGATAAGGTAGACTCCTTCATGATCCTCTCCAATTTACTCAGTTCATATAAACCTTTAATTAATTACATTTCAAATCTAAAGGCAAGTTAAAAAATGGTGATGTGGCCATCATAGTACTTTCCCTATATTTTTCTCGAAAACTATGATTATAATAATTTGTTTACTTTTTAATTTTATATAGTTCCAGTTTTTAACGACAAAACCTTAAATTTGAGTTTCATCTCAAACAGATCATTCGTTTTTGAGATACAGCGCCCACAGACATTTTCATGCACGAAAACAATACTCCCTCCTAATTTATATAGGGAAAGTAAAAAGCATTCAAATAGATTTAGTAACTTAGTCTTAGGATTAGTGCGAGATTTTCGCAACGCAAAAAGGATTTGCTTTGAAGCGAAATAGTTAACAAAAGTAAAGTAAATTAATTAAGCATCAAACAAAATGTATCAAAAGAGGTTTGATCTATGGTAATTAAAAGAATTAGCGGCAGTATAGATGTGTGCTATAGTGGAAATGAGACAGAGAGTATGAAAGATAGACAAGGTAGAAGTGAGAATGACAATGAGAGAATGAATATAAAGCGGAGAGGAAGAGAAGCTAGAATTAAGAAACAAGGATATCTGAAAGGAAAAAGATACAGGCTCTGGAAACAACGAATAAAGAATTAAGAATGTGTAGAAGTAATTAAGAAACGTGAATTATTTTAGAAAAGGAAAAGATAATGGTTTGAGTTTACGTGATAGAATTGCAAGAGGAGAGGTGAAATTAAAAAAAAACAAGGAGAGCAGCACGCATGGTCGGACTGAAGGCTGAGATGTGGAAGGAGATAGGAAATAAAAAAAAATCTAAATCAATTTGGAGAGGGGAAACTAGAATACTGGCATTATGTAAAATGGAATTATGTACCCAGTACACAAAGGGTAATGAGTATTAAGTATGTTCAAAATTACTATGAGCGTGGCGAAAACCCGGCTAGTAAAAAAGTGGTGAAAGGTGGTTTGTTACCAAAATCTTACCAAGGGGAGGAGGGGAGTAAGAGATCTTTATTTTGACATGTAGAGTAGAATGAGAGAGAGAGAGAGAGTAATAGAAAAGAGAGGATGGGTGTATGCAGTGTCTAGGAAGAGTTTGCTAGAATGTCTAAGAAGGAAAGGAGTGAGTGATGGAATGATAGAGTTGATAAGAAGAGTGTATTGAGAAACGTGAGTTTTTGCAAAAGTGGAAATAAATATATCATATAAATTTAGAACATGGATGTGTGTAAGGCAGGGATGCCCGTTAAGTCCTTTGCTATTTAATTAATATGAAAGATATATTAAGGAGAGTGGAATTATATATGGATAAGTGTAAACGTGGAGAAGACAAACCGATGAGGTTTAGGAATAAATGAAGGAAGGGAGAAGTAAAAAAAATAGAATGGAAGGGTGAGGTAATTTAAAGGATTAATGTATTCAAGTATTTACGCCTTATCTTTAAAAGTATAGGCGGGTATGTGAAACATATAAAGTTGGTGCAAGGTAAGAAAAGGAAAGCTTGGAGTGCTGTGAGAGAGAAGTGGGGAAATGGTTGTGGAAGTCGTTTATTAATGCCTACTAGAGATAGAGCAGCTGTGGTACCTGAAGAATTACCCCAAAAACTAAAAAGTCGACTCCAGGATACATAGTGTTTCAGAAAACAAATAAGCCTGTATTATGAGACAATGGAGAGAATAGCAAGTTATGAAATTAAGTTGTGTGGATTAGAGGAGGAGATACTGATAAAAGAGGTATGAAAAACCTATATGTAAATGAGGATTAAAGCGAATGTGGCAAGTGCAAGTACATAAGTATCAGCTAGGATAGTATGGAGGTAGAGGTCACCTTGGCAAGAACTAGATGTGGGTCAAAAAATGTAACTGAGTGGATGAGGAAAGATGGGTTAAAGACAATAATGAAAGTGGGGTCGGAAAAGATTAAAGAAGGAAATGACGGTATTATAATTATATTATATATAATATACGCGTGAATCGAACTATGATCGTTTTATTCGGGTTGATACTTAGTCCTTCCCGAACACACCAGTTATTGATGCTATTCAGTGCTTTTTGCATTAGGATTGTAAGAATGCCTTCAAGCTTGCCCCTGATTATTACGGCGATGTCATCTGCGTAGCCTTGGGTTATAAAGCCCTTTCCATGCAGTTCATCCAGGAGTCCACCCACCACTATTGACCATAATGTGGGGGATTAAACTCCCCCCTGAGGACACCCCTTTAATACAGTCATAGATACTGTGGATCATGCAAGACAAGCCGTTACTAGTCGGCTTTGAAGCATTGCTTTATAGTAGAAGGATATAGTCCTTTATTTATAGCCGCTCGTTTTATTGCAGAGAATGAGGTGTTGTCAAAGGCCCTTATGTCTACAAATATTCCGATTGCTATTTCCTTGTATAGGATGGCTCGTTCTGCCTCTCTTCCTAAGTTGAAATTACGACATCGCCGTCGGACAGAAAACACATCCTTCCATTGACGTTAAATATTGTAAAGTCGCACATTTTTTGCGTTGAAAAATCTATATTCGTCAATAATACTATCAGGTTCTAGTTGTAAAGCTGTTGTTTTCATATTTTTGGTTTTAAGGATTCTGCATACTTCTTAAAAGAGATTAGATTCAATATGTTTTCCTTGATCGAAACGACAAATAAGGGGATAATACTTCTGCGATTATTAATGCTTCTTAGTTTGCTAATGTGTGCAGCAGAAAAAAGTCCCGGAGAACGAATTTACAGAAAATATAAACGAATAAAATAAGTGTAATATAATAGCAGAGAATTGGAGCTACTTTTAGGTAGCTGGGATAACGGGATTTTTGAGTATACAGGGTTATTCACGCTATACGGCACGGAATATTGTGGCCAAAATACGTGACTTTCAAAAAGTTTCACTTTGGGGATATATAGGGGTCTATTAGGGCTACTTTTTAAAATTACTTTCATAATATACAGGGTGTCCCAAAAACCCTAAAAGTATCAAAGTTGTGTTTTTTTTAATGAAACACCCTGTATTTTATTGCATTTTTAGATCCTTCGATCAAAATAAGTGTGTGTTTTAATAAGGTTTTTATTACTTAAACCTAAAGGTTTTTGAAATAATTTGAATTTTGTAAAAATTTAACCTAATTTTCATGTTTCAAATACTTAAAAAGTAATTAAGTTATGCATACCAAATTTACACTGAAATGTAACAATAGATCATATTTTATTTTCCAAGTATAATAATTTTGACATCTTATACCGGGTGTAAAAAAATTGGAATTAAACAAATGAGAACTTTAAATGGCTATAACTTCATTTATTTAAATGGAACGCTATACTTATTAATTTATGAACAAATGCACGTTTTAATTAGCTATCGAATGGTATTGATATCTTAAATGTTAAGTCTTCTCGTTTTGACAGAAAACGCCAAAATATTGTTTGTTGCACCGTTTTTGTACTTTTTAAGTAAAAAATTTAATGTATCTAGTTTTCCATCGTATTTAAAAACGTAAGATAATTAATTTAGTCTGTTACTTTAGTTTAAAAAGCCTGTCTTTTGTTATAGTTGTGTTATTTTGCGTTTTTATGTTAGATCGTTAGTAATTGTTATTGTTTGAACATCGTTGTTGTATTTAATAGTAAAAAATGAAAATTTACACAGATTTTCTTATACTGGGGTTTTTATAACTGACACTCTTTAAATTGGTTTAATAGTCTCTCAAAAATGGCTGGCTTAGGGTGATTTCTTTGGGGAAACCTTTAAGTATAAACTCGACAAGCCAATAAATAATTTTGATGACATTCTCCAAGCATAAAGATAATGCCAATATCCCCTTCTTTTGAGTAAATCTTCATTTTTTACCAAAAAATACAACAGCGATGTTCAAACAATAACGATTACTAAAGATCTAACACAAAAATGCAAAGACAACTATAACAAAAGACAGACTTTTTAAACTAGAGTGGCATACTAAATTAATTATCTGACGTTTTTAAATACTAGATACAATAAAATTTTTACTTAAAAAGTACTAAAACGGTGCAATAAACAATATTTTGGCATTTTCTGTAAAAACGAGAAGACTTAACATTTAAGATATAAATACCATTCGATAGGTAATTAAAACGTGCATTTGCTGATAAATTAATAAATATAGCGTTCCATTTAAATAAATGAAGTTATAGCCATTTAAAGTTCTCATTTGTTTAATTCCAATTTTTTACACCCGGTATAAGATGTCAAATTTATTATAATTGTAAAATAAAATATGATCTATTGTTACATTTCAGTGTAAATTTGGTATGCATAACTTAATTACTTTTTAAGTATTTGAAACATGAAAATTAGGTTAAATTTTTACAAAATTCAAATTATTTCAAAAACCTTAAGGTTTAAGTAATAAAAACCTTATTAAAACAGACACTTATTTTGATCGAAGGATCCAAAAATGCAATAAAATACAGGGTGTTTTATTAAAAAAAAAAAAACTTTGATACTTTTAGGGTTTTTGGGACACTCTATATATTATGAAAGTAATTTTAAAAAGTAGCCCTAATAGACCCCCATATATCCCCAAAGTGAAACTTTTTGAAAGTCACGTATTTTGGCCACAATATTCCGTGCCGTATAGCGTGAATAACCCTGTATAATAATATAATTTTTCTGCGATATTACTAACTGTAAATTGGATTGTATTCGTATTTAAATAAAAACTAGTTAATATACAAGGAGTTACTGCCATTAATAAATAAAGGAACTGCTACAGCATCATAGAAAAAAAGTTTTTTAACAGCAACTCAGGTGTGAAGCAAGTACATTTCTTACAGGCAGTAAACAACACTCTGATTCGAACTTATGATAAGCGCTCGAGTACTCTCGATTTTAATTTAAACCCGAAATTTACTTGGACATTTATAGTGACCGACTCCACACATTCAATATTAGGGGCAGATTTTCTCAACCCAGCCGAGGCCAGTATAATTACACCTGCTATAAACGCAATCGATTGATCCATTGACATACCCACCAATAAGTAAACCACTTGTTTTGAACGCACTGGTCACACTTTCGGTGCAACACATCCTTACACAAGGTCAATCCGTTAACAGCAAATATCGGCGTCTATCGCCCGAAAAACTATATGTGGTAAACAGGAATTTGTCGAATTATTGAGATTGGGAGTGGTTAGACCCTGGTCTTCACCATTACTTATGGTAAAGAGAAAGATCTTGGAGACCCTGTGGGAATTATATATTACTCCTGGACGGTGCTACAGTTTTTTTCAAAGATAGACCTCCAATCGAGGAGACCGTAATTCAAAAAACAGCAATAACAACACCTTTCGGACTATTTGGATATGTAAAGATGCCTTTTGTGTTAAGAAATGTTTAATTATTATTATTAATCTTTCCAGAGATTTATGAACGAAGTATTTTTTGGATTAAAGTTTTGTTTTGTTTACATAGACGATGTCTTAATATTTAGTAAATCACTGCTCGAACATAAACATCATCTCCGCATAATGCTGACAAAGTATGGCATGGTCAATTTGTTAAAAACTCAGTGGAGTTTTTAGGACACGTGGTTGACATGTTAACGGTGGCGGCGGAGGAGACGTCCTGGTGACGGACTGGCAAGGAAGTAGCACCGGTGGTACTTTCTAGAACCAACACGCACTGGAGGCGGCACAGGGGTCCCTGGCGAGGCTCACCATCGATTAACAGCCGCAGGCTTCGATTTCTCGTCTGTGCTACTTGCTTGGGCTTCCACGCCACTCAACGAATGGGCACTGGCTAGCTGTGAAAAACGTAAAAGAAGAAGAGAAACATGTGTAAATTAAATACGGAGCCAGAGAAGAAGAAGATATATTACAAAGTAAGAAACATAGAAACATATACAATTAAATTAAAAGACAAGAGGTAAACTGAACGCCGGTAACAGACAGTAAAGGAATTTTACCTTTACCTTCTAGAACAGAAGTTATCACGTCATTTTCTCCTCCTAAATGCCAGAAGGATTAATTATTGTTTTTAGGGATGATTAATTTTTATTATCGCTTCGTACCGGATTGTGCAAAAATTTTACGACCTCTCAACGCCTTAATTGATAACTCAATCCCAAAGAAACAACCGCTATCACGTCAGGGTTACCAGTTGTAGTAGTTCCTTTATTTACTGAGGTAGTATCAATACGTCGACTGATTGACTGGAGCAATCCATTACTATAAAGATGTATCACCATAGTAATACTCTTTTACATCTACTTTACAATTTACCTAGCAGAACCTCTCTCACAGTTTTTTAAAGGTCAACATACATAAATGTCTATCTGAAGATCCATTGTGTTCTCCATTACCTTAGATGTTGTTAGTATAAGGAACTTGCATCTATGATTCATGACAGAATTTTAATTTAAATATGTGTTTCAGCAGGACATTATGAGAGATTTCCGTTAAGTCTAGTATAAAATTAACTCTTGTTAATATTTTAATTTCTTTTCCCATACTGGATTGTAATTATTTTTTAATTTAACAGGAGTTTTAAAATACTCCTATGATCTTTTTTGATCATTAATAACAATTACAAATTGTTTTAATTTCCATTATTATTTATTTAAATTACACCATTCAACTAATTAATTGAGATACTATTGCAGGTTAACGAAGTCATTTAATTTTGTAATATTACTACAAATTTTCAGATTATCGGCATTATAGGCTTAAGAAATTAAATTTTTCTGTTACGTTACTTATAAAAAGTAGGATCAGCAGAGGAGCTAAACCTAACCCCGCGGAACACCACTAGTAAGGGTATAAGCTTTAAATATACAACTCTCACAGTAAACGTATTGCTGCTTCTTTGTGAGATAAAATAAACTACACTGATAATGTTTGAATTAATGTCATACATTGCTAGCTTTTTGATAAGAATTTAATGTGATATGATATCTGTTGAATTTTGTATTTGTAGGTATAATCTGGAATGGCCCCAGGTAGGTTCCGTAAATGAAAAATAATATGTACTCCTTTTGAACACTATTTATTCTTTATTTATTTATAACAATATGCGTACAAAGACGTGATCGCAAGCGTAATCGCTGCCCGTATCCAATGCACATGTATCGTCTTACCACGAGATAACATCTATGTAACGCAAGTAACATACCATAACACTCCCTTTAAATGTTTTCTTCACAATTAAACATGTATAATAACACTTAAAGAAATACTGATACAGTATAGGGTTTCTGAATGTTTTTAATATTGTACTACAACAATGTTTCACCACACAGTGGCTTCATCATTTTCATCTACCTGATGAAGCCACTGTGTGGTGAAACATTATTGTAGTACAATATTAAAAACATTCAGAAACCCTATACTGTGTCAGTATTTCTTTAAGTGAAGAATTAAACATGTATTTAACACAAATCAATTTACAAATCTAATTTTATTACAGGTTTCTTTATTCTACTTGATCTTCTAATACTAGGTAGCTCAGAGTTTTCTGAACAAATGTTTTGGTTTGTCATCTGACGGTTCGTTATTTACCTCAGTTCTTGGAGTATGTACGGGTAGGGCGACATGGGGAGGTGGTTTTTAGTGGATATACCCGTTTCATAACGGGGGAGTCATACACTCCGTCTATAAAAGATTTTCCACCTCCCGGCCACAAAAAAGGTAAAATTCTATCTAATTTGGATTTTATTACTCGACCAAATAAAATTATACCATATTATCTTTAAAAATTTGAAACTCTACTGATTTGAATTGCGTTACACAATCAGTAACAAAAAATCTGGTACCCCAAATCTCGAAAATATTGATAAACAAGTCTCTACTTGGTGTAAGAGTCTACTAAAATTAAAAAATAATGCCCCTGAAAAGAGCCAACAAAATCACAATGAACTCTCTCAAAAGGTTTAGTAGAAGGTATCCACGTATGGTGACATTTCGGTGGATTATTCCTTGTTTTGAATCAACTAGAGCAGTTTTCAGTTATTTCTAAAATATCTTTATCCAGACCTGGTCACCAACAATAACTTCTTGCTAATAGTTTCATTTTTGTTTATCCAAAATGATCTACTTCCCAAGTGATTCTGGAATATACACACGTAATCCACCCATTATACAACTGTCTTGTAAAGGAAATTCTATTTGGTCGATATTAATTTGGCAAAGCTGTTTTGACTGTTTTTAAACAATACAATAATTTAGATACCTCATTATCATTTTTGGTGTGATATGATAAATCGTTTACTAAGATTGGTAGTGTTTTTGCTTGGTTTACATTAAATATTTCTACACGAATAATTAACTTCTCAGTTAACCCGTGGTGAAACATTTTTATGTTAATAAAAGCATTAATTAATTAAGCACTTGGTTATGTTTCACTATTTTTATATTTCTCCGACTAGTTTCGACCGTTTGTCATTCTCAACATAACATAACATAACATAACTCTTTGAGAATGACCAACGGTCGAAACTAGTCAGAGAAATATAAAAATAGTGAAACATAACCAAGTGCTTAATTAATCCTTTTATTAAATATTTGTGCTTCTTCTAAATTGTTCTTAATGATACAATGACTTTTCGTATTTTTGTATTTAATGTTATAATTAAATGCTTGTAAAAATGTTGCATAATGTTGCATCATAGCTGTTGAAAATATTGGAAGGTTTTTGCGGGTTAAATATTTAAACTAACGCATTACAGTCTGTAATTAAAGTGAACCATACAGGTACAGGATTGAATTTTTTATACCAAAAATTATAGCATAAGCTTCTCTGTCTACTTGAGAATAACGTTTTTGCGTATCTGATAAGGTCTGTGAAGCGAATTGTATTGGTTTTTCCCTTCCGTCAAGAAATAGATTTGACAATATTGCTCCTACCCCTACTGAACTGTTGTCAGTAGCAAGTATTAGTGGGAGTTTGGGGTGTAAAAATAGTAATTTCTCTTTTATTGTAATTAAATGATTTTTAACAATTTTGATTCCATTTCCATTGAGTATCTTTATGTAACAGATTATTTAATGGGAATGTAACTGAATTTAAATTTTTAAAGAAATAGTTAATGTAATAATTAACGAGTTCCAAGAATGTACGTACCTCATCTGGATTAGAGGGTCGTGGGATGTTTTGTATTGCTTTCTTTTGAGATTTTTGTAAACCGTCTTTTGTAATTTTATAATCACAGTATTCAATTTGGTTAGAAATTAATGTAAGTTTATCAAGATTTACCCTAACATTGTATTCGTGAAATCTATTTAAAACTTGTTGTAGTCTTTTAAGATGTATTTCATCATTTGGTGCCGTAATCCTAACATCATCATAAAATATTGCTACTCCCTCAATGCCTTGTAATATTATTTCAATAGCCTTTTGCCAAATTGCAGGTGCAGAAGCTACTCCGTACATTAAACGAGTAGGTTTTAATAACCCCTTTATAGTATTTAAATTAAGTAATTCCCTATCGTCTGGGTGTATTTCTAGATGTAATGTCTAATTTTGAAAATTTTTCTTCTCCGGCCATATTTGTGAATGATTCATCAATTGCTGGAAGTGGGTAATCATCAACAATTAAACTTGGGTTTAGAGTTGGCTAGTAATCGCCACAAATGCGAATTTGACCATTCGATTTTACCACCGGAACGATGACACTACCCCATTCACTTGAATTTACCGGTTCTAAAATGCCTTGTTCAATTAAAGAATTTAACTCATCTTTTACCTGCTCTTGTATTGCAAATAGAACTGGTCGACTTTTCGCGAATATTGGTGTGCTTTTTTTCTTCAATGGTAAGCGTGCCTGTATATTTGTAATTTTCCCAACACCATTTTGAAATAATGATTTATATTGTAAGATAATGGTCTGTAACTTTGAATCTACATTTGTAACATTTACTGTATTTATTTTAATAATGTTTCTTAAATTCAAATTTAACTGACGAATCCATTCTCTGCCAAATAATGGATTATTATTTGAATCTACTATATACATATTTAATTTATTAATTGTGTTTTGTTACTATTGTATAACCTAGAACTTTTAAAGATAGTAGATAGTATTTATTTTATCCATTATACTTACATAAAAAAATACAAATATATATTACAAACATTCCTTACAAAAATTTTGTTCGCACATGGAAAATGTAAATCAAAATCATTCTTACTCAAGTTCAAACTTTACAGGGGTACAGAAGAATTTCTTTCCTAGTGCTGATTCCTCGCCTGTAGAAACTTCATGTAACTCGAAAACATTTTCATTCAGTCCACTCTGGCTATGGTGTTCTGTATCATCTGAAATTTCATTACAATAATTTATTTTCTTCTTTTTAAAACACAATTTTTCTAAATGACCTATTTTCTTACAAAAGTTGCAATTTGCATTTTGAAATTTACATGTTTGTGCTAAAAGTTTTGGGTGTGTGGTGACCAACAATGTTTATTATTTGCCGCAGTTGTATTTGCTGTATTTTTCTTTGTAGTGAATTTTTGTGAATTTGTTCCTCTTGTTTTACATTTCCAGCCTATTTTATGTGTTGTGTTTGTCAAGTTCCCCATCACGCTCATTTGTATTTCCATGGCTTCATAAGCCCTTGCCATCTCCCGGACTTCATCAAGATTTATCCCTTCTTTTTCCAAAAATTTGTGGCGTAGTTCAAATGATAAACATTTTTTAATAACTTGATCACGTATTTGTTCGTCTATGTTTGTGTAATTGCATTTTTTTCCTTGCTCCTTCAACTTCCTAATGAACTGCTCAATAGTTTCACCTTGTTGCTGCTCGAAACTCCTAACGACGTACCTTTCATATACTGTTTTTGGCTTAGGTGAGAAGTATGCATCGAGAGCCGCCATTGTTGTCCCGTATTGGTCTGTTGACGCAGTGTTTTCGGACGCCGGTAATGTGCAATAAATATCTTGCACATGGTGTCCTGCACAGTGTAATAATAAATTCTTCTTTCTCATATCGTCAGTCACTCCCCTTGCACTTACGTATATTTCGAAGCTCCTTTTCCACTTTATCCATTTTAATCCTAATGATGCACCCTCCTCGTGTCAAAAAGATTCAGTGTCTTATCATCTTCGTGTATAGGGTAAACAGAGTTAAAAATGTCAGCAAAACAGTTGATTATGTCTGTGTTCTGTACCCTAATCATTCATGGTCCGAGGGATTCTAGTTCGACATTTTGTCAAATTTATATATGACCAGAGATGGAACATCTTTTAATTTATCTTCGATATTGCTCATATAAGAATTCTTGGATGGCTTATTTAACTGTTTTTATTCATTCTTCTATTATTTCTGTGATGGATTTATATCTACGGTAATTTGAACATAATTTATTTTTTTGATTGATTTCAGAAATAATTACTTTATTAAACTATGGTGGAAATTTATTATTCCTACTAGAAGCAGACTTAGGACTGTTTGTATTAAATGCTTTATAGAGTTTCCCATACAAAAAGTTACATGCATCATCATCATCACTTGTTGTGTTATATAAACTTCTCCACTTTACTTGAAGTTGTAATTTTCTTATTTTTTTCCTATACAATTTAACGGTGAATATTTAGGCAACAAGATTTCACAAAGCAGTGCAAGTTTGTGTATATCTTCATTTAATAAAGGCTCATATTCATATTCTTTTTCAACTGAACATTGTAAATTATTTCTAGCTAAAACTAAATCTAAACATAGGTTATATTTGTTTTTTTAAGTTTATTTGTTGATGTTTCCGTATTATTTAATAGATGGATATACTCGAAAATATTAAAATCTTCAAAAATAATAGTTTTTTTTGTTAAATCAATTTGAGTACATAAACAATTAAACACTTCGTTGTAAATATCAGAATTAAGATTCAGTGAAATATAAATGCAGATAATAATAATGCGTTGTTGATAAGCTCAACAATACATCATGTATTTTAACTGTTAATTTATAAACAAACACTTATAAATTATTTACAAATATCGCGCCCTCATAATTATGGGAGGCACGCCCGAATCTCCGGTGCACGAAGTTTAACAAAGACTTTTAACTGTTATAACTAAGAATAAAACCTCAGTATTTATTTTATATACTTAAAGTAAAAACAACTTAAGAAATAAAGGTCACTTTACTCACAATAATTCATTATTCTACAATTTATTCCTTCTTCTTTAGAATTTTATATTAGGATTGTTTTTAACCATTGTTTTCTATTACTTATTCTTGTTTAGATTGGCTTATGATTTATTTATGTACTTCTATTATCTGCAAGTATTTTTTAGGAAGATAAAATTCTGAGTTTAATAATATATTATACTTAGTGATATTATTTTAATACAATTAAATTGCTCTATAATATAATCGTATGTTAAAATAGACGTTTCTATTTGAAATGGCAGACAAGGGTGTCAACTTTTCATCCTTTTATGAAAACATTAGTATTTATATAGTGTCTTTCAGTTTCAAGAGTAAAATACATTGACATAGTTTACTTTCTATTGTAGAACTGTAATATTTTATTAAAAGACCATGAGACTAAGTGCTACAAGAAGGTTTACATCTATTGAACGAAAATTGAATTTAAACTGATTTCATTGAATTAAATTAGCAAAAGCAATTGAGTAAGTTATTTATATTTCATTATATTTATTATTACATTTCATTATATTTATTTTAATAAGTGTTGTTATTTGTATTTAAAATCAATTTTATAATAAAGTTGTACTGGAGAGAGCGAAAGTTTGAAGCACGTGTCTGCAGATGATTATAAGCTTGAATGCTACATTTTTTAATTGCTTTTGCTAATTTAATTTAATGACATCAGTTTAAATTCAATTTTTGTTCATAATTTTTCATGTTATAGTCATATTTAAACAATCTAAAATACATTTTATTATGTATTAGTTTATTCAACAGAAATAATTTCATTCAAATTAGTGTAGCTTTGATAGTTGTACTATTCGTAACACGCAAATTAATTTTGTTTTATTCAGTGTCTGTCGAGGTATTAGCCAGATAAGTAGTTGTTTCAAATTAATTTGTTTTCTAGACTTACTGTTGTAGAATCACGAAATGTTTTCGTATTTTTAAATTTATTTATTATAACATATTTTATATTTTTTTAGATTAAGTGATATATTTATTATAAGTTAATAACATAATACATTTTTTATATATATATATATATATATATATATATATGTTATGAATTTTATAACTATTTTATATAGCAACAGTGCTAAATAAAGTTTATTATTATATTGTTATTATTTTAATATTCATTATATATGTTTCAATTCGCTTGTATGTTGGGTTGTCTATGTTCAGTCTCCATCATATTGCATTTTCGGACCTGTGAAATCAAGGGCGTTTCCAGTCAACTGGCTTAGGGGGGGTAATTTGAAAAAATAAAAAAATATTTTATTTTTTTATTCCATAAATAAATAAAATATAATTCTATTATTTTTAAATATAAACAAAATAATATCACACCCGAAATAAATATAGCACATATAAAATCATAATAATATATTTTGTAAAATTTGAAACAAATTTTTGTAACTAAATTTATTAAAAAAACGATTTCTCTCCTTTTTAATAATATTGTCAATATTAATATCCATATATCAATGAATATGTAATACAGCTAACTCGGTTAGACTTTTTTGAGACATAGTGGCTCGCAGCCACCATTTGAATATTTTCAGTGCAGAAAAACTTCTTTCTGCAGAAGCAACGCTAACAGGAAGAGTACATAATATTTGTAAAATTATTTTTATGTTCAGTAAATATTCGGGTCATATTTTCTGTATACATCTAAAGCATTTTCTGGTAATTGTTCTTTGATTTTCTTTTTCTTTTGCCATTGTAATTTCCAAAATGCCAATTCAGACTTAATTGCTATTGCACATGTTACGTTTTCAGGTAAAATTTTATTTAAATATGTTGCAACAGATTTTGAAGTGACATCTAAATCTTCGCCAGTTTGTTATCAATAAAACACTATGTATTGTTGTGTTAAATTTGAACAAATTCATCGTGTCTTTATTAAATCTGTATTGCAGATCTGTAATAATATTATTCAGGAGAGGTAAATATATATATATTAATTCGATAATAATCCTCTGTTCAGTTCAGAGGAACTTAAAACAGCGAACCACGTACATGCAAAAGTCCATAAAAAAGTAAATAAGTAGTGTTAAAATATATAAAACTAAAAGGAAGTGGGAAATAAAGAAGCAAATGAGTACAAATAGAGAAAGAGATATCGACAGCCCTAATTATGGATTCCAAGGATTCCAAATGAGCAATGGAGAATAGAAAAAGATAGAAAAACGAAGCAGTGAAACAAAACGTTGTCATAACAGGATACAAAAATAAAACAAAGGAAGATGAAAATAGAAAAAAAAACTCACGGAGATGGAAAATCTAAATATATCTAAGAACGATGTGATAATGGAGGAAATAAAGAGCATGTTTAAAGACTCCATGAGAGAAATGACAAAGAACTAAAAGAAGAGAGAGAGCAAAAAATATACAGGGGAAAGTATGGAGATAAGAACAGAAACGGAAATGGAAAAACAATTATAGAATTATGTATAGCAAACAACCTCATTGTGACAAACACAAAATTCAAATACATACATAAACACACTAGAGAAGTTAGACTAAGAAAAGAGAAATAAAAGACTACTCCTTAATAGACGCAGAAGAATGGAAAAGGTGAAAGATGTTAAAGTAATAAGACAAGCTGAAATAGGGAGCGACCACTACTTGGTAAAAATATAAATTAACACAGAAGCTGAAAACTTGAAGTATACGAAGTCGAAAACAATAATAAAAAAACACATAAAGCCAAAAATTGAAAAGAAAGAAACTAGGAATGAATACCAATCAAAAATAGAGAAAAAGACAAAATAGAAGGAGAAAAGAAAAAGATCAAAGAAATCATAAGTGAAGCAGCCCAAGAAAGATGTGAAACAATCACTATATCAAACAAACAGAGGAAGAAAAACAGGTGATAGTCAGAAGAGGTAAAACAATTTGTAAAAACAAAAGAAGAGAATTGGAAAACTTAAACAAGGAAACAAGGAAAGAATAAGATTATAGAAGATATATAATAGCAAATAAAAATGTGGAACAAAAATTCAAGATAGCAAAACAGCAATCCTGGGAGCAGTTCGTTAAGAAACTGAAAGAAACGTTCACAGAAAACAAAAAGATGTTTACCGGCACTATTAAACAAATGAGCAATTAAAATACATTAACCCAGCCAAGTATAAAAGATAAAAACGTAAATATAATATCAGAAGAAAAGAAGATATTAGAAAGATGGAAAGAATTCTTTAATGAAATAACCAAAACAGACCAGCACGGAGATATAGAAGGTGAAACAAATGGAGGAATCAACGAAATAAGAATCGAAGAACTGGAGGCAGCAATCAAAAAAATAAAACTAGGAAAATCTCCAGGTATAGATGACATCACAGCCGAAATAATGAAATATATGGGGAAAGGGGAAGAATCCATACACAAAAAGGAGACACAAAAATATATGATAACTACAGAGGTATTACACTCACAATCAAACCAGGGAAAATTTTTACTAGGTTAATAGAAGCAAGAATAAGAGGAAAATTAGATCAACAGCTGGGAGAAGAACAACACGGATTCAGAAAAATAGAAGCAAACAAGATTTAATATACATAATGAGACAATTAACTGAAAAGATGATTAAAAAGGGAAAAGATTTACACATATGCTTCATCAACCTAAAAAAGCGTATTACAGGGTAAGAACAGAGGACATATGGCATATACTCGAGACAAGTAGGATAAAAAAAGCATTATAAATATAATAAAGAAATAACAAAAATAAAGTAAGAATAGGAAATAAATAATCTGAGGAGTTCAAGACCAAAACAGGACTGAGACAAGGATGTATATTAACCCCGTTACTATTTGCATCACTTAATGACGAAGCAATAAGAAATAGCAAACAAAGAGCCGAAAGCACAAAGATAGGGTATAGAAATATTAAAACTATTAAAAATGCAAATATGTATTAATGTTTGCCGACGACATAACATTAATAGCAGATTCAGAAGAAAACCTGGAAATATTCAAAAAAGAGCTGGGAAAGATAAATATAATATCATCAAAAGAGAGCAATCACAAAATAGGGTTAAATACCTGGGATCAACAATAGAGGAAACAGGGAAGATAGAATCAGAAAAAGATGAAAAACTAGGCAAAGCAGGAATGATCTACAACACAATAAAGAAAACATTCTTAGAGAAAAAAGAGATTGCAAAAACAATAAAAACAGAAGTATATAAAAGACATTAACTGCTATATATAGTCCATCCGTTGGATGTTCCGTCCTACGTCACAAAATATCGCTTCGAGAAACGACACAAAAACATTCAGTCTGATAAAGTAAACCAAATGCGTTAGAAAAAGAACGCACTGTAAAACTTTCGTTTTTTGAAGCGATAGTGATTTGTGACGTAGGACGGAAGATCCAACGGATGGACTATAGTAGTGAATCGTGAGTAACCACAGAGAGTAATAACAAAAAAAACAATGCAATGGAAATGAGATACCTAAGAAAGATAGAGGGAATTAGGAAGACCAAGGGTTGGAACGAGCAAGTACATCAAGCAGCGGAAAGAAAAGGAATAGAATGGAAAGAAATAAGAAAATAGCACAAGCTACGCAACAGTGGTAAAGAAGTGTAAAAGAAATTAACTGAGACATATTGTAGAAAATAAGTCTGACACCCATAATGGATAAAAGGGAAAAAGATAAATAAAAATAATCTGCTATAATAGGTTTATCCAGGTTTGGTCTATTCCTCTGGCATTTGGTAATTCGCGGTTTTGTCATTTAAATTTGTAATTCGTTTAAAATATTCACTGCATCATTATAAATTGTTTAAAAGATGTGGCAGTATTTTTCCCCTTGTTGGATAAAACATCAATAGTGTTATTTATAAAGTTATTAGAGCAAGACTCATTTTATTTATTCTATTTACTCAAAGTCGCTGTATATCAAGAGACATTTGTGAAATATGTTTAATGGTTTTCCAAATGATTTTTTAAAGTTGTCACCAGATGCAATTCGAAATGTAGAATTTCACAAAAATTGCCCTCGTTTGTAATAGATTTTGTATTTAAGAGAGAACCAGCAGCACGATGATCTCGTAAGGGAATATTTTGTTTCCCCTAAATATGATACTTTTGATTATTGGTTTTAATTTATGTCTATTTTCTTCAATTTGTCGAAGTCTTTCCATATTTAATTTATTTCTTATATCTCGCAATTTTATAAAACAATTTCGCATAAACAATTGAATTTTTATGGTAATATTTTTATAACACAACATTTTTACCTGATAATTTAGAATATTGAGATACTGTCTGAGATACTTATTTTTGCAATGGCACTTGTTGGTGCAACCCACCAAATTTTGTAAAAAAGAAGCAATATTTGCAAAAGAATCTGTTTAAATGATTAGAAAAGATTAACCAATTAAATTGTCTAAAATGTTTTCCAGACAAGTAATATTTAATATCCTTCCTCCTTTTTATGTACAGAATAGGGTAAAACAAAAGTATCTTTTACAATTTAAAATTCGAAATTTCTCAATTTCATTAACATTACTAAATTTAACTATATGAATGTAAATTTCAACATTACTATATGTACATGTTGTATGCTTCGTTTTCTCATGATGGGAACAACCTAGTGAAGATTTCTACTGCTAAATGTCAATGAAGATGTAGATGGATGATTTAAATTGACTGTTGACATAGATCGATCTTTATTTGTTGAAAAATCGTGTTTTTTTTAATTTTCTGGACAAATGAATCCAACGTAGATTATCAATTTTCATTTACTAATTTAATTACAACAAAAATCAGGAATAAATTAATTTAAAAGAATGCATATATTATTCCTAAAATCAAAAAAATACCTTATGTATAATTCATCGAATTATAATAAATTGGTAATTTATCAGCAATCACTAAAAATTTAGGATTTACATGCGACGTGTAAACAGTTTCGGTTTCTATCTTTTACATTTAAACCAAGTAAGACAAGAAATATTATAAATTAAACTAAGAAATGTGAATCGTGCTCTTTTATTGTAAAACAATGTAACGATTTAGCGAATAGTATCAATATATGTCGGGTATTATTAGAAAGGGGAACCCCCCGTGCAAAGGAAGTCATCACTTTTCTAACGGTGCTTGCGCAGATAATTTTAATTTGTGTACATGGAAAAATGCACTGTCATAGATCGCTGACTAGAATTACCAACAGTTAACTTGTTTGTTTGAAATATTAGTAATTTTTAAGAATAAACAAAATATGCGAATAAATAATTCTTAGGGGGGGTAATTACCCAATTACCCCCCCCTGAATACGCCACTGTGTGAAATCTATGTTTCATACAAATATTATTCTTTTATTTTATTTCTTATCTTAAATATATTATATGTATAAAATGTGCACATATTAATATATATTAAGAGAAGGAAATTTTATTTTCCATTCGTTTTAGCGTTTTTTTATACAATAATTAAGTGTGAATGGAAAACAAGCACATTCAGAAACCTAGTGCAACCGAGAGTTGTTAAGAAATCTAGGGATAAAGTACTTATAATTATATGACTTATTACATTCGTGTAGTATCTTAATCAGGATAATTTTTGAATCGACTATAATTATAGGTAATGTAATACGTTAATACAATAAGAAAGCAGAGAGAAAATAGGATGATGTTAATCCCTTATGAAAGTAAGTTTTAATACCACTAGTAAATATATCCAAAAATAAATTTAATGAACTCTACTTCATATCAATTGTAATGTCATCCTTAATTGATGATAGAAATCTAAACTCGTCCAACTTTTTTTCTATTTGAATTTGTGTACGCACGCACGTTATTCTAAACCAAAAAATAAAATTGATGACTATGTTGATTTTTAGGTTTTAATCTAGTTTTCTAGAGAGGAAATCGACCCTGGACAACCTTGTAATACATTAGTGTCGGATTCCTACCGAGTAAAACCACTCTTTTGCGATCTCAGGGAATGACAAGTATCTGACCATAAACCCGTCAAAGACTGAAATGGTCCTCTTCACAAGGAAAAGGAAACTAGGTAAGCTAAAGCTTCCTAAGCTCCTCAACACCTGGTTAACATTGTCGTCGGAAGTCAAATACCTGGGAGTGATCCTCGACGGCAAGCTGACGTGGGAACCATATCTCAAAATGAAATGAAAAAAATATGTGTC
Source organism: Ontholestes murinus (assembly GCA_963969525.1). Taxonomy (NCBI): domain Eukaryota; kingdom Metazoa; phylum Arthropoda; class Insecta; order Coleoptera; family Staphylinidae; genus Ontholestes; species Ontholestes murinus. The sequence goes on from OZ018395.1 coordinate 38,980,983, forward strand.
TCCCTCTGGCAATGCCGGAGGGCTATGGGGCAGACATGGGGGCTATCTCCCAAGATAGCACTTTGGCTGTACACAGCGGTAGTAAAACCAATGCTAATCTATGGAGCACTGGTCTGGTAGCCCAAAGTCAGGCAGAAAACCTTAGCAAAGCAGCTTACTCAGTTGCAAAGGATAGCATGCCTCAGCATGATCAGGGCAATGCGAACAACATCCACAATACAATGGAAACAATGCTCTGCCTTCCACCTCTCAACTTATACGTAGAGAAGATGACCACGGCGGCAGTACTGCGCCTAAACTCAGTTGGACTCTGGTACAAAGGAGGCAGGTCTGGTAGACAATGTCAGCTATTAGAGGAGGCTGTCAAGAAGAGACCTCTCCTTGGAAGGAAGACGGACAATTTGCCACTCTGCTACGTCTTCAATAGACCCTATAATGTTTTGACAAAAAGAGGAACCGGGAATGTAGAGGGTGGGGAAACCCTCAGACCCTTACACCGATGGATCTAAAACCAAAAGAGGATCCGGGGCGGGTATTTACTCGCAATAAATGGACCTATCACTAGCTATACCCCTAGAGAAGGTCACAAAAGAAATCCTACACCGTGATATCCGTGATAGGAACATCCAAATCCTTACAGACAGTAGGGCTGCAATACTAGCAATGAGTGGTTACAAGATCACCTAAAGACTAGTAAAAGAATGTCACAACACCCTGAAATAAGCGGCATAATCAAACAGTATTGAGCTGCACTGGGTCAAGGGACACAATAATGAAGAAGGCAACAGCAAGGCAGACGAGCTGGTGCGGGCTGGATCGGTTCTCAGTGATACCACGGACGGGCCCCCGATTGCGCTAACACCGAAATGCCTCACTGACATCCTCAAACAGAACACTCTCAAGACGCTAAAACAACGTTGAAACAATACCTCAGGCTACAGAGAGGCCAAGGAAGCAATGCGCTCACCCAATCTGAAAACAGCTGAATACTATCTGCGACTGTCCCAGGGGAATCTGCGTCTTAACAAAGGTACGGGTTATTGTCAGCTAAGGAAACACTTGTTTACTATGGGTCTGGTGGAAACCCCCATATGTAGAACATGTGAAGAAGAGGACGAAACAGTGGAACATGTGTTAATTACCTGCCGGGCTCTCGCCCACCTTAGAGAGTCACCTCGGCTAAATGAGTGATAGAACAATGAAGAGCTGCCCCAGACAGGGGGGCACAATGGGCCAAGTGAGGCCTAGGTGCTCTGGTAACTGAACTCTAACAAAAAACAAAAATAATCTTTGCGAAAATAAAAAGGCAACACTGAAAGAGCCAGAGGAGGATAGAGAGCTAGAAGGGCGGTGGAGAAAAGAGTTAAAAATTTGAGCGCATAAAATAGAAAAAAGAAAGAGAAATAGTTTAGGCAAATCGGGGCTTCTTCTATGTCTCTGGCAGCGTCCGCAGGGATATTATCATCGGCTTGGAGGAGACGTGTGGCTAGGTCAGAAATCTTATTCATAGGGTGGTGTGTGCGAAGTGGAACTTCACGTAGAAGTCTGATGGCGTCATTGTTTAGAATGAAGGCCTGAGAGACAATCCTCTGGTTGATTTCGGTAACGGAAGTGGATGCGGAGGTTGCTGCTGTCCAGCTTGTGGTTCATTTATATTTGCAGCCCCACTTTCTTTCTAGCATTCCTTCTTATTTGGATGAGCGTGAGTGGCCTGCTTGTAGTAGTTTGTGTTTATGGTTTTTATATGTAATACATACTTAGATTCCTGTATACTCAGTCATATTTTCCATGCTCCTTTCACCAGTCTCTCCTCCTCTGATCTACACAATTTAACTTTTTGTTTCCTGAAACACTATGTATCCTCGACTTGAGGACTCAGGAACCATAGCTGCTCTCTCTCTATTGTACTCATACATACTCTTGTTCTTCGTACTTCCACTTCATAAATTAAAATCGATTTCACACACGCATCCCATTATTTACCACTGGAAAATTGTTTACCAACCAAATGATTATTGAAGGTTGGAGAAAACAATCCACTTCTCTTTCCCAACATTCCACCCCTATATACTTTTCCTTATATACACTTTATATATTCCACGCACCAACCTGTACATTTAAAAATAAATTCTTAATACTTGAAAACATTAACCCTTTCAATTATCCCATTTTAATTCTTTTATTTTTGCTCCCTTCATTTATGTTTAAACCTCATGCATTTCCTCTTCTCTATATTCAGACATACTCATCTCTTATCCATATATGTTTCCATTCTTTTCAAGATATCCGTGTATGTTAGGATCTATACTTCAACTTTTCCATTGATCTAATTTTACTTCACTGAACCTTCTCTAACCTGTACCTCTCATATCTAATAGCATTTGCATCACTGTCCTATTTTTTACATATTTGTTCTTGCTCCGCTTCCTTATTTTTGTCTATGTGAAACTCTACTTTTTGTGGTATATGGTCGGATCACTTTACTTCTTCCACTTCCATTCATCTCACTTCTTTTTTTTTGAAAACCTCCTAATTACTATGTAATCAACCACTTTAGATCCATGTGGCACAATACGTGTTTTCTTACATTCTCAATGTTTCTGTGTACCCACTCCTTTACTTTCCTGCACTTACCGTTTAAGACACGTATCCTAAGACTTTATTTCAACCATTATACCACTATCGTAAAACCCTCCCCATAAATCCCCTAATCTTGCATTAAAGTCACCCGAAACCACACATATTCTTCCTTTGACGCATTTTCTATTTCATCCCAGATTTTTTAAATATTAACTACCCACATTTAACAGGTACTCTCCCTGTTGATATTTAAGTGTGCCAGACAACGTTTCGCTGTAGACATTGATGCCTCTTTATTTCCATTATTTCCTTTAATGTTAATTCTTTGTTTACATATACCCTAGTCTTTTTCATCATATATTTATTTTTCTTTCATAATTTGTTGTTTTATTTTCGTGTTCGTTTGGCCCTTCCACTCTCCATCAGCTATCAAGGCTGGCTGACTTCATCTTGGAAGGCTTTTCAATTAAACGCAATACATCGATTCGTTTTCCTCTATATTTAGGCTTGGCAGCGATTGGTATGATTACGATTAGGATTTACAAATTAAATTGTCTTAACTTCCCAGAATATCGTATTCGTATGATGTAAGATGAGGAAATTAACATGACTAATGGAAGTACTAATCTCCAAAACTGTGGAATATATAAATCAGCTACATTCTGTATTTAGATCCGGTAATGATTATACAATACATCGATAGCACTACTCATCTTTATAGAGGGGGCATCTTCATCTAATGAAGGTTTTTTAAGCATTTTATTTATTCTCGTGCGAGCCTTTCACTATAAAGGACGTAATTTTAGGCATAATAAAGCGAAGACTGTGCCTATAAATGGCCGATCCATAATATATTTTGTTACGTAATTAAAAGAAATAGCCTGATTGTAATTTCAACCATATAATGGCAGGTATCAATTATATATTTCAATACGAACTAAAGCGAAAAACGAAATCTAGTATTTTTAAAAGAAATGAATTTTATACTTACTAATAATTCATTTATATAAAAATGTTGATAATTTAAACCTTTATTGAAAAGATTAATAGAAAGACTACTGGCTAATATTTATTGTGTTATATTATACATAAATACTTGTCCCTTTTACAAATAAATAGATAAGCCCGAATGTCGAAACAATATCCATTTTCGCATGTTTGAAAATTAATTTTCAGTCGCACACACCGCAGGAAGTTTGTGTTAATTATCATCCATAGTTGGCCAACTCCATGCAGCGACATTTTTCGCTTAATCATAGTTTAACTTCTAGTTCGGCCAACCATACTTGAACACCTAGCTACCGGAAGAGACAAAGGTGGGGTATAAATTTAGAATGCATTTCGGTTTATCAGCAAACATATTACTACATGCGGTCTTCATTGTAGGAATTTAATACTATAGATAATCAAAGTTATATTTTACGAATATTGAATTATAGATATTTGTAAAATATAACTTTGATCATCAAATATTTTTATACACTGGATTTAATATCTATTTGCAGTCTCAAAGGGGTTTAATTTAATTTTTAAACTTAAACCATTAGTCGATTTTCAAATACCGGAAGCAATTATACCTCATGCATAGTTTTACATCAAGTCCCACAAAAATGAAGGCAATGTCTAAATATAATTAACAATAGCGGTCATTAATTATAATTAGCATACTTAGGTAATTTTAGTGATGTTCGAAATTTATAATAATATGTAAGTCTCTAGTTATAGAAGCTATATTTTTATATAATTATTCAGAAAAAGAACATTTAATCTATAATGTATTATCTGTTAATTGGAACAATTAGCAGAGGCTAATGAATAATTTGAATGAATTGTGTTGTTCACGAACAACGTGCACGCGATTTTCATTAAATATTTCTGTGCCAATTACCACGTTAATGTTCGTTGCCTTTAAACAGACGCTTCTCTTTCCATTTTAGAATTTTATACACGCAGTCAAATTATCGTGATTTAGTTAATTATTAATTAAATTATTAAATAAAATTATTTGAATTTACTTTTGGCAAACAAAATAAATTAAATTATAATGTGAAATAATTCAATTTCTTAATTTAATTTATTTCTATAAATATAATTCTTTAGTTAACAAACAAAAAAGTAAATTAAACGAGTAATTATTATCTAAAGGTATTACTCTTACCTTATACCGTATTGTTGTTCTAATATATTGTTTGGTGATTTAATATATTATCGTATATTAAAACAAATCATTAATAAATCGCGTATTTACTAGTTTTTTCATAATTTGACATTAAAGAAATTCCTTACACACACACACACACACACATATATATATATATATATATATATATATATATATTTTCTTTCTAACTTTGATAATTAATGTTGATTTAATATACAACTACAATGTATTAGTTTATTCAACTGAAGATAATTTGCAATAGTTTTGGATTTTGTATATGCACTTTCAGAGGTCAGAATGTCGGTTTTGTACTAAGCTTTATTATAAGCGATAACTGATAATTCGAAATCAAGATTTTATGGTTAATAATGTTTAAAATACAAGAAGAAATACAGTTAAATATATTTATATTAAATATATAAATAGAACAAGAAGATAAGATTATTTTGATTAAATGCTCAATTAGCTTACTGTATTCAACGAGGATTACAAAAAAACTAAATATTGATTATTGAAGTATTATTCAGTATTGAAATGCTTTTGGTTTACGTCAATCGCACGAATATAATACGAATTAGATATATTCATATCACTTAATGACAGAGTACTGGATACCAAATAATTTTATGATTCTTAGAGCGGGTTTGGATGTGATAGAATCTGATTGAAGGGGCAGAAGAGTCATAGATTTATGATTGCAGTACGCAACGTAATATCTGATATTGGAAGTATTCTAGCTTTCATGGATTTTGAATTGGCAATTGTTCGAGTTAATTTTAGAAACACTGTATTTTGCTTTTCCTATAACTAAGATTGACAATTATCATACCTACTTTCATTTTCATTCAAAACCATTACTGATACATATACTAGTATGTGGGTGAAATATGTATAAACAGGAATTTAATATTCGTTTGTCATGAAGGAGAATCACACTTCCCCTGGGCATGCCTCGTCTTTTCTGTCAATGGGCCAGTTTCGCTTTATAAAGGAGCTCGCAATAATATTCAGCATTTGATGTACTGTAAATCAACAAATAGTATTTCACTTCTATTACAAAAAAAACAGTTGAAAGAACTATTCCCGCAAACAAACGGGTTTTGTCTTTTCGAGGTGGAGCTTCTCCAGGTTGTCTCCACTCCATACTTGCTTGCTTATTTTCTGGGGTATAATGATGCACACACGCCTCATCACTAGTAACAATGTGACTTAAAAAAGGTAGGATGTCATTTTTACAGTGACCAAGATATGGAATAATTTATGAGCAAATGGCTGAAGACACGACCGAATACATTCCTCAAGAAATTTTCGCTTCAATGGGAAAAAATGTTTACATAAAAGCGGAGGCTATATAGAAAAAATAATGAGTTACATCGCCTCGCACAGGTATACTTAGAGTCTATATCTGTTTGAGGCACCTCATTCCAAGCAACATCTAACTGAAGTCTCAGGTCATCTAAGTTGTCAGGAGATCTGAGTATGTTGCGAACTCTTGTGCCCACTATGTTCCAGACAGGGTTTAAATCGGGAGACCTTGGTGGCCAAGGCAACATTTGCAAATTTGCATTTGGAAAATCCCATTAGGTAGCATCTGCATAAATGGCACCGCAACGGGATCCAATGTATTGACGAGTGTTTAATATACCTGGCATGAACACCAAAGGCGATTTTCGTCTCAAACTGATTGCACCCCACACTATGACACCCGGTGTTAATGCTTTATGGCGTCTTTCAAAAAACTCTAAATTTCTTCGTTGTCCTCGATATCGACGCACCCTTCTACGTCCATCATTCTTCCATAAACAAAACCTGGATTTATCGTTAAACGCGAGTGGTTCCATTCTTCTACCGCTCTTGACATTAAGTCAGACGAGCAGCTTTTTAGGGTGGGGTTAGTGGAAGACGTCTAAATGAATGGTAAGAATGGAGGCCAAAGGACACAATTCGTTGATAAATGGTCGCCATTGAAATCTGGCAACAGACATAGTTGTTCTATGACAACAGACATAATTGTTTGAAATTGGTTTTGTGTGGTCATTCATCTCAGAAGCCGATCTTCACGGGCGTTACTACGTAGGGGAGGTCTTCCAGCCGGACGATTCGCTAACCAGGAAGACCATATTCTCGTCACAGTTGTGTGATCTCAATTCATTCTTCTGTCAATATCGCGGAACGATAAACCTGTTTTTTTCATGCCGATAATTTGTCCCCTATCAAACTCAGAAGTTTGGGGGAGAGTTTGGGTGTTGTCTTACTCTGGGCATTATGTGACAACTTCAAACCTTTCTGGCTCAACTTTTTTTATTGAGAGTTTAATCATTTTGTATCAACGAATAAACAAGTTCCGCATCAATCGAATTATTCTTTCTGGGTGGTGCATCTCATATGAAAGTGAGTGTATATAACCACATGTTTTACTATAATCTGGTTTATATTTGATTCACCTACGTATAACCGCAAATACTGATAACAAAAACTTTCCACAACTATACGCAGAGAGAGCTGGGAGAGTATTATTATCAGTAATTAGGTGAATTAATCCTGCAACAAATTATATTATTATATACCAGATAAGAAGATTTTCCCAAAATGGGTACCGCTGATACGATACGACATGTATGTCTAATAATAACAAATACCCTATTTGGTTCCGGCTTGGCTTATTCGCTTCTAAGTTTTAAGAATCACTATCGTATTTTATACAAAGGCAAATGTTAGAAATATATAAAAATAAATTTGTTTGGTTACGTAAAGATAATTGGCATAGTACCCAGTGCAATGAGTTGTAACGGAGACTCGATAGTTACACCTCAGGATATATTTAATAACTTTGGTGAGTACTTTTCCTCTGTTTATTCTAAAAGTGATATTCATACTCAAGGTGAAAGCTTTTATATTAATTTTAATCTTATGGTAAGTATGGATAATATTAGATATAGTTAAAAGAAATCCATAATATTTTTAATGAAATTGCATGAATTGAAATTTTTCGATAACTTTTTTATGGTAATTTCATTATTCCTCTCTCATAGAAGTCCTCGTTTCTATTTGCGAAAAATTGAGACAGTCGATTTTCATAAACCTCTCTTAAGGCGAATTTTTCAGAAAAAAAAATGTTCGCAATAGACAGAACAGAAGTAATCACTTGGTGCCAGGTCCGAACTATAAGGTGGATGCATAAGAATGTCGCACTAAAGCTCTCCGATCTTCTGGCGTTTTTGCCTTTATTGAAGAAAAATTGTAAAATGTAGCGTTTATAATTTAATATTTGTCGAGATATTAGCCAGAGAAGTAGTTGTTTCGACTTAGTTAATCATAAGCATTTATCAGCTAAATTTTATCTCCAATAGAATCAGTTATGTTGACTATATAAATAGTCATTCCAAAGTATTTTTTCCTTCTAGTGGGGTCCCTCAAGGATCTAACATTGGACCCTTATTATGTTTCTTATTCATTGATGACGTAAAAGTTAATATGCTCGTATACTGATCTTTGCTGATGATGTAAAATATTTAAATTGATAAGGAATGTTGTTCTTCAGAATTATTTGATGACCATTTATAAGTGAATAAATAGGAGCTGAACCTTGTTACAGTACAAAAAAATGTCATTTTATAGACAACACAACGAATTCAATTAGTTATATGTTGAACAATGTCAACTTAGAGTTTTTAAACTTGGTACATTTGTTTGATTATATTTTTTGTCCCGCATTATAATCAAATTCACAACGACTTTAACTTATTAATATTTGTTAATTCGTTCATTTACGGAGAGCCTTTTTTTAATAAATTGAGAAATAAACTAAAATAGTGAAATAAAATTTAAATGAAAATAATTTTTAAGTTTTTATCTACGACTGCTTAGATAAGTGACGAATTTGACATTCATTTGAGTTACGTAATGAAACTCATTACCTAACTAGTAAGGTAATGAAATCAAAAACACACTCATTTTTTAATACCAACTAACGATCACACAGACTTGAAGGTTTATAGCGTTTCGAAATATTTTAAAAATATACTAGAAGTACCTTTTCACTTGCTTCATTTTTTATTTTGTTCTCATCGCACCATTTCCGCAAACATTCATAGGCTTGCTCATATTTTATTTTTGATTTTTCCGGCAATAACGTTGAAACTACCTGCGTGGCCGATTCTTCGATATCCGAAGGCAGAGATTCGGAGTCGCTCATTATTTCACAGAAAAACAGAAATTAGAAAATTAATTCTTGAAGTTTTGACTTAAATTGTTGACATTCAAATTACATGTTGCTATGGTTCTACATACATACTACGATATTCCGATTTTTCGTCGAATTCAATTAAAAAGTATAATTTCCGTAATTCTGAGCAGTCGTAGATAAAAAGTTGTATCTAATACGTGGGATAAGGCATATTAACTGAGACTCATGCTCTTACTTCGACTCGGACTACGCCCTCGTCTCAGCAACTCACCGCATTCGTCAGTTAACACGTTCGCCGCCAAGCGAATATTTCACATAAGTGCTGTTTTGAATCCCGTGTGACCGCGGGCGGTCATAGCTAATATAAGGAATAACTACAAATTATTTCCCCGGCGTGGAAGAAACGGCGACTATATGACCGCCAGCGGTACATGTGGCGGTGAACGTGTTAATGATGCTCTTATCCCACTAGTTAGATAAATACCTATTAAACCACTATATTATACCACTAGTGGTATAAAAACTTAAAAATTATTTTCATTTAACCTTTTTTAAAATGATCTACCACATAGTAATGGTCGCTACCATCATTTTCATAAAATAGTGAAATTTCTACAAGTTGCATAGATACAAACAGAATTAGTAATATACCATTACATAAAATAATAAATCTATAAAACTCGAAATGGCTTAATAAAGTAATTAAATTATAGCTTTAATGTACCTCAAATACTGAGATAAGAATAAATAAGTAAATAATAATGATTAATTAATGTATTTTAATAAAATAATGCGCCCACCACAATTCTACAATTCTAGTTCATTTAAAATTGCAATTACAAACAAGCTGTTCAAACGGCTATACTCGTAATACGTGTTTGGAAAATAGGTCAATGTGGTGAGTTCTTTCATTTCTTAATTACTGATTATAAAAAACAGTAAATATAACAATTTACTTTGTAATCGGATCTTAAACTACTAATTTTATATATTCTATGAGAAACTTTCATTGAGTTTATTAATTTTAGTAATTTATTATTAAACCACTTAAGATAATTATGAGATTTTATAAACTTTACATGTATAAACTTATTATAATAATAATAAATAATTACTTCAAATCCTGGACTTTAACATTCATTTTACTAAAAAGCACTTAATCCCAGTTCTTGCCGGCCAAAAAGTTAAAAATTTGGTATAGAGACCACTGACGTTTTGAAAATTCATATTTGATTATAGGTACTGTGTTACTATGTTTTTTTACCACAGTTGTTTATTGTAATTTATATTAATGGTTTATATAATTACAGCAACACTACTTAAATTTCGACTTTTAAAAGTCATTTTTAAGTGAGACAATAACGAATAGGGCTGTATTTATACAGAATAGGTATTGGGCTATTGCAAACTAGAGGACATTGAATAGCGGCGGGTAAATTAAAACTGTTTGCCCGTTTAGTAGATTAATTAGGGAATTATTATTTAATTTCGGTGGATTCCAGGAAATTAACCTTTCTCCTTTTTTACAGTTGTATAAAATTTTGATATTTTTCAATTTCGGGGAATTAATGTTTACATTCTAAGGCGTGATTAAAATTTTGATTTAGCCTAAATGCTCGATAATGTTCTTCATATCTCTTTTTAAAGCTACGTCTATTTAATTAACAAAAAAACGCAATCAGCTAACATGACACATATTTATTTAAGATTACATTAAGAATGGTTTAAAGGAAGACATTTAAAATTATAGTCGGAATAGTGTTTTAAATTCAACTATGAAGAGATTAATTGAAAAATTTAGGGAGACTGGCTCAGTTGGAGACTCTAAACATATTGGTTGTCTAAAAAAAGCCGTTCAAATGTCAATATCGAAGCAGTGCGTAAGAGTGTTGGTGAAAATTACAGAACATCAATTCGGCGTCGTGGTCAAGAATTGCAAATTACAAGAAGCTCTCTACAGCGCATACTCACAAAAGATGTGTGTCTCCATGATCATAAAATTCAGTTAAAACAACAAATGAAGCCTAGTGACCATGCACAGCGAAGAGAATTCATTCAATGGATCATTGAACAGCAAAAATTTAATAATAATATTTTTTCCTAAGCGATAAAGCACATTTTCACCTTAATGATTTTGTTAAACGCAATCACAACGTGTCACTGGACCAAACTTTTTGAAAATACGGCTGGTCAAGCAGTGACTGTGACCGGTGCTCGATATCGCGGTGTGCTTACACTGTTCTTTCTGCCTAAATTGGATTATATTGGTGTGGCTTATATGTGGTTTCAACAAGACGGCACCACGTGCCATACAGCCCGTAAAATAATTCAATTACTGAATGAGACATTTCCTGGTCGTGTACTGTCGCATTTCGGTGATCAGAATTGGCGCCTTAGATCGTGTGATTTAACACCAATAGATTTCTTTTTATGGGGTATTTGAAGTCAAAGGTCTATATCAACAAGCCTTTAACCACCCGTGCATTACAGGAGTAAATCAAACGCTGCATCAATGAAATTCAGCCAGATTTATGCAGGATAGTTAAGGAAAATTTCGAGTGCGTATATGCCAGCAAAGCCGTGGAGGCCATTTGCCCGATGTGTTATTTTATAAATAACGATATTCTATATACTTCACGAATCAATTTTATATTATTTTTACCTGGAAAAGTGGTTATAACTTTTTGATCATGTTAATCATTGTACCTTATATATTAAAGTATAATTTTAGGTTGGATTAGCAGTTACGAATTGCGGCTATGATGACAATGCGCATGATTTTATTATGACGCGCCAATACATCGTAGCGGGGTAAAAGGGGTCGGGAAATGTAGTGAAGGGTCTGCCCTCTATTGTAGCCGATCGCCAGTTTGCCCTGAGCAGTCTGAATGAAAGAGCCTTCGCTTGGACAACGATACGCAATTAAGTTTTGTGTACGACTTGGAAAGAATGCAAACGAAACATTCCACATGCTTCAAGAGGCCTTCAAGAATGACTTTCAAGGTCACAGTCCAGGAGATTACACAGGTTTAAGGAGTGCCGGGAGGAGATTGCCGAACAACCCCGTTCTGGACGCCAAACAACGATTGAAAATCTAGAAAATCGTTGATGCCCTAAACATGTTCACATTTGTAGTACATGGGATCTGCAAATGTGCGAAAGTAATTCCGAAAATATAAGATTTGAACCAAATGCTCCCGACTTTCTTAATTCTATCGTAACCGTAGACGAATCCTTGCCGTCCCATATTGCGCGAATTTGCAATCATCCATTTTAAGTTTGATCCACAGAGGCAAACTGCCAACTCTTTAAAGCTCCACTATGACAATGCTCGCAGTCACATTGCTTTCATCGTTACCAATTTCCAGGAGTGAAGCGCCAGGCGATCTCCCAGCTCCCTTACTGTCCCGCCTTGGAGAGCAGAGGAGAAGAGGAGAGAGCTAAAATTTGAAATTATCTCAAAAATAGAAAACCATATATATACTTCAGATGAATTACCCATTTTAATTGTATTGGCAGTCAGTTTTAATTATTGGTGCATTAATTGTGGTAATGCGTTCAAAGGTAATCATCTTAAAGCGCAAAGATGGCGCCAACGACGGATGAAAGTAACGCGAAAAATAAGTGTAAAAAGTGCAGATAAAAAGTAACAGACGCTATATTCTGTAATGAATGTGATAATAACTACCACAGATCATGCCTTGATCTTCATATCTGCATTGGCAACAAGAAAACTAATACAGAAGTAGACCTAACCTCAGCAGATGAAGAGGACGAGAGTATAGAGGTAAACAGTAAAAACGAAAGTAAAAGTGGAATATTTAACAAAAACAATCAGCCAATTGGAAGAAATACATAGATCGTTAAAACTAAATAATGAAGCTCTAATAGAAACTAATAAACAAGTTGAACGAAACAAAGCGCGAGAAAGAGAACTACAAATCGAATACAAATCCAGAAAACTATATCTATAGTTCCACAAACCAACAAGAGATGAGCGGCACAAATTCATTCATACTCAAATCGAATAAAAGGTACAATGAAAATAATCAAACTTCAAGCAAAAACCCTCAGAGATAATATCGGCCGCAGGCGACACCAAAAACAAAGCGCAGATAACTGCACCATCGGAGAGACAAGATATTCAAGAACAAGGTGAATCATCAGGAGAATGGAAAACCATGTAAGTAAGAAGAATGCAAAAAAATCGAGTAATCATGGGCACAGGAAATATTAATAATGACAAAATAGTAGCCGCACCGCGCTTAGTATATTATTTCATCGGAAGAACAAATGCAAACGCTACTGAAAATGACGTTGAACATTATACTTCTATCTAATTAGAATCACTGTTAAAAAAATTAATAGATGAAAAGGTAAGATATTTAATAGCTGGGTATTTTAACATTGATCTTAAAGTGAAAAAGCAGAAGCTCTTAATGCAACCGCGACAATTAAATCAGAATTCGCAAACAACAATAGATAATATTATTACTAATATGACGAATGAATATAAGACATCAACATTTCTAACACATATTTCACATCATTAAGAACAAAAATTAACCTGGAAAAGTGAATTAATTGAAAACAAATCTTATACCAAACGAATTCGAACACTATCAATGTTGCATTAAATAAATCCTGCCCGGAAACAAAAATCTCTCGGAATAAAAAAGGGTAACCTACAAAAGTAACCTTTCAATTAGTAGGACAAAAAAATGATTGATTATTTATATGTTCCAAAATTGTTTAACAATACCGCCAAATGTTTATATACAACACTAAAAAAGAATACAACACTATAATTCAGCAACAAAAAAAGATGAAATTAAAGATTGGATATTACGTAGTGACAATAAAAATAAAACTACCTGGTCAATAATTAATAACTTACTAGGGAAATGTACCAATCAGTCTGACAATTACAAATACATGCAAGATAAGGAAGATAAATAAAATAATTTTTATAACAACATAGCGAGAGAGGACGTTAGCAGAATTGCGGACGTTGCACAAAAGAAAAGTCCACGACCACTACCATTTTTGATTATTTAAGTCAGATTATGGATGCGTTTGAGAGGTCGGAGATGCCGTTGGGAATCTTTCCAGACCTCTCAAAGGCATTTGATACAGTGAGTCATAAAATATTGCTGGAAAACTGTAACATTATGGGATTAGGGGAATCAGTCTAAACTTATTTCGTACATATTTAGGGAATAGAACCCATATAACTAAAATTTATGGAAAACTCTCTAATAAAAAACAATCTCTAATTGGAATACCTCACAGTAGTATTTTAGGGCCAATACTGTTCGTTATTTACATAAACAACCTACCCAAAAGCATTCCAAGTGAAAACATAGTTGTAACTTCTTATGCAGATGAAACCAGACTCTTGGCCAATTAATCTGAATTAGTGCTCAAATGCAAAAAAAGCCTTCAAAGACACTCAGGAACGGAAAACAATAAATTGTTGGTAAATACAACAAAAACAAATCTAATTTTATTTAAGACAAAAAAATAAAGCAAATACTCTAAGCGCAATTAATTTAGAAAATGATATTTGAATTTAAAAATATCACAAATTTTCTTGGTATGATGATAACCAGAAATCTAAACTGATCGCAGCACTGCGATCATATAATTAAAAGATTAAATACAACGTGTTATTCACTCCTAATGTTATGTCAAGTGTTAGACATAAACACTTCAATAATAGTCTATAAATCTAATTTCCAAAGTATAATAAGATATGGTCTTATACATTATGGCTATTTGTGTTACGCAAAAGCTATCTTTACAATCCAAAAAAAGAGCATTACGAATAATTTTTAACCTAAAACGATAGCTGTTATTGATATTTCAGAAAGGCAGGTATATTTACATTTTACAGCCTGTATTTATACGAAATACTGTTATTTAATTCTAGATATAAATATAAAATCAACAAACATAATATAAATCAACCTTCAATACGTGCAATACAGATAAATATACATACCCACTGCATCGACTAACGCTCTACGAAAAATCGCCTATATACTCAGCATTGAAAATGTTCAAAAGTTTGCCATATTTTTTGCAAAACATAACAAACCAAAATTTAAATGAATGCTTGGAGATTATTTAATTATGAAAGAATTCTATTCCATTGAAGATTATATACACACATAAAGTAATAACCAATTACTTCCGAAATTGAAATAAATAATTTGGTCTTGCTCTAAGAGCGAAAATTTGTGTATTCTGACGAGTTTAATTTTTTAATTATTCAAAGTGCTTATGTACCTCTAGACTGAATACAGTATGTTTATGTTATGTTTATGTTAGATTTAAATAAATAAATAAATCACTTTATTGCCCAACAGGAAACCCCATTTACAAGACAAACACACACACACACACACACACATATATATATATATATATATATATATATATATATATATATATATATACACAAATCATAATATACAAAACAATACACTAATATTTAATCTTAAAATTATAATAACAAAATGAAACATTGAAGTTAGTAGACAATGTCATTACAAATGATCAAAGAAAATGTCCTCATAGCGAGTCATCGCGTTTCGACACATAACCTGAATTGGTGCTTTCCGTAGACAATTGGTACGGGCACCTGGAATGTAGAATGGTGTGTCTTGAGCCTGATCTGGGGATGTGGAAGATTTAAAAGAAAGGGCCTTAAAATGGTAGATGTGGTGCGATAGTGAGGTTAAATGCGTAACAAATAACGAATTTCTATTTAAGAAAACAGATCACTTAAAAGGCTAGTGAAGGAGATGGAGCATAAGAACAATATCCTAATAGAAAATAATAATCTATTAAATAACATTGAGTATACAGAAATTTCGAAACTCAAGATTCATATAGTAAAAATCTCTGCAAATAAATGGATAATGTTACACCAGCGCCAAAAACTCAGCGGATCTGTAATGTCGTACAGCCGAGTGCAACTGTTGCCAAATTAGAAGTCAAAAAAGAATCGCATGTACAGGGTGAGGCAGAAATAATTCATTATTAAAAACATTTTATTTCCTAAAAGTTTATACAAAAGCTCAGGTTTAAAAATAATATAATCTAAATGATGAGCGATGCATATTTAGAGTCGTTTTTGAAAGCTTTCATTACTCTTGCTTACATTTGAATCGCCGCCTTCAGTTCTTCCAAAGACCGAGGACTATGTTTGAATACCTCGGCTTTGAGGTACCTCCACAAAAAAAGTCACACATGTTCTATAAGGCGAGTGCGGTGGTCACAGGGGGTACAGCACTCCATACATAACCTCGGACTGCTGGACATAATTCCTGACCAGTCATAATCGGTGTGCAAAATTCGTCTCACAGTCCTGTCCGATATTCGAAGAACTGACACATGTTTCCGCGCAGAACGCAATAGAGATAGTTTAATTGAAGCTCTCACTGCAGCGATGTTTACGGGTATCCTCACACTTTTGGGAAGTCCAGGTGGCTATGTTTTAAGTGCCGATCCTGTTTTGTATTTTAGAAGACGGTCATCATTCATCCGAAAAAAAAAGGGTTAATTGCAACGAAAAATTAGAAACAAATGAACAATTTAATTGAAGCTTGTTTCGTAAATATAAAATGCGAAGGCATTTTCTCTAAACATCTGGATGAATATAATTTTTTTAAGTTAGGGTACCTATTAATGATTATGAAAGCATAACTACCAAACATACCAAATACTTGCGGCGAACGGTGATAGACAATTTGTATCTTAATTCACGGTCAATTAGGTAGCATCTTAAGTAATTAATCAATTCATGCGAATATATTAACTGATGAGGCTGTTATATGTTGAAAATTCATATTCACTTGTTTAGTTGTTGAAGTAAAACACTTAAATTTTCAAAACACTTTATTATTGCTTTTTTGAAAACGCAACAATTGTTTCGCCACACTGTGGCTTCTTCAGGCGAAGAAATGGTAACAATAAAAGTTTGTGACAGGTTTATATAGTAATTGCTGTGGGGGGTAAGGTGGTTGGGGTATTATTCTTTAAGAGATTGATGTTAAGTAGTGGTGACCGATTGATGTCAGTTTGATCGTTTAGCAGAAGGCCCGTGTTTTTTCTTTTATTAATTTTTAGGTTCTCTAGTAGGTCTAGTTTCTTGCTTTTTCTTTCTTGGTGAAAAATTTTGAATTCTTCATTGAAAGAATGTCCTTCGCCCAGCAGGTGGTTTGCATATGTGGATGTTCTTTTATTGTTGATATATGCGGCGCGATGTTCTTTAATTCTGTCAATGAGAGCTCGTCCTGTTTGACCGACATAAGTTTTGGGGCAGTCTCCGCAAGTCAACAATAGAGGTCCTAATATCAAAACAAAACGTAGTGGTTTGTTTTGATATTAGGACTTCTATTGTTTTTTATAAAATTGCCTAAATTGTTGTTTGTTTTAAATGATGTCTGTATATTTTTCTTTTTTAAACAGTTAACTATTTTTAGTGATGCTGGTCCTAAATATGTTATAGAAGTAAAATTATTTTGTCTTTCTTTAATCATGGGGTATATTGAATTTAATGTTTGTTGCTTTTTCTTTTTATTTAAAATATTGTCAATTAATTTTTTAGAAAATCCATTAGAATATGCAATTTGGCGAATAATATTTAATTCTTTGTCATAATTATGTTTATTCATCGGGACGTTGATTAATCTATGTACCATACTATTATATGCAGCCATTTTATGGGGTGTTGGGTGAAAGGAGTTATTATGTATAGTTGTGTCTGTATGAGTTGGTTTTCTAAAAATTGAAAAATCGTGTTTATTATTTATTCTTGTTATTGTTAAATCGAGAAAGTTTATTGAATTATTTGTTTCTATTTCCATTGTGAATTGTATGGTTTTATGTAGACTGTTTAGTTCCTTAAGAAATAATTCTAATTGCCTATTTGTACCTGTAAATGCCACTATTATATCGTCCACATATCTGTATATGCACTTTTTGAAACTTGGGAATTTAGATATTTGTTTACCTTTATTCTGCCGCTTCGTATTCACGTAAGAAATTTCGGGAGACCTATATTTTATATGTGTATATCACAATAAAGAGACAATGCGAATAATTCTTAGACTAATGATACTTTTATGTGGCGATTTTAATGTGTACGGGCTTATTAAAACTGTAAATTTAATAATATTATCTCTAATTTTGATTTAACACTTTTGCAAATTAGTCAACTTGTCTTTCAGATCATATAGGAATTGCAATTCATTTACCAGAAAATGTCAAAGGTAGACTTAATTTTTTTGATAATTTAAAAATAGGAAACAATTTACAGTGCCTTAAAATATTTAAATTTTTAAATTTCTAACAAAGAAATAATTAAAATATTTTACTCCAATATAATCGCTTTTTCGATAGTGGAAGACTTAACTTCTGATTTTTTCAAGGTTTTGTTAGTTTATGCCAAAGATAAATCAGATCCCAAATTGTCTTGGGAAATACCAACATCAATATCTCCAAAGAAAATATCTTAACGTATGTCGTGGTGTTACAATAAGAATATATGACTACTTAGGGTGTTTTAGAAGAACATATTCATTAGTACTGTTATATTTTAAGTGGATGAAAACGTGATCTTCCCTACAATTCGTCCAACAGTTGTGCTCTCCATCATTAATTAATTTATTCGTCCCGTCCCTTTTCTGGGACGAGGCCGCTGCAGGGAAAGCGAGGGTCAGTTTTCCCACTTTGAAAAGGAAGTGGGCAGGAAGCGCGTTATCCCGGGGGAGCCTATCTATGTTAATTCGTTAAGTGGAGTGGATGGATGGAATTTTCAAATAAAAACGGGATTATCGACGGGCGCCCCGACTGCTAATGAAACGAGCACACCCAGCAGGATTAAAGGCAAAAGGGAAAACACATGAAAGTGATACTGGAAGTTGTGTCTGAATGAGATCGGGGATTTAATACATTTATATTTAAATACAAAAGCTGTGTAATTAATGGCTTAGAAATTTATATATTGATTGTTTGAATGCGGAAGTATTTAAGCTATTTATTGACGTTTCAAAATATTTTGAACATTTAATTCCGTTTTATGGTTTTTGTAATAAAATGAAATTATTTTTCTAACTAAATAAATTCGACCGAATGAAAATATTTCCTGCTTAGAAACCCTTTATACTCAAAGAAAAATCCAGTAAACTCTTAAGATAAGATAAAAAATGAAATTATGTCGAGTTGTTGATTTTAAATATGACTAAGTCCGATTTTTACATCAGTATCGTGTTACCTGGAATTGTTAGGCATAAAGCAACTGTCATTTCGATAAAACATGTGTGTTTCTTTTTGTAAACAAGAATGGCGACTAAACTGAGACATTTATCTTATTATTTTCTGAATAGGAAAAAGAAATAGAATAATTTAATAATTTAATTCAAAAATTTAATTCTTAATTATACAGTTATTCCACATTATCTCCTCCATTTCCAACACAATCTTCAACTCTTTTTCTAAATTGTTTGTAAACGTTGTTTAACATTTCAACATTAATTTCTCGAATAGGCTGCTCAATCCGCATTTTTAGACAATTTATATCGTTTCGCATTGGTTCATTACACACGTTTTGCTTTACGTAACCCCAAAGGAAGAAATCTATCGGGGTTAAATCCGGTGATCGAGCTGGCCAATGTATTGGCCCATGTTGTCCAATCCATCTACCAGGAAACTGTAAATTTTAAAATTCTCTAACAATCAAGGTACTATGAGCTAGTCATCCATCTTGTTGGAAGTAGATGCGTCGCAATTCCTCTTTCTCAAGTGATGGCAATAAAAAAATTGAAGCATTTACAAATAAGTGTGTTGATTTAAAGTTCTATTAAAAAATAGGATCTGATAATTCGGTTAAACAACATTTCGTACCAAACATTGACTTTTTGGCATCGCTGATTTCTGCCATTAATTTTAAAATTTGGATTATTTATTGACCAATATTTACAATTTTGTGAAGAAACAGTATCATTTGTCGAAAACGTTGCTTCATCACTAAACTAAATTCTGATAAAATAAGCAATATTCTATAGCGTTCTCACCAAACCATAAGCAGAAATCAAGCCTAAATTGCCTGATCTGCAATTTCTAATGTATGCCTGAATCTAGGTTTATACAGATGAATTTTAATCGCTGTAGAAATTGTTTGCAGTAATGTATTACTAACATTGGGTTCATTTGCTCGCTGCCGTAAAGATTTTCTAGGATGTTCCGCAACCGAATCGATAGCCATAATAGTCACAGCATCATCATCATTAGAGAGCGGATTTCTAGCATTATGCTTATCCATAATATTAATAGCATCGAAAAAATTTCTTAATATCTATACGAATCTTGAAGAATGTGATTACTTAGCGCTAAGTTTTTTTGGGCTTTTTTGCTTATTTTGACTTTTTGTGCTTATTTTGAATTTTTATGCTTATTTTCATGCTTTTTTTAGATTTTGATGCTTATTTGGAGCAATTTCTTAAACATTTAAAAAACATTTAATAATAATTTCACGCTGATATTAAATTAATGTGCCAATATAGAGAATTTTCGTAAAAATCTGTATCCCATCATTTATAGATTATATTTGTATTACATATTTTCTTCGTGTCTTTTGACAACATAATTGTTAAAAATCTTCATAATATGATACAATAATTATAATGAATTTTATTATTAATAAATATTAGTATAAATTACCAATTTACATAGGATTCGTTTATAAATAAGTAGATATAATAGACCGTCTCATTATTCAGATAATATTCCGGATGTAAACGTCGTTAAAAAATAAATAGGGACCCCAGTAAGTATTAAATGTAAACAAATTTAAGTGATAGCTAATAATCAGGTGTTCTGCAACCGTATCAATTTCCTTCTCTCGGCAAAAGTACCGATGGGACGACTGGCGCATATTTACCGTTTTCGTTAATTTTCATATTCAAACTCGCATTCATAAACTATTGAATTGACATTCCAAAAACTTTGCTTATTTATCAAAAATTACTATATGCGTGAATCGTTTTAACCTGGGGAATCACAGATAAATTATATTATATAATTCACATGTATATTTAACCCATAATGCAAAAGGTGAAAACCACAATACAAGAATTAATTAGAGGCTATCCAGAATTAATAAGTGAAAATTATACATTATTTTGTAAGGCATGTTTAAAAATAGTAAGTTTTATTTTAGTTCCCAACTGCATCCTAACTAGTCAAGACTTGTATGTAAAACATGTTATAACAACACTACGTCAAGAACGTTTGAAAAAGTTCAAAGCTGAACTAACAAAACAGCACAATTTCACAATCTTTAGCATCATCTTAAATTAAATTCACATTTGTGCAAAATACTTTTACATTCTAATATCCCTTTAAGAAAATTACAAAATAATGCATTTAAATCTTTCTTGGGAAAATATTGTAAAATACGCATTCCCGAGAAAAAATTATGTAGCTCTTAGATACTATGAAACCATACAAAAAAATTAAAGATATTATTAACAATAATTATATGTGGTTTGGTGTGGTTGAAACCACAGACTTGTTTAATTTAATAATATGAGTTTAACATGAAGACATCCGACCAACAGTATTTTGATATATACAAAAGAATTGGAGAAAACTGATAATAACATTATAGCAAAATTCATAAATGATGGACTGACAAGCTTATTTTTGCCGTAGACAATACCAAGTTACAAAATTTTACTAATAATGCATTTTGTGCATTGTACAAGTTTAGCACATGAATAGAAACGAATTTCTGAAACTATAAGAATGAAATTTCCATTTGTAGATTTAATTAAATATGGAAAAATAGTTCTTATATTCTTCTGTGAGTACAATTATTCAAGAAGTCATTATCTGATATCTCACTGCCCCATAAACCAGTGCTAACAAAATGGGGAATTTGGCTATATGCTACAATGTACTATGCGAACAATTTTGAGAATTTAATAAGACTGTTAAACAGTTCTTAAGAAACAAGAGCTTCCTTCAAAACAATTGAGTTACATAAAATCGCGTTTAAATTTTGTGAGCAACACAATCAAATCTTTATAAAAGCAGATTCATTTTAGAAAATACCTGCATGCATTGGCCAAGAAATCAAAATAATATCGAAAGAAGTATTCGTTGAAAATGAAGGATTTTTAATATTAAATAAATTAAACTTGATTTTGAATGGCAATTTTCAAATGGATCCAGCTATAATTTAAAATAAAGAGAAGCTTTTCTACTTTCAAAAATTTATTGAGCGTCAGAAGTAATAATTTTTACAATTAAACCCTTAAAACAACATTTAATGATCTACTGTTTTTATGAATAGATTTTAGTTATTTTGAAACGTATACAAAATTACAATTTAATTTTTAAATACTTACATGATATTATATATTGCGTAAAGAAAGTATGATTGTTTTAGTTTTAAGCCAAATTTCTTTGTAAAATATGTTGATAAACGTGTAACATATCAAGAAAATATAGTTTTCTTTAGTGCTTTTTTCGTGTTTTTATGCTTTTTTTCCTGTTTTTATGCTTTTTTAATGCTTTTTTTCTCTAAATTTTGTGCCTTTTAATGCTTTTTTAGTGCTTTTTTCGTGTTTTTATGCTTTTTTCCTGTTTTTATGCTTTTTTAATGCTTTTTTTCTCTAAATTTTGTGCCTTTTTAAGTGCTTTTTTTCACATTTTTTAAGCTTTTTTATCCGCTCTCTAATCATCATTGTACGCTTTGCAAAGTTTCTTTTTGTCGATAACGGATCCCGTTTCATATTTTTTTTTTTAAATTAATTTCTTTAAAGCTGTTCTGCTTGCACTGACATTCGGGTATTTCTCATTAAATAACTGTATTGAATATTTATACGAGACTTTTCCGATATTTATTGTCAACAGGATGAATTTTATGAAAAATATAATTTAATAAAACTTGTTCAGTTTTTCATTCCCTTTAACTTTTATTTAAAAGGTTTTGTAAAATTTTTCATATTAAAAAAATATCGAAAATACAAAAAAACTGCCTCGAGTAAACATCCACTTCCGGCTTATGAATGTGCACCAAAAGCTTTTTAGTTCCAGTTTTTAACGATAAAACCTTAAGTTTAAAGTTTCATCTCAATCGGATCATTCGTTTTTGAGATACAGAGCTAATCACGATTACAATACTTTCCCTATACAGGATGTCCCACCGAAACCGCACGTCTTTAAATTTGGACGTTATGTTACTTAATAACTTTTTTCACAGAATTTTATGTAGAATCTAAATACGTATTAAAAATAAAGTATTACATTTGAAATAAGAAAGTTGGTGTTGACTTCCGGTCTAACCGGAAGTAGTATAATCTTGAAATATTTTAATTAAATAGAGCACACTTAATTACATAAAAGCCATGAAAATTTCATAAAAATACATTCACTAGAAGTCCTTAAACTTTTGATGTGCGGTTTCGGGGGGACACCCTATATATATTTCGTATACCGGGAAAGTAAAAAGATTTTCCTATAGAATTTTTAAACATTGATTATGTGCATAGATTTAAGACTTTGTAATTTGATTTGTGTAAGCCATTTTGCAATAACACGAATAAAGTATTATTATTATATAAATTTTGGAAATGAAATTGAACGTATGCCAGTAGCTGAAATAGAAAGTTATTTGCAGGGTAGTATAGTAACACCCACCCACCTTATTTAAATTTATTCTCAAATACTATTTGTTATTTTTCTTAATGCGAACCTACAACTTTTGAAACATGCATTAATTGCATTATGGTTTTAAATATATGTGCTTTGTTAATATAGTAACAATATATGATTTTAAGACATTTTAAAATAAGGTCATTTGTAGGTTTCAGGCCTTAAATTAATTAGATTATTTCTTGTAAATCAATATGAATACTGAAATACATCGCCGGCGTATTTTTCATCAATGTTAATTCAATTCAATTCAATTCATTTTATTCACGTAAGCCACCATATACAAAAAATACAATACATATATATTTGGAGTGGATGTGAACGTCAATTATAATAATTATAAATTTAAATAATCTAGTCTACATGATATGTTAAAATTGCGTTAATAATAAATAAGAACACGTTAAAACATTATAAAAACAGTTGACAGTTAAAATATATAATATAAAATTAAAAATTAGCTTATAAACTAGTTTAATACATACAGATAAAATATAAAACACATTAAAATTATTCGATAGTTATGCGATTAGATCAATTCGTTATAAATTCAATGTAGCTATAAAAACATTTTTCAATTAAATAATTTTTTAATTTTGTTTTGAATTGATTAAGTGTGCTACATGTTTTAATCTCAATAGGTAATTTGTTAAGGATTACGCCGCACATGTACATCGCTGATCGCTCATAGAGAGTCGTTTTATGTGAGGTAGCTCGCACATCAAAACCTTGCCTCGTGTTGTACTGATGGGTGTTATTGTTTTTTAAAAGCATGTGTTTGTTGTTGTAGGCATATACCGCACATTTATATATATACACACTTATTACAGTTAGTATATTATTCGGTTTAAATATATTACGTTATTCATACATTTCAATTTGAAATCTTACTCGTAGCTCATTTTATAGCTGTTTACTAATGTTTATTAATCAGCCAGGGCGTAATTAACCATTTAAAAAATGGAGGAAATTAAAGAGCGATTTGTGCCATTCGCTTCAATAAATTAGAACATTCTAAATGAGGGACGATCAATCGAAATATGGCCCATATGGTCCATTCCGTCTCTATCTCGCTCACTCTCGCTGTGTCTTATTCCACGCATTATTCAAATAGTGGGCCGTAAATTCGGTGCTAAAATGGGGCTTTTCTCCGGCGTTACGTTCACATATTAATAATAGTCGGACGTGTCTGCTACAGATGCGACCCCAAACCTACCCTTTCGCAGAATCAATTAATCGTGTGAAAACCGCAAAATCAAATTAATACCATGTCTGATAAATTAACGTTAAAGATGTAGACATTTGCAGTAGAACAAATGTTTCACTGTATCGACGTCAATCTTTTAAACTTCCTTGATTAATTAATAATCTTAATAATAATAATAGCAAATAATCAAATAAATCATATATGAATACTTATTTTTAACATCCATCCATTTTGAACGATTTTCAAAAAATTGTCAGATTTTACGCGAAGTGGTAAAAATTGTTATGTATTTTTAGTATTTTAGAGATTCTGCCAGTTGTACCTTGTATGTATGGAAAAAATATTATGTTTGAAAATTCTTGGGGCATATCAGTGCTTTTCGTGTTAGATTTTTGTTTAAGTAAGCATTTTACTGTTCTTGAAAGGAAAATGTTTTGGATAAGAGCTGCCTCGAGGGTGGCAAGTTTGTCATTCAGGTTGCATTTGTTTGTTACTCGGAGAGAGCGGATTAAAAGACTTTCATCCACAGAACGAAGTAGGTCAGAGTTATTATTAATTATTTGTTGAATTTGGTTCTCGTTTATCACGTGGTGAAACATTTTTAATTAAGGGTTGTTTATAGAGTTCCCCAATTATGACCGCCCTCATTACCTGAACGTATAAATTTTAGTATTTTAGCAAAAATATTTTACCTTATGTACCATTCCTAGATAATGATGTAAAAATCGAAACTAGTCGGAATAGATCGTAAAAATTGTGAAACCAACCAAGTGCCTTTCTACAAACAACCCTTAATATTATTAATTAGTATGTCGAGGAATGGCAATTGGTTGTTCTGTTAGAATTCCATTGTAAATTTAATTGACGAAGGTGTCATAAACACAATGTAGCCATAGGGACGTATCGCTGATTCTAGGGTTATATTCTCGAAATCCTCTAAATTGGCCATCACAGTTGAGAAAGATGCTCTTTCGCATTGTTTCTAGCAGTTTCTATTAAACATGAAATAAGTGTTTATCAAGCAGTATTTACTAAGTTTTATAGTTGGAATAGGCTGTTGATATTTAGTTTTTAAAAGTTCAATCGTGTCTTAATGGGTAGTTGAGTAAAAAGAGATTAAAACTTCAAAACTAACCGGGATGTATTCTGGTTAGATAATTTTATCGGTTTGATGAGGTCCTAGAAGTGTGATGAATTTTTGGCTTGTTCGGTAGTGGTTTAAAGTTAGCTAGCCAAAATTTCAGCTAATTTTTGTGTAAGTCGAAACAACTGACGATGACGGGTTTATGTATTTTAGGTAGACCGAATAGCTTAGGTAATTGGGTCTGGGTCAGAATCGATCAATTTTTACCTGACATCGTCTAACAAGTTCCTCATTTTTTTGCTGATATTCAGCTTTGTTAAGTACCAGTTTTTCAGCACCACAAATTCGACTCGTGATAGTTTGAGCTTTGGTACATATTGCATAAAATTGGCAAAATATATAACGTTATTGCAGAAACAACTAAATTTAAATCAAAATTTGCGATCATAACTTATAAAATAAAAAATATAAACCTTAATTATATTACTAAATTAATTTACTTTAATGCCAAAAACTCATTCACAAACATACCCACCTTAGAAGTAAGAATAATCATTTAAAATAAATTCTAAGAAAAAACTGACAAAATATTTATTACTTTCCCTATACACGTAGTATATAGGGGGAGTATTGTTTTCGTGATTTTTTTTTCAAAAATTTTTTTTGCGGAAATATCCGTTTTGGGGTCCCCTGAACCCAAAACACTAATTTCTGGAAAAAAAAATTCTGTGTCTGTGTGTGTGTGTGTGTGTGTGTGTGTGTGTGTGTGTCTGTCTGTCGGTGGGTGCTGTATCTCAAAAACGAATGATCAGATTGAGATGAAACTTTAAACTTAAGGTTTTGTCGTTAAAAACTGGAACTGAAAAGCTTTTGGTAAACATTCATAAACCGGAAGTTGATGTTTACTTGAGGCGTTTTTTTGTTTTTTCGTGATATTTTTCTAAATATGAAAAATTTACAAAAATGGTTCAAACAAAAGTTAAAGGGAATAAAAAACTGAACAAGTTTTATGCAAACATGTTTTTCATAAAATTCTTAAATTTCGAAAATAAAATGAAAAACTGAAATTTTTGTCTCTTTTTGCCAATTACTAATAAACTATAGGAGTTACATGAAATTTATATAACAAATAATTGTAGGGACTTTAAAAGGGAACAAATGATTAAGAACAACATTTTTGCGTAAACCTCATAGTTTTCGAGAAAAATATAGGGAAAGTACTATGATGGCCACATCACCATTTGGGTAGTAATGTTTTCGCGTTTGTCTGTCGGTGGGCGCTGTATCTCAAAAACAAAAGATCCTATTGAGATAAAACTTTAAACTTAAGGTTTTATCATTAAAAACTCGATCTGAAAAGCTTTTGGTAAACATTCATAAACCGAAGTGGTTGTTTACTCGAGGCGTTTTTTTGTTTTTTCGTAATATTTTTCTAAATATGAATAATTTTAAAAAACGCTTCAAACAAGAGTTAAAGGCAATGAAAAACTGAACAAGTTTTATTGGAACATGTTTTTCATAAAATTCTTAACTTTTGAGAAAAAAAATAAAACTTGAAAATTTTGATATTTTTTGCCAATTGCTAATAAACTATTGGAGTTACGTAAAATTTATATAACAAATAATTGTAGAGAATTAAAAAGTGAACAAATTATTAAGAATAACATTTTTGGGTAAACCTCATAGTTTTCGCGTAATATATAGGGAAAGTACTATGATGGCCACATCACCATTTTTGTTATTAGGTATTTGTCTAAATCATTATCTTTAATTTAACATTCAGATTTACAACCAAAAGGAGATATTTCTTGAGCCGTGCGGTGGGTAGGTTCGATTGGTATGCGTTTTCTTCTTAGGTATATACCGTAAGGCCTAGTGTTCAATCTAGTTTCTTGATTATAATAGTATTAAGAGATGGAATTTTATTATGCTCGTCTACCTCTATAGTAAATTTTAATTAATACTGCTTAAGTGTATATACTTACTTAATATTAGATACAATGTAATGATTTTTTTTGTTTTCTTCCCCCTGTCTTCACCTTGGGATTTGCGGGCGTTGCTTCCATCCCAGGCTAATGGTATTGTGGGATCTCTTGGTTTTCTTCTATTCTTTTTTGCTGTTAATATTAGGTTCTTAATTTTTAATTTGAAGGTAGTGTATTTTAAAGTTTTTACGTGATTTTGCAATTTATTATACTGTGTTATAGCTTTGGTTGTTAAGGCTGCAGAGTAGTTTTTTCTTCTTGTTGAGTATTCAAGAATTTCCTTATTTATTTGTAATGCTATGTTGTTATTTATAAGGTTATTTTTGATTTTGTAGATCATTAGTATGTTATTTAGTATTACCATATTTGTTATGTTAAGTTCTTGAGTTTGGTTATCTAGTTCTAAAGTATGTGTTCTCCCTTCTAGATTGTACAATGTTTTTAATATTTTATTTTGTTGTATTTGTAGCTTATTTATATTTTTTTCGTTGTATTTCCCCAGATGTTAATTAGGTAGTTGTTTTTTGAAGTGAATAGTGCATGTCTTCTTGTTGAATCGCTAATGTAGTTTTTAATTTTATCGATTGCTTATGTTGTTTTTGCATTTTTGTGTACTAGTTGATTTATGTATTCATCCCATTTGAGGTTGTCTTTATCTTTAAGCCTTCCTTTATTCTTTTAATTGGTGTATTGTTGATTATTATTTGGAGTTCTATCGGTCGTGTTTATGGCTGAAGTTTATTTTTGTTTCTTTGATTGTTAATAGGGTATTGTCTTGTTGTATGTCATCATAGTTGTTTCCAGTGTATATTAGGCATATGTCATTGGCATATATGTACGGTTTTCCCTTCAGGTCAAGCTCTAACAGATCGTCCGTATATAATATATACAGGGTGTCCCATTTTAATCCGCCAGTAGCGATAATTCTGAAACATTGCATTGAATCAAAAAGTGTTCCAAATGAAAAGTTAATGGTTTTGAGGGGGACATCTGATGCCGTAGACTTTGCCCCCCAGCCCCCCCAAGGGGGGCGGAAACAGGGGCAACTTTAAAATCTTAAATGGAAACCCCTATTTTTTATTGCAGATTCTGATAGAGGGTTAAAAAGTATGTAAGTTTTATCCGAAACATTTTTTTATTGGTCGAGAGATGGCGCTGCAAATGTAAAAGTTAGGTTTTTTGTCAATTAAATTGCGAAAATCGTCACGTAATTAACTGTTATTACTTAAGACTTACTCACAACCTTACAAGGTTGTTTTTTTCTCAGCCTGCCCAAATACTACCACCGCTCCCCCCCCCCCTACAAAGACGTAAAGTACTCAAAAATAGTGATTGAGTACTTCTTTTTCAAATTAAATAATGGTAAAATAATTCAAAAAAGAATATCATTTTTTTTCAAATAGTGTTTGACCTGGCCCCCCACATAGCTTCCTAAATCCATCGGTCGGATTTACGTCTCGTGTGTGTGTGCGTCAGTGTTCCTGTCCGTGTTTGTTTGTGTGTGTGACTCTGTGTGTGGCTGTGTGTTTGACTGTGTGTTTGGCTGTGTGTTTGGCTGTGTGTTTGTTTGTGTGTTTGTCTGTGTGTTTGTCTGTTTGGTTGTCATATGTTACATGGGCATTTGAGTGTGCGTGTTCATGCGTGTGCGTGTGTGTGAGTTCGTCGCCGTTGCAATTCACAAGAACTGCTCGAAATTGTGTCCCTGATGGTCTCGACACAATCGTATTCGTTTGGCGAAATTCTCCACGCACGCCCGCAACGTATTTGGAGATATTTCATGACAGGCATTAGTTATCCGCACCATCATGTTCTCGCGCGTGGTTGGAGGATCGCGGAAGACGACGTCTTTCAGGTAACCCCAAAGGAAGAAATCAGGCGATGTCAAGTCTGGAGACCGGGGTGGCCAAACAATAGGTCCTCCGCGACCAATCCATTGCGCTGGAAACAGCTCATCCAAATGTCGAACCGCACGAGCGTAGTGTGGTGGGGCACCGTCCTGCTGGAACCACATCGTCCTCCGGGTATGCAAATCGACTTCTTCTAGCAGCACAGGAAGATCGTTCTGGAGAAATTCCAGGTACCTCGCGCCATTTAACGTCCTGTCGAAGAAGAATGGTCCGATTATCTGCGAGCCGAGAAGTCCACACCACACGTTGACACTCCATCGCTGCTGTGCGTTCACTTGTCGAACCCAGTGGAGGTTTTCAGCACTCCAATAATGGGCATTGTGGATGTTGACGAATCCGGTATTCTGGAAAGTGCACTCGTCGGAGAACAGGACTTGGTGGAAGAATAAACGGTCTTGGTCGATCTGCTGCAAAGCCTAGTTGCAGAAACCCACACGATTGGCGAAATCATTTCCATGAAGTTCTTGAACGCGCATGATGTGATACGGATGGAACTTTGCCGCGCGGAGTAACCGTTGAGCCGTCGATTTCCGTATGCCGATTTCTGCCTGGATTTCTCGGAGACTGATATGCGGATTGAGGTGTACAGCTCCAAGTATGGCGATGGTGCGGGGGTAGTCATCCATAAGATTCGCTCGAGGTCGGTGTCGTTGTAGGTGACCTTGGCGCAAACGTTCTTCCAGCCCTCGCATTGTACTGCGAGACGGACACCGACGATCCGGGAATCTTTGGCGATACAGTTTTACTGCATTGGTGTAATTGTTCAGCGACTCTCCAATGACTTTTAGGATGTCCACAATTTCGGTCGGTGAGTAGTCCATGATTACTCAACGACTTGGCTTTGCGTACTGAACTCATTTTTAAAAACTTAATTTAAAAAAAGGAACGAAAATAGAAAAAATCCAAGAAATCTTTTTTGAATGTAAACAAAACAATCGAGTGCGACGTTAAAAATGTACAATTTATGCACGTCCGATGCGGGGGGCCAGCTCAAACACTGTTTGAAAAAAAAATGACATTCTTTTTTGAATTATTTTACCATTATTTAATTTGAAAAAGAAGTACTCAATCGCTATTTTTGAGTACTTTACGTCTTTGTAGGGGGGTGGCGGGGGTAGTATTTGGGCAGGCTGAGAAAAAAACAACCTTGTAAGGAAAAAAAACAACCTTGTAAGTAATAATAACAGTTAATTACGTGACGATTTTCGCAATTTAATTAACAAAAAACCTAACTTTTACATTTGCAGCGCCATCTCTCGGCCAATAAAAAAAATGTTTCGGATAAAACTTACATACTTTTTAACCCTCTATCAGAATCTGCAATAAAAAATAGGGGTTTCCATTTAAGATTTTAAAGTTGCCCCCTGTTCCCGCCCCCCTTGGGGGGCTGGGGAGGCAAAGTCTACGGCATCAGATGTCCCCCTCAGAACCATTAACTTTTCATTTGGAACACTTTTTGATTCAATGCAATGTTTCAGAATTATCGCTACTGGCGGATTAAAATGGGACACCTAGTATATATATATAGTGTCGGAGGTAAATTGCCTCCATGCGGTATTCCGAATTCGGCTTCAAGTTGTTGGCTTTCTGTACCGTTTACTTTTGTTGTTTGTGGTCTATTCATTAAATAAGTTTTGATCAGGTTCGTTTCCCCTTATTCCTAATTTAATCAGTTTTTCTATGAGTTTTGGTTTAGATATTGTGTCGAAAGCTTTTTCACGTCGATATATATTCCCACAACTGCTTATTTTTTCTATCTAGGTTGGTTTTAATGTATTTTATAAGGTCGTTTACTGCAAATGTTGTCCTTGATTGCTGTTGGAAAGCGTATTGTTGATTATGTATAATGTAATAGTAATAGTAGTAGTAATAGTAATAGTATTTTTTATTGTGCTCGATATTTACAAAATATTTACACTCGTCCAAACTTATACTAACGACAGGGTTTAAAATCTATAATTAAAAAATTAATCTATGCTAAATGGGCATCTATCTAATAATAGCTTTTTAGGTACATTTTATACTTAATACTATTAAGATTTCTTATTTATAAGGGAAGACGGTTGTAGAACTAATCCGAAATAATTGACACCGCAACGAGTTCGGTTCAGTCTAGTAAAAGGGATATGTAGATTGTGTTCAGTTCTTATCGTATGGTTATGAAAATCACTTACTGATTCTTATTTATGCAGATTCTGTTTTACGTATAGCAGAGTTTGTAAGATATATACACCAGGTAATGTTAGAATCTTTAATCTTCGAATGATGTCTTTAGTGTCTTTTCTATAGTGGACCCCAGTAATTATCCTGATGATTTTTCTCTGAAATCCAGAAATTCTGTCTGCATGAGCGGAGTGGCCTCATATTATTATGCCGTAGCTCATTTTGGAATGAAATAGGGCGTGATAAGCATTAATCAATACTATCTCGGAAGCGTCTATATTTCTAAATAAATAGATTAGAGATACCAACTACGCGAGGGTTGGTTCAAAGCTGATACCTAGAAGCTTTCCTTTTCTTTC
Organism: Ontholestes murinus; assembly: GCA_963969525.1. Classification (NCBI taxonomy): domain Eukaryota; kingdom Metazoa; phylum Arthropoda; class Insecta; order Coleoptera; family Staphylinidae; genus Ontholestes; species Ontholestes murinus. The sequence goes on from OZ018395.1 coordinate 39,013,345, forward strand.
CTTAAAATGAGGTTCCATTACACGCGTCCCAAAAATAATTATCTTTTGGATTCATTGAAAGATAATTCATTCTCAGTGAACCATGCTTTAACCTCGTTTTTTGTGTCATTTGTTTTTAGTAATAATGAGTCAATATTACTATCACTATTTAAAGCAGATGTATCGTCAGCAAAAATTATTTAGTTTGTTGGGTTTATATGTTCTTCTAGGTCATTTATGTATATAATAAAAAGGAAGGGACCCAGGGCGGATCCTTGCAATACACCCCGTGTTATAGGCAGCAATTGTGATTTGCTATTATTTATGTCAACATACTGATATCTGTCAGTAAAATATGATTCAAAAAAATTTAATGCATTATCATTGAAATTTTAATGTTTTAGTTTATTTAATAATTTATTATGGGATATGCAGTCAAAAGCCTTCGTTAAGTCACACCGAAGAGCACTAGCATATTGACCAATTTCGATGCACGAACATATAGAGGTTATAAACTCTATAAGAGCAGTTACCGTAGTCATGTTCTCCCGAAAGCCAAATCGAGCTTTTGTAAGTAAACTATTTTGCTCGAAATATTTCACGAGTCGCAGTTTTAAGGCCTGTTCAAATATTTTCCCAAATATAGGGATGATAGCAATAGGTCTGTAATTATTTTTATTTGACTTGTCACCTTTGTGAATAGGAACAACATGTGATATTTTGAGTGCTCGTGGAAATATATTATTAGTTATGGCTAAGTTGATTAATTGAGTAAGATGTGGGATTAAAATATTTTTGATATGTTTAATAATTTTGCTGTTTAAGCCATAGACATCAAGGCTATTTGCGTTTGATAATTTGTTTATTATGTCTCTAATTTCAATTTGAGAGACATGAGTGATCTTGAAATTAATGTTTGCCGATGGGGATTTTAAATTTTGTCTAGTATTGTTTCGGACACTTTGTATATTTTTGTATGTTGTTTTTATTAAGGTGCTTTTCATGTCGCCAAATGGCAAAATGTCATTCAATTTATTTTTATCCTAAATGGTTTACATCACAATATATTAACAAAGTTATAACACACAAAACGCACAATAGAACAGATGAATAATCTTTGGCGAAAACTTTCATATATAAGAAGGCACAGGAGCTAAAATTGCAAACAGCTTTGCAACTACAAAGAAATTTGATGATCTAACTCCACGCTATAATCAAGAATTTTATGAGTTTTGTAAAGGCTGCGAACAAACATACATAGGATAAACAAACAGGCGGATTTCAGCAAAAATTTAAGAGAACAACAACTCTGTAAAACAGAAATGTCATCACCTAATAACGGGTCGTAAAATATATTTTACAAACACCGAAACTCTTGCCAAAGCAAACTATTTGAGCACACGAATAATCTGAGAAGCTATAGAAATTGAAATAGGCTTAAGGCCAACGATCCGAAGAGGTAATTCACTACCCCTTCAGAATACCTGGAAACCAAAACATACTACAAAAATATAGGGTTAGGAGAACCAGAACGGTCGTTTATTTCAAAAGATACAGGAGTAATGTCTTATATAAAAGTTGTAAGGCTTTATAAAATCTACTTATCTGTAATAAATTGGAATATGCAGGGTGGCCCACAAAATTAAGGTTACATTTTTTTAATAGAACAACCCGCATATAACTATTTATTTTGATAGTCCTGTCAATTTTCAACATTTTTATTAATCATACATTATATCTAAATTCATTAGTTTCCTAGATATTGTGACATTTTCAATTACAAAACTCAAAATAAATTCCAATAAACAATTCAATCAGCTAACATAGACCAATAGGTATAACAAGTCATGGAAAACGACAGTGATATAAATTGTCTCAAAAATGTTGTTGCGTATGTAAAACCATTTTTCTTGTTAATTTCTCACTTTCATTTAAAATTTTAATTCTTAGTTTAATTCTTAGTCTTCCAAATTATTAGATTTGTTCCGAAGAACATCATTTTTCGAGTAACCCCAATAAAAGAAATCTAAGGGCGAAAGATCTGGATACCATGAAGGCCATTCGATAGGTCCTCTTCTTCCTATCCATCCATTTGGGAACGTGACATTCAAAAATTCTCTAACTTCCAGAGAAAAATGCGAAAGAGCTTCATCTTGTCGATACCATATAATACAGTTGGAACTATTTCTTGACAAGCAAGTTGGAGATATCGTTGGTCAAATTTCCCTCGATAAAAAGGGTCCAATTACATGTCCCGCAAACAATCCAGCACACACATTAACTTTTTCTGGGAACTGTGATTTCGATTTTTCATACCAGTTTGGGTTATTTCGCTCCCAGTAACGGCAATTTTTACTTTCCCTATATAGTATATATAGGGAAAGTATTGTTTTCGTGATTTTTTTTTCAAAAATTTTTTTTGCGGAAATATCCGTTTTGGGGTCCCCTGAACCCAAAACACTAATTTCTGGAAAAAAAAATTCTGTGTCTGTGTGTGTGTGTGCGTGTGTGTGTCTGTCTGTCTGTCTGTCTGTCTGTCTGTCTGTCGGTGGGTGCTGTATCTCAAAAACGAATGATCCGAATGGCATGAAACTTTAAACTTAAGGTTTTATTGTTAAAAACTCGATCTGAAAAGCTTTTGGTAAACATTCATAAGCCGGAAGTGGTTGTTTACTCGAGGCGTTTTTTGTTTTTTTCGTGATATTTTTCTAAATATGAAAATTTTTAAAATACGGTTTAAACAAAAGTTAAAGGGAATGAAAAACTGAACAAGTTTTATTCGAACATGTTTTTCATAAAATTTTAAACTTTCGAGAAAAAAAAATAAAAATTGAAAATTTTGACATTTTTTGCCAATTGCTAATAAACTATAGGATTTACATGAAATTTCTATAACAAATAATTGTAGAGAATTTAAAACTGGACAAATAATTAAGAATAACATTTTTGCGTAAATCTCATAGTTTTTGAGTAATATATAGGGAAAGTACTATGATGGCCACATCACCATTTTGTTTATTTCGTGTAGTGTGAAGGTACTAAAAAACAATATGGTTTGGAAAATACGGGTTCTCTTCAATGATTCTCGTAATTACTTTAAAAAAATGTAGTCTTTGATCATAGTCAACGTCATAAAGTTCTTGTACAACATTTAGTTTGTATGGGTTCATTTTCTCGGTATGATTGATGGATTGTCTGGAATTTTCTTGTATTGAAAGAATATCCATTTTTTATTATCTGTGTTAGCACTTCTAGGTCTTCCAGATCTTGGTCAATTTATTTACACTCTCAGTGGTTCTGTAACGATTTACAGTTCGAAAAACTGCATTTTTTAATTTGCCTGTCTGGATAAAAATTGCTATAAATATCACACACCTCCTGATATAATATCTGTTTATCGCCATAAATATAATTCTCTCTGTTTTAGTAAGTAAATGCAGCCGAAAACAGATGAAATTTACTTGTCATACCTAATTTGTATTGTCTGGATAAAAATTGCTATAAATATCACACACCTCCTGATATAATATCTGTTTATCGCCATAAATATAATTTTCTCTGTTTTAGTAAGTAAATGCAGCAGAAAACAGATGAAATTTACTTGCCATACCTAATTTATATTGGTAACTACGATTAAGTTCGAATGTCGCATTGTTATTGGTTATTATTTGAAACGTCATACTCACCAGACACACACAGGTTGGAAGACCAATAACGGGTAGCCAAACAAGAAGGAATGCTGATGCCGAAGCCGGACAGCAGACTAGTCTGGTGTATATCAAATCTGGAATACATCAAAGAGATCGATCTAAGCTTCTACAGTAAACTAGATGAAAGACCCCCCGAAATATGATGACACTGCTGATAGCAACTCAATTAGCCCCTCAGAGCCTTGGTCCACCGCAATCCGTTCGGTATCGCTACTTCTTACTTCTTATATGGTAAAATATATAATCGGAATGCTCAATAATTTAAAAAAGCCATATTTTTTATTTAGATCTTGTACTGACTTTTCTGTTGACATATATGTTCGTTCACATTCTCAGTGAACATAAACATTAATTTTACTTCAGATTTGTGTAATAATTTTGAGGATCTTGACTTATTCTAAAAATATAGTTAATTCACAAATAAGCAGTTCATGGCAAATATTATGCTAGTAAATAATGTATCCTACCACTGGGATTATGTCAACTAAAATTTATGATCGCTACAATATTTGTCTTGTAATGGTATAAAGATATTAATGCTTGCTTAATACCTGATACTAACCCTAAACTAAAGCACAACCAATTAGCATTTTAGTTAAGATTACAATCGTCTTATATACGAAGGTTTGAATTGAATCTGATGGCTTCTGGTTTGATGATGTATGGGGTTGTTTATTTGCAGCACTTAAAATGGTTTGTAATTTATTACCAATTCACAAAATATCTACATACAATATGTTAAATTTGATGGTTTTTATTATAATGACCAACAGTTGGAAAATCATTAATTATTCAGAGCTAGCGGATATCATTTTACGAAAGACACCAAATCTTAAGGAAACCTCACTAATTAGTGTTTTAGCATAATCCGGGATTGTCGCTTCTTTGAAACCGAAAAGTTCAATTTTTTTGTAGAAATTTATTCAACAAAGAGGATTCAACACCCACAATCGTCTCCAAATGCTTCGCGTATAAAAATTGTTGAACTAAATCTGTTTTCTGTCTCACATCGTCTTCAATTTCTTGCCAACCCAAAAATATCTTAATACAGGGTCCTCCAATAGGGACTTTCGAACTTTAACAGTTATTAGCGGCCATATTGTTGAAGTGTATCTAATTGGTTGTCATTTATTTAGTTTGTTGCCAAATCACCAAGGACCAAAATGGGTGTTTGGGAAATATTCCGCTTGCCTCTTCCATTTCACGGTCGCCATAATCACCCTACGGAGAGGATTGATAAATTTGAGTCCATTGGTTGCCGAAAAACATCTCCGTTGTTGAGAACGACGTTGGCCATTATCGTGAGTGGCGAGCACTATAGGTCGATGATTACCAACTTTTTTTGGCCTGAATTGGATGAAATGGATACCAGCGACATGTACGGTTTATACCATGATGACAGTTAGCGAAACATATTACTTATGCAACACTCGAAGGCATTCATGTTGTACATTATTCATCAGAATCAGGAAATCTACATCTGAGAAATTCTTTTCAAAAAAATTATCCTTATTATAACTCAGGTTATATTGAGATATACACGGAGTTGACGATGCTGTCTAACCCAATCGATCAAATATTGGTTAATGTGTCAGAAATTATATTACATTTACCTTAGATATTCTAATTTTAAATATATCAATCATTTCAGTGACATATGGTGTGAACCAGCTGTAACTCGAGATTCTTTGATATACCTAAACTACGTAAATAGCGGTTAGTATATCCAGTTGGATGTTCATCTTTGTCTTCATATTGCATTAACACTGCACGAAATGCATAATCTCTGGAAACTGTTACATAGTGCTTTTGAAGAACGTTCAGAAATAAAATCGGAGCACATAATCAAGTTTTTCGGTTTTATTAGTCATTTTATTTAACCATCTCTCGACATCTTACAAAATTCGGTAAAAAGTATCTATATTAAGGACAGGTTTATAAGACTACTTCTTTAACATTAATTGAAGAGGCCATCAGTGTGACCTTCTTCTAGGTCGTAACAAACCCTGTCTTTGTCATACACATAAAGATTTACATTAATTATTTGTATTTGTCAGCAGATACGTGTTTATAATAGTTAAAGCATTAAGTTTACGTTCATTAATATACACTTTCATTTCATTATTTATTTCTTAAACGAGATTCATGGATGTTGAACAATAACTTTTCATACGTTCTCTCAGGAGTATAGTTTCTTAGCAGAGGCAAATTGATGATTTATTATGTAGTATTGATTCGGATATATTAGGAATTTCAAAAAGTAAGGCTTTATTAATTTTTTGTTACATACCTAGAAAGGAGATGTATTTCATGTATTTGTTGTTTCTTTTACTTCTTTTCACCACATAGAGGCAGTTTAATGCCCATCACTGACGTTTCTATTCTCTTTATAGGTATAAATTGCAACAGAACATTTAGATCTATCAAATCTAATATCACGCAATATTTTTACTGACAATATGTTCTTGTATACTTGAAATCGTTTATCAGTAAATGATTAAATGATGTCATATTGGAGGTTACTCCTTGACTACACGTCTGCTTCATTTTACCCATTTAAGCGGTAGTCTTATACATCAACAAAATTGACACGGTGACTATGAAGCTAAAAACTACGCATAATGGTGTTCAAAACGTTTTACAAAATCACGAATTTTAACATGTCTTAGGTCTGTTACAGAGTTTTCTGTCAACAGCGACAGTTATAACGATAATAATAATGTACATATTAATTGTTATAATTGTCGCTGTTGACAGATTCTTTCAATATCGGTGGTAATCCACCCATTTGGGATCTAGTGCAACGTTTAGAGAATAGATGGCACCTTTATGGTTTTATCGTATTGATGGCTAAATACTTCCTAAGTGATTCTCGATTCCTTGTCTCCAACTGCGCTACGCTGATGAGATCCCAAAAACTCATTGAGTTAATTTAAATAGTACTTCATCAAAATGTACAAATAAATTTTTTTAAACTAAAAAAAACTTAAAATTGTGATCAATCATAATTTCTCATAACATATTCACTTACTAACAGTTTAAAGTACATTTAATCTATAATTAGTTTATTTAACATGCAAATTACCTTTGTATCATTCAATATTTGTCGAGGTATTAGCCAGAAAAGTAGTTGTTTCAATAAGTGATTTAAATTGTAGTGTTAGTAAGACTCTTTGTTGTAGATTTACGAAATGTTTTTGTATTTTTAAACAAATTATGATAGAGAAATTGACACTCTTTCTGTATTTGAGTCTATTTTAACAGTATTACATCGAAATATAATTAATTAAAAGTAAACAACACTGCTACCAAAATAGCAAATGCAACTGGAATAAACACCAAACACTAGTTGTATGCTTTTTCAAATATGAAAATGACGCCGTTTATGACCCTATACATTTAAGAAAAATTAAAATGTATAGGCTATTCTAGAATTGCATATTTTTTTACATTGAATAAACATCTAATAATCTAATATTTGAAAAGAGTATCCACAACTGTTGCATTTATTTTTAAAACGATTTTGCCTATTCTTTGGGACACATTTAAAATGCTACCAAAAGTACAGATTATGAATTAATTTTCTGGATAAAGGGGAATCGAAAACTTTGGTAATGAGATTAAGAAATTACGGAGAGATATTTGCATACTTCATCCTCTGGAGAAATTCCGGAGTCAAACTTTGCGAGCGAAACGCAGTCGGGGTTCGAGAGAGAAGGAGAGGGTGGCGCTGGCATAAGTGGGAAGGGTGAGCGAGAGAGTTTAATATTGTGTAATATATTTGTTTGTAATAATAAAACTTTGAAATTGTTCGCAAACGCAAAGTTTGGCAGAGTGAGAGGGATGGAAGGGGTGAAGGGGAATTTCATCCGACATTCGTCCCGAAATGCAAAAAAGGCGAACGCTCGCTCCTCTGGCTTGTTATTAGCGTTAGCGTCACGTTTTCAGTATATGAATTGGAAAAGTTCTTTCTCTCTCCCCCTTTCTCTTGCGCTCTCTTTGTGTTCGTTTATAATAGCCATTTCTCTTACATTTGATACTGAAAAATTTTAATCGAAAAATGGGTGTTTACTTTTACTGCCCTTATTACTTAAAATGTATATATAATATTCTAAAGTATTTTATTGCAAAATTATATAAATAGTATAAAGTTAAATATTCTATTACATAATAACGTAACTCCTAGATAGAAATACTAGACCAAGTAAATAAATAAATAAATCATTTTAAGCATTTTAAACGATAGACTATGTCTAATTTAGACAAGTAATCGATTTATTACTGCATAACGGCAGATGTGAGGGATAATATGAATTGAGTGGATCAAAGTATACATTTAAATATGAATAGGGAAATGAAACAGTAGCACAAATATAATGAAAACTAGATAATTATAATCTAAAAAGTCTAAAAGTTAAATATATTCAAGCAAAATGTATGCTGAAATAAAGTGAAAGCCACTACAATTAAGTATTTAAAAAAGTTTATAAATAAAAATTCCTTGCATATATGTCATAGAAAACTGAATGTAGTTTTGATATATATATTCTGCTGTGACATACAATGCAATCTTGATATGATAACTTTAAGATATAGGAAATTAATTAATTAAGTATTAAAGTAATCGTAACCTACCTATCAAGCCTCTCTATCTTGTCTAATCAAATAATTTAGATTGACAAAATCCTGCTTGTTTTCCTCATTTTTCAAAATGGAAGAAATGACCAAGTTGGAGTACGATTTAATGACTTTAAGGGAAATTTATTTAATTATTTTTAAGACTACAATTACGCGAAAAGAGTAAAAGTACAATACTATCACAAAGTTAAAGCATTGCACTGCGATACCGGTAACAAGTACAACAACAAATACTTGCTAAACTATCTGAAGTACGACGGAATCAACCTGGAAGCTTAATAAGATTTGAAAACCCTCAACAAAGATTAATGAAGAGTCTTGCAATGAAAAAAAATAGACCGAGTACCGTAAGTGCAACTCTGTAGAAAGGGAAATCGATAGAAGCTAGTATTGAGGTCATTAAAGATAACGATGGAGCTACAAGTAATTATACAGAAAGAACGAAAGCAGAGGTACCCCGCCAAGATCATAAAATAATTGCAGTTGCGAGGTGACTTGTGAAGAGAACTGATAATATGTAATTCATCAGTTTTAAGTGCGTCTTCTTCATTTAAGACACAACATCAATTAAACTAAGATTCAAGGCCAGAGCCTATAAATAGGGATTATTTAGTAGTTTTAAATTATGTATGCTAAAATTTTCCGGCTCACTACTAGTTTCTAACTAAGTTTGTCACGGCAGTTAAAATGATTGCACAATTGTTCATTCGGAACATAATATATATGGACTTATAATAAGGTGCTTTTTCACGAAATTATTCTGCAGTTGCTGTTGATAAGAAAACAATAATAATAATAATTAAATGTCTCCACATTATTATTGTTACAATTATCGCTGTTGAGAGTTTCCTATAATTTTTGGTAGTTATGAACTTAATTAGAGAAATTTAGTCCAAAGCTTTCGGTAATAGATATCTACTTAATAATTTCTCTATATTTTGGTAAATTCATTACCGAGCATAATACTAGGGTCAATCCGTTATTTGAAGTTATTTTAGAAATTTTCAGTTTATTACGTAACAGTTCACTAACTGATTCTTAAAAGAAATAAATTTTTGTTGTTCAAAGTTTATTGAAAGTAATTAAATTGACCAATTTTAATTTAAAATGCTAATTAATCAAAATGAATATTTTTACTTTGATTAGCATTATTTGAAGCAAAAGAAAGTTTAAGGACTCCAGTAGCGAATATTCCCTCCTATTTCCATTCTTGCACCAGTATGTCGCGAAGCTCTCTAGAATTTCTGGGGGCTGGCACAAGTCCCGTAAACATTTTCACATCTTATCCCAAACATGCTCAATCGGATTTTAATCTGGACCGAGAGCAGGCCCAATAAATCGCGTGATTTGACACTCGTCAAGACACTCAGTAACTATCCGTGTGGGTTCGTGCGTTTCATGCATAAATATTGGGTCTCCAAGAATAACCATGAACGGTAAAATATAATTTTCTAGAACCTATGTCAGATACCTATGCGTAGTTAAAGCCCCATTCTCGATAAAGACTAACCAGTGCAAGTTTCAAAAGATATGCTTCCCCATGCCATAACTGATCTTCCACCAAATGGAAGTCGCTCAGTAATACACGCTTGAGCATATCTCTCGCCTTATCGTCGCCACACTCTTAAACGCCTATCCGAGCCTGTAAGACAGAATCTCAATTCATCGGAAAACAATACGCGACTTTAAAACGCTATTATCCAAGCCAAGTTTTCTCATGCAAAATTCAATCTCTCAATCCGGTTTTCACGGGAAAGCGGCGGTCCAGTAGCTCTAGTTCGAGAAGATAATCCAGCAACGTGAAGTCGCCTCTTAACTGTTCACTCACTTATGTTTATATTTATTAAGTCGCCTCCTAACTGTTCACTCACTTATGTTTATATTTCTCACTTCTTGCAGATGATTTTGAAGGGAAACCGTTCGGTTTCTCAAAGCACTAGAAACGAGAAAGCGGTCATCTCTAGCTGTTGTAGTCTTGCCTCGCCAGGTCTTCGAGTAAGCAAACCAGTCTCTTTGTACCGCGGCCATACTAGTTGCACACTCGAGAGACTTACATCATTACATCTCGCAGTTTCACGCTGACCACTTCCGTCTTATAAAGCCGTCGCAATTCGTGCCGCAACAACAGGATTTATGCTCATTGCACAACACTAACAATGACCACAATGCATAAAAATGATAAAGCAGATAAAACAGAGTTTCATGTGACTGTCTTATTTATATTTTATTTGTTTTTTGACCCAGAAACCGATTTTTGGGTAAGACAGCAGTGAGTAAACCAGGCTAGGGATTACGGGCAATCAATGCAACGTTGTAGATATAACTTCAGTTGATACATCATGGAGCATTTTAAAGAGGATAAAGGCGTATGAGGATTACCCTTTCAAAGGTCTCACAAATGAAGCTAAAGAGTATTGGGCAGAATATTTAGGTTGCTTAATCATTATTAGGTTAACAATATTTAGTATTGCCTCAAAATAGGTAGCAGTTAAGGAACAGTTGAATGAAATTATCAATTTGCTAGTAAAATTGTATCTATTGCCGATCGATAAGTCTCTTTTTATTCAGGACCGTTGACGTGTTCACAACAACATGCACATTTATTAGTACAAACCATTAGTAATAAGAAATTTGTTGAAGAGTGATATTACTACACACGAAATTGCAGATACAGGATTGTTTTGGTATGTTCCGTAACCTGATCTTTACAGTAGAGATCTACTCAGTTTTAAAACTCCACGGACTTTTTTGTTTTATGCTGTGTTTCAGTTTATTTAACAGGAACAATGGCATTAATAGTAACGATTATTACTTTATGCAACATATATCTGTGATTCACGTCTGTTAATAGTCAATGACCCGTGACTGACGTTTAGGTCTCTGAGGACAATAGCATTCACCTTATTTACGTAGGAAAGGGTCTTAGACGATAAAGGTAGATGGAATATTTGATTGTGTCGCCGACAAGTTAAAGTATGGAAACTGTGTTTCTAGAAATAATAAAATATAATTAACTACAAAGATTGGTTAATTTATGTAACAGCAAGAGCCACGTTCTATCACAGGTATCACATGGGTGTTGCTCCAGGTAAAGCCCGTTAGGTGAATGCTAGCGGGCATAGCGATTAAACTAAAATGGCATCAGTTTTACGACATATGGGCCTAGTTCTGAAATTATGATCCAAAATTTTAGTATAGGTTATTCTTCTGAAATGCCGAGCTCTCTTCTTGATACTCACTTTAAGGTTTTGGGCGTGTGTTTTAAAATATAATTTGGGGTCAAATGTTATTCCAAGGTATTTGTAAGAAGGAGATGGTAATGTAGGCAAAAGCTCACGCGGATGAAATTTGAATACTATACTTTATCTACGACAATAATATTTTTTTAGTAAAATATTTTACTTAATAAAATATTTACTATATTCGGAATTGCGCTGTGACAATTTTTTGACATTTGTCAATTTTCAGCTAACTTGAAAATATAGATTTAAGAAAAAACCATGACAACCTGATCTATAACAGTGAGTTATAATTCATAGCGTGAGTTATGATTCATAACACTATTTAATTATACAGGGTTGCTGATATGTATGGAAATGGTCGAATATCTTCTAAAGTAAGAGAGCCAGCGAAAAATGTTAAGGTACAAAATAATTAGGGTTTTTTAAAAACTATTAGAATAAAGATAAATTAGGTATACAGGATCAGTTAAAAAGTCAGGACGAAACCAACTTGCATTTTATTTAATGGAACACCCCATATATTGTTCCATATTTCAATTCATCTCGAAATTCTACACAAACTTGGTATGGCATACCATAAGGCTAAACTTGACCGTTTTAGAGATATCGAACTTTGAAAATCAATTTTTTTATAAATTATACAAAAATAGTTAGCCATCAAGTCACTTGTCAAAGGTAGGTAGGACGCAGCGTTGTTATGGAGATGGAAATCTCCATAACAACGCTGCGTCATTACACACAAAACTATTTCTGATTGGATAATTTTCGCGCGAAAATAATACGTTTAAGTAAAACGTATATGATTTTCAAAGTTCGATATATCTAAAACAGTCAAGTTTAGCTTTATGATGTGCTATATCAGTTTTGTGTAGAATTTCGAGATGAATTGAAATATGGAACAATATACGGGTTATTCCATTAAAGAAAAAGCAAGTTTGTGTCGTCCTGACTTTCTAACTGATCCTGTACACTTCATTTGTCTTTATTCTGATAGTTTTAAAAAAACCCTAAAACTTTTGTATCTTAACATTTTTCGCTAGCTCTCTTACTTTAGGAGATATTCGACCGTTTTCATACATATCAGCGACCCTGTATATATCATTATTTGTACTAACCTAGATTAATAATAAATATATAACCCAGTAGGAGTAGAAAAAATAATATTTTACAGAAAAGCCTTTAAATATTAGGTTGCTGTTTTTGATACTATACATAACGATTGTACAAGTGTCACAACTTAGTAACAAGTTAAGAAAAATAAAGAAACATAATGTTATGATGATACGGACGACTGGACCCATCAACAAAATGTGAATATATAATAAACCACATTAAGCAAAAATTTCCAGAAGTTTCATGCGAAGAAAATGAGTCAACATTTCCCGAATATTATGTCATTCAACATTTCAATATTCCTGCACAATTTCGAAAAGGCAACTAACCCGGAATTATGGCCGAGTGGCGCATATATCACTCAATTTTTTCACCGACGCATAAAGGGAAGTCCACAGATATAACATTATTCATCAAAATGTAAGAGGTCTCGACAATTGTGTAAAAATGAAAATCATATGATTAAAAAAGTGAATTAGTTTTTGGAATAATGATGAAAATTATGTAGATGACATTCAAGTCACTAGGATATTTCTATTTGGAAGTATAAATAGGCCGCACCTTGTTTAGACTCATCAAATAGTGATGAATTAATATTATTGATTATATTAGGAACAACAAATAATTTTCCAACGAAAACACTTTATTAATTACTTAAGAAAATATTTTTATAAGAATTGATTTATATTTTGTTAAGGGTCATTATATACTCATAATGGAGTGTCATTTATATGACTATACTGATTGTAGTATACCTAGAAATTGATTTCAACCAGTCAAATGAATTATATAAATTTTAAATACAATAGTAAATTATATTATAATAAAACATATAGATTTGGTTACAAAGATATCCAGTACTCAAAAACAGTTGCCTTTGGGTTCTAGAATGATTTTGGACGATTGCATATTGTTACAATTATTTTACTGGTTACAATCTTATACTTCAATAAAGCATTATAGGTATGGAGTGATTAACTTACTGGACCCAGTAACTAAAGAAAGCAAGTGATTTTACACTTTTTGAATTCATATATTGAATGTTGCTATGATTAATGTCTAGAAAATTAATGCATTGTCCGATTTAGATAAACTCATATATATTCTCGAAACTAAGTAAGATACTTCTAGTATATAAGCGTATTATGAAAAGTAAAAAAAAACCTTTATTACCATATAATAATATAATAAGACCTATAATAATTTACTTCTTTCTTCCCTTTTCACCCCAGACAGAGTCTTTACTCCGAAACCATCTTATCTATTTAGTTACCTTTTTGTTTCTTCCCACCCATTCCTCACACACTCCCTCTAACCATTCACACAGAATACACATTTACAAAAGATGGCGCAGAGAAGTGAGTCGATCTCTGATCCATCCGAATTTAATGTTGAAAATGTGATTATATTTGTGCGTATAAACATTGTCGCAAGAAAATAGTGAAGAAAAAGTTTAAGAATGTGATGCGTTTTTTCACCCTGGCTGCTACAATAAAGGAAGAAATGATCAAACCCCTGGCCACGTATGTGAAGGAGAAGAATGGACTGGAATGTAAGAACTGGAAGATAATCCAGAAACTCGGTATGAAGTTGAAAATAGATTATTAAAACAAATAATACACGAAACAACGGATAAAAATAACATCCTAAAGCAAGTAAATAAATTATTAGAAGAGAAAATAATTACTCTTGAAAAGAGGTTAAAAATTTGCGAGGAATCTGCAAATAACTTTAAACAACCCAAAAGATTTGTTTCCCGACAACAACAGGGGGCATCAAACATTCAAAATAATACAATGGGAAATTCACATTCTAATCAACCTACTACGGCTGATGTGCAAAAATACGGAATTCCCCAAGTCAACAAAAAAGAATATAAAATGCGATACGGAAAATGTAAATAAATCCGTAAACAATCTATCAAAGACGTTTAAAGAAGTCGTCAAAGATAAACAAACTAAATATAATGATATAATTGCCAAACAACGAAAATGAAGAAAATTGGGAAGTTCAAAAAAAAAGAGGATTTAGAAGACTGGTGGATACAATTGCATCCACCCAAACCCTAAGGTACAAGAAGAGAAGGACTGTTTACGGCACCGCGCCAATCATACCGATTAAAGGAAGCGAACGTTTCTCACATTATTATATTAATAATTTGGATCCCGAAACCACCGTGCAAGGACTTCAAGACTACTTTAAATCCCTGAACATTAATCAGGTAATATGTGAAAAACAAAATACGAAGAAACCGGACATACATAGTTCTTTTATCTATTCCAAAAAATATGGCCGGACAGTGTAGGAATAAATCCTTTTTTAAAACATTTAACGAAAGTGAAAAAACAAGTATACTACTCACTAACAACAATATTTCGGCAAGTAATGTAAGTCACTATGTATTAAATGTACAATCCTTAACAATTGAGAAAAGTAATCAAATCACTGTAGATATAAATACCTTAAATATAAAATTTATTTGTCTTACAGAAACATGGATAGATAAAGATTTTATTTTATTCAATAGTTTTAACAATTATGTCTTTGAGTCATTTTATTGTCTATTCGGACGAGGTGGAAGTGTCGCGATGTGGCGTCATATAAATGTAACAACGAAACCATTAGATATAATATCATTTGGGCTTGATAATATTATTGAGGTTTTCGGTGCAACTTGGTTATTCGGTAATATTCAAAGAATAAATATAATTACTATACAGGGTGTCCCGTTAATGTGGGAAAATGGCTAGACCATAGATTCCTGGGGTCAAAATATGACGATTTAACACAACTTATCTATATCCAAAAATTTACGGTTAAGCCGGAATTTGTCTTCAAAGTTTCAAAATTTTTTATTTCTTTTGTTTATAACAATTGAACGCTTTATTTGATTTGAATGAAATTGATTAGTAATAAGTACCATAATATCATACATCATTTTAGTTATTTTGGCCATTAGTGATTGACAGGAAGTATAAAAAACAGTAGTACCACCACTTAAAAACTAAAATATTTTTTTATTGGTGCATCCAATAAAATCCAAAAAAATCTACTTGAAAGGGCATTAGATTTAAAAACTTTTTTGACTCTTACTTGTTTTTGATATCTTGTACGGTTTTGCACAAAAAAATAAAATATGAATATAGTATACTCTATATGCACTTATTAATAAGTAAATAAACTTACTCAATTGAATAAAAATTAAATAATATCAAAACAACATCTAACACTTTTCAAACAATTTTCTTTGCAAAATCCTAATACAAACAAGATATCTGTTTGTTCCAAATATGAATATTTATGAACTATAATAAGTTACAAATTAATTGTCAAAAGACACTAAATAATTATTATTATACATAGAGAGAGAGAGAATAACATCTTTATTCAGACAACTATATATACAATTAAAAACATTGACATATGGAATATAATACAAATATTTTTAACTCAGTTACATGCCATTCTTGATCATATATTTTCAGTTAATATACCGATTGTAACATGTAGAGATTTTAACATTGATTCTTTGGTAAGTTCAATAAATATAAATAAATTAAATGAAGTTATAGAACTATTTAATTTAAGGTTAATAAATAATAAAATAATAGCCCCATGCGGATCACTGATACAACTTCAACTTGTATTGATCACATATATTCTAATATTTCATCAGATATTTTATGTGTTACAATCAATAATCATATATCTGATCTTGAAACATTACTTTGCAATACAAACTTAAAAACAATAAAGACATCTGCTAATATAAAACATACCCGGTCGTATAACGAATATAACATGAAGCAATTTATTGATAATTTAAACCGCGAAAAATGGTTAGATATGTATAAAGTAGATAACTTTAACGAAAGGTTTGATGTGTTCCATAATATTTTTATGTATCATTTTAATATGTGCTTTCCACTGATTTTAAAGAATGTACATGAAAATAAATAAACATGGGTAAATGCTGCTGTAATAAAATCGAGTAATGATTTGTACGGCACCTACAAATTACAAAAAAGCCTTCCCACAATTTAAAACGGCATACCAATGCCTCAAGAAACATCATAATAAACCTATATCTAATATAAAAAGGTCATATTACCAAAATAAAGTAATCATGTCTGGCAATATACAAAAAACTACATAAACGAACTATCCGGCACTCAAACTGTTGCGAATAAAAACATTGAACTCAACATAGGCGGGGCTACCATTTCGAATCCCAGACTTCTTACTAACGAGTTTAATAAACACTTTGTAAATGAACCAGTAAGTATTCATTCAAATTTCAATACTGCAAATCAATCACCTTATGTAAATGTGAAAACTGTCTCAAATAGCATATTTTTGGAATCTTAAACTGAAGCAGAATTATGCCAGGTAATACATAAATTAAAAAGAAATCGGTCACCCGGCTTTGATGGTGTACCGGATCATGTCATTAAAATATCTGCTCTACAATTATTGCAACCATTAAGTTATTTAATTAATAAATCTCTAGAATCAGGAATTTTTCCTGATAAGTTAAAGATTAGTGTAGTTTTACCGACATATAAAAAGCAGACAGGCAAAATATTAAAAATTACAGACCGATGCCACTGGTTTCTGTATTCTATAAAATATTTGAATTATGCATGATGGACCGATTACTAAAATTCATTAAACGAAACAATATACTAAGCGAAAAGCAGCATGGGTTTTTGAGAAGGCGATCAACTATGACTGCTATTCTTTCTTTCTATGGCACCATTCTTAAATATCTCGAAATGGGAGAATGTCCTAATGGGTTCTTTTTGGATCTCAGTAGGGCATTTGATTGTGTCGATACAGAGATTTTACTGGGAAAATTAACTATATATAGTGTGAGAGGAGTATTACTGAATTGGTTTCGTACATACTTGGATAATAGAAGACATTACGTGAAGATAAAAAATGAGGGTGAAACGGTAAAATCTTAGACACTAAATAATGGATTGGGTGTTCCACGGGGATCCATTTTAGGACCAATATTATTTATATTATTTATTAATGATATTTCAAATGTATTTCCCAATGATATTTTTATTTATGCGGTTGTTAGCGATCGTGCTGAGCAACAATTAGTCGAAAAATGCAATACAATTCTCCACCGCCTGTACAATTGGTTTTTTGTAAATAAAGTATTACTCTATACCAGCAAAACATCTTACATAAGATTCAGGACAAAACAATGTAAAACAGATTTAAATATTAATCAATATAAATAATATGTTGCTTGCATCTAGTGACACTGTTAAGTTTTTGGGGTTGTAACTAGATACATGTGAAATCATTAAATAAAATTTCATACCAAATCAAATGTCTTAGAAGAGTAATGAATACATAAAAATTAATTAATGTCTACTACGCAAATGCCCAGTCTCTATTGGTTTATGGATTATCCATTTGGGAAATATTAACTCATTGGCAATCTGTGTTTGTTGCTCAAAAGCGGGTTATTAGATCCATCGCTGGTATACCACAGAATCAAAGCTGTAAAACATATTTTCCCAAATTTAATATTATGTCTTACCCTTGTTTGGTCATGTATTAACTAATTATGTATGTATTCCTAAATAAGCAAAAATTCACAACGAATGATTAAGATCACAAATATAGCACTAGACAGAATAAAGACATTCATATCACGCCATATCGCTTACATATTAGCAAACATCCACCAGACATCTTAGGACTGGAGTTATACAATAACTTGCCAATTGAAATTAAAAATATAACATCACTAATCGTTTTTAGAAAAACAACATTATTTATTGTATAATTTAAATGAAATATTGTAACTTTTATTTTATGTTAATATTTCTTATCTGACGCGTCTAATACTGTAACATTATTGTTTATTTTGTCTATGGTTTATGGAATAAATATTTATTATTATTATTATTTTCCTGCCAGCTTTTCTACCAACTCTCTCCTGATCCATATTTAGCTCTCACCAAAGTGACCTATTCATCTATACCGAGCTGACTGTTATTCCTTTACCTTGGCAACCTCCCGAGCACTTGCCACCTTTTAAACATGTTATTGTATCCACTCCTTTCAATAAAACGCTCCCTGCCATGAATTTCCACATCCTTCCCTTTCTCTTTCACTCAAGCTGATACCTTCATTCCATACTCTAACCATCTATTGACTGTATTCTCCGATAACCCTCCTATTTCATATATTTATTTTCTATCTATTTGACTTTTAAACCCCCAGCATATATTTCAGAAACCATATGCAAGCATACACTCTTGTTCCCCATACTTCCAATGCATACCTTAAAATCGACATGCCCCTACACATAATTTACATGCCGCTAGAAAAGCCACCAACCATTTGCCTCACTTCTATAGCACAATACTCCACGTTTTACTTGCCTTTACTTTACTAAGAATAAATCCTAGATACTTAACCAGTTCAATTATCTCACTCTTCCATTATATTTTTTTAAGTCTTCCCTCCCTTCCTTTATTTCTAAAACTCATCCACTTCGACTTCCCTACATTCCTCATAGTCCTATCCTATTACCATAATTCATTAATATATAAATGAAATGGAAAAGTCTTAACGGGCACCCCTGTCTGCTAAATTTACCTGATACATTCATTTCCACTTTCGAAACAACCCACGTTTCTTCTTATCCAATCTACCATTACATCACTTAATCCTTACCTTCTTAGACATTCTAGCAAACTCACCATACTCCTTGTCAGAGTAAAGATCTGGTCCTTTGCCCCTTACCTCTTCTAAACCCCCTTGCGTTTCTGGCAACAACCCGCTATTTTCACCGGTTTTTCACTATAGTCATGCCAATCTTATAACCGAGACTCATTACCGTTGTTCCTCTGTAGTTGTCTACATCAGCAATATCTCCTCCGTTATGTACTGAGCACATAATCCCCACTCTTCATAATGCCTTTTTTAGTTTTTGCTCTCCACATCGGATTTAGCAGCTCCTTAAAATCTTGTCTTTTCTCTATATCCTATAGCAGCTTCCGACCAAGGCTGCTTGTCCTTGTTTTACTTTTTCTATTTCTTCCTCCGTGAAACATATAATCACTGATCTTATATTTCCGTCCCCTATCCCGCATGAAAGTCTACTGTTTTCTCTATAATGTTTTGTCCATTCTTGTTTGTCTCTATTTCCTTATTTTTAAAATATTCCACATTTTATTTTACAAAATAATATATTCGCTATTAAAAAAAATAAAAGTTATATCTAATGTTTCATTAAAAACATCATTTCTATATGTCTCTGAGAATCAGTTCTAGATTATGACTGCTACAAACACACCACCTCCAAGCCACTGGAATGACAAAAATGGTGCAACATTTTTAGCATTTGTTGCATCATTATAAAAATGATTTTAGCTAAGTAACGATATCTAACTAGCGGCGGTGCAGTAACGCTCAGAGAATTTAATTTTTCTTATAAATATTTTCATTGAATTTGAATACGCAATAGTATTTATAATTTCACTAATTGCACATAACTAAATGTAATAATCTTAATAACGAGGTGTGAATAATGTAATATGAAGGATTTCATTTAATTATTTCTTTTTGTAAGAAATGACTTTAGAATAAAGCAAGTATTTATACAGGGTGTTTCTGTGGCTCGAGGAATAAAATTAACCACATATACTATAATGAAAATGATGATTCGTAAAAAAAATATTATAAAAGTCTTCAAATGACCAGATACAGGCCATCAAAGTTAAGAAATTTTAACACACTTTTCTAAATATTATCAATGCCACTCGCGTTAGGGTGCTGTAATTTGGTACAGCCAAAACTAATATCAAGTAGGCTATTTGTCACTTCGATCGTATAGACGGAACCATACTATACAGGGTGTTCTTAAAATTTGTTTCCTCAGAAGTTTTTTGTTTGCTCGTAGATCTACATTTATTTTTCCACATTTTAATAGAAAATTTACACTCTGTATAGCATGATTCCGGCGGTCCGATCAAAGTGACAAATTGTCTAGGTGTTTACTTGATCTTAGTATTGGCTGTACCAAATTGCAGCACTTTACCATGAACGGTATTGAAAATATTAAAAAAAAACTCTAGTATATGTGGTTAATTTTATTCCTCGAGTCACAGAAACCCCCTGTATATAATAAAAATCATATATTAAATACACACACACATCTACAATGTTAATAATTTATAATGTATTCAATGCCCGCCGTTTCAGAGGTAATACTTCTGACATTTCATTAATAACTAGTTTAGATGAAGCCTTTCCGTTCACTGCATTTCCTCCTTGTTTATATTCTGGTCGGTTGTAGCTCGAGATAAGTTTATATCCAGTGATACATATTATAAGACGGTAGCTGTAGTTTCGATTACCCAGTGTTAAGTTTAACAAAGGATAACTCTGCCGAGTAAATTCATATAGTATGCATTCATACGGTGCAGTAATTATTACTTAGACATCTTCTATTGCGATATTGCAATATAATAGTTTACATTTTTAGTACATTAGAATGTGTTTTTCAGCCAATGAAAATATAAATCTTTTCTGCACTTTTATCTATTAGCAAGCAGAGTTTTATACATATCAAAAAGAATAAATTATAGGGTAAAGTTTTATACAAGTTAAACAAATGGTTGATTATGAATATATTATTTAAGCATTTACTCTAATATATTGAATTGACGAGGCGGATACATGATGATTTTTTTAAATACCTCATTCTCTTGCGATATACAAAATTCCAAATTAAAGATAAATGATTATATATGAATTATTATATGAACTCTTATATAATTCTGGTTTGATATTATAATTTGTACTCTAATTGATTCGATCGTATGGCGTTGTACTTGACCCCGTTAAGGTCTTTGAAAGTCTGTTCAATTATTTACTAACTAATTTTTAGCCTCACCATACAAAGTAGTAATTTGTCTGAATTCATCTCTAATAAACTGGTGATTTGGCCAGTATAGTACTTTCCCTATATTTTTTCTCGAAAACTATCAAGTTTACCTAAAAATACTATTATTAACAATTTACTCAATTTTAGTTTTTTTACAATTATTTGTTATATAAATTTCATGTAACTATAGTTCACTAGTCATGGGCAAAAATTATTTATTTTTAATTTTTTTTCGCAAGTTAAGAACTTTATGAAAAAAATTGTTTTTAATAAACCTTGTTGAGCTCTCTATTATCTTCTTTGTTTATGAAATATTTTTCATATTTAGAAACACACACACACACGGACACAAAAATGTTTCCGAGAAATTAGTGGAATGGTAGGACCTCAAATCCGTTATTATTTTTTAATTTTCACGAAAACAATACTTTCGGTCACAGTCCATTAAATTTTGATTTTATTTTATTTTTTATAACATGAAACGTTAATTATTTCTAGCAGAAAATGTTTAACAATTAATGTTATCAATTATATGTAGGGTGTGGCCTCTATCCAACCCTCCAATCAGTAAAACATAAGCGAAGGTTTTAGTTGAAATTTGTAAAATGTGAAAAAACATAATTGCATTTTTTAATTAATGTATTCATGCAAATATTTCAAATAATTTTTTATGAACTGGAATTTATACCACCCACCCACCTAACATATACATATTAATTTTAATTACTGATTGTCTCACGGCTTGCAATAACTTTAATTACAACATTTGAATAAAGGGAATTAGCAAAGTAAAATTTTTGAGTGTGCAAATTAATAAATATTATATACGTGCAAAGGCATTACATCCGGCTTAAATAAGATTAGCTATAGAAGGTCATTTATATTTAAACTTAAATTTGGAATACGCTTGATTTTTAATTACATACAAAGTTTTATTGTTTTTTGTAGCAAAATCATCAATGATTAGTATTTAAAGTTATCATGTATATGTAGGGTGGGTGGGCAGTCTCTATCCCATCCTTCAATCAGTAAATCATAAGCGAAGGTTTTAATTAAAAGTTGTAAAAGGTAAAAAAAACTTAAAGAAATGGTCATAGCGCTTTCCTTATATTTTTCTAGAAAACTATGATGTTTACGCAAAAAGGCTATTCATAACAATTTGCTTCTTTAAAATTACTTGTTATATAAATTATATGTAGCTCCTATATTTTATTAGCAGTAGGCAAATAATATCAAAATTATTAATTTTTTTTCTCGCAAGTTAAGAACATGTTTTAATAAAATTTGTTAAGTTTCTCATTTCTTTTAACTTTTGTTTGAAAAGTTATCTAATATTTTTTAAATTTAGAAAAATATCGAGAAAAATCGAAAAAACGCCACGAGTAAACATCCACTTCCGGTTTATGAATGTTTACCAAAAGCTTTTCAGTTCCAGTTTTTAAGGATAAAACCTTAAGTTTAAAGTTTCATCTCAACGGATAATTAGTTTTTGAGATACAGCGCCCATAGACATTTTCATTCACGAAAACAATACTTTCCCTATATATTCTATATAGGGAAAGTAAAAAACACCGAAATAACATAACTATGCTTTACCCAATACTTTGCATCCATTCATTTAGAAAAGTTTACTACGACAATGTATTTATTTCGTTAGTAATTTTCAGGGAATATCTAAAAATTTCAAATTCAAATGGACTGTTAACAACTCACTGCTGCATATGATGATGATCTTTACTTGCTGTAAAAACTATACATTTCCAATAACACTTTTTAATGTTTGTGTTAAGATCAAATTTTCTGTCCCCAATATTTTTTTAAATATTATATTAAGCAGTGCGTTATTAAATATAAGGCCATCCGAAAAAGCTCAGTATAACAACAGTAGTACAATTCTTCTCAATAATAATAATATATATTTATTGACGGAAAATCTCCTTTTACAAAATTACATAACAAGAAATAGTAAATGCAAGTATATCGATTCCTCACAATATTAACATTAAAAATTGAATAAAATGAAATAAAAAAAACAATTAAAAACTACAATACATAACAATAAATAAAATAAAATAAAATTAGTAATTAAATTTCAAGCATAAGTCTAAATTAATGTATTTGATATTATTCTTAAACCTTAAAAATGACACAGAGAATATAATATAATAAAATTTGTATTACCCCATAACATATTTATATATGACATCATTCGATTAATAGGTAATTTTTTTTCAAAATTAGAAGAGCAACGTTGAATATTAAAAAGTTTCCTTGACCTAGTTTGTGTTAGCGGAGGTAATAAAAATTTAAACATTTCTAATAATTAAGGCGAATTTATGGAATTATTTATAATTTTATGCACAAAACACAGATCGTGCAATACTCTTCTTTCGTGAAGTTGGCGTAAATTGACTTCGCACAACATTTTAGAACGACTGTATGCCACTCGTGGATATCCAAGCCTATATGAAGCATACTCTAAAAAATTGTTCTGAACCCTCTCAATTTTAGCAATTGCGTTACCATAATATGGTGACCACACAATAGAAGCGTATTCTAAATGAGGTACAACCAACGCTGTATATAAATGCCTAACCGTTGATATACTAAAATTAACAGAAAATCGCTTCACAAAACCGAGAACCTGGTAAGCTTTACTGCATATACGAGCAATATGTTGAGAAAATTTCAATTTGCAATCAAATGTTACACCAAGATCTATAACACTAACTAGTCTTTTCAATCTAACATTATTAATAAAGTAACGATATTTTTAGATTTATAAAATGACATAGTACAACATTTCTTTATATTTAGTTCTAATAAATTACTCTTACGCCACGAAGCTAACTTCAATAAATCCGCTTGTAAATGCTGACAATCTACTGTACTATTTACTGTAGTATATAACTTTAAATCGTCAGCAAATAAAAGAAATTTGCTATAATCAATACTCTGTTCTATGTGATTAATAAATATCAAAAATAAAATTGGGCCGCAATGAGATCCCTGTGGAACCCCTGACCATACTGTAATACTTTGAGATACGGCATTACCCAACCTAACAAATTGTTGACGACCACATAAAAAACTAGAAAACCAACGAGTCACCCGCTCACCCACGCCCAAAGAAACCAGTTTTTCAATAATAATACGAGGCTGAACCTGATCAAAAGCCTTGGAGAAATCAGTGTAAATAGCATCAACTTGATTACCCTTCTCCAAGGCATTTGATATATCTGACTGGAACGTGAGCAAATTTGTGACAGTTGATCTCCCAGTCATGAAACCATGCTGTTCAGGAATTATAAAATGTCTACAACATCAGGATAATTGAGCAGAAACAAGTTTAACTAACATTTTAGGTAAGGTTGATTGTATTGCCACGCCTCTATAATTCTGTACATTCTCCCTAGATCCATTCTTAAAAATGGGTACAACGTAGCTGTCCTTCCAGCAAGCTGGAAAAACACCACATTTTAGAGAGGATTCAAATAGAAAATGAATTGGTTTTGTGAGTGAAAAAATGCAGCGCTTTAAAAAGTATGGCGGAATTCCATCAGGTCCCGATCTACATGTATCATCTAATTGATTTATAGAATTAAAAACTTTACTAACACTAACACTAAGGCAATCTAAAGCTAAAATATTTAAAAAAAAAATTTAGGAACAGGTCCCAATTTATTTCGATACACTGTCGTAAAATACTCAGCGAACAAATTTGTGGACTCAGATATATTGGAGGCACTTTTATCATTATATGTCATGACACTTGGATAAACATTAGTATCATGACATTGTTTGACATATGACGAAAATTTTTTAGGGTTTTGTCCTAAACTTTCCTCCATTTTACACACATAGTCGGAATGTAATTTTTTACTAAGAAAATAACACTCTGAGCGCAACTTCTTAAATTTAACGTAATCATTGATAGAACCACTATGTTTATATCGAGCATGCACTATTTTCTTTTCTCTAATTAAATTTATAAGTTCGTAGTTAAACCATTTAGGGTAACCAGATAGTATAACCTTCTTCTTTGGTATAAACTTATTAAAATCACTGTAGACTATATTGTTAAATGTTGTTGTAGATTCATTCACGTGTGAAGTTGAAAGAAGAGACGAATAATTAACTGATGCAAGGTAATTGTTAATTTTCTCATAGTCAGCTTTTTTAAAGTCATAAATTATATCCTTCATGTATATCTGGTTGCTGGTGTCCTTAATTGATGTTGTTAAACTATAACTAATATGATGAAGACTCGAATCAAATGTGTTCTGAATTTGGCAATCTGTAGTTTGGCACCTATCAAAGCGATATATAATATAATCGGGTAAACAAAACTCGGCATCAGTGATAGATGAATCTAGCCATGTCTCTACTAAAATTATAACATCATAGTTAGAGCAATGCACATTAAACCTAAAATTATCCAACTTTGTTTTCATACCCCCTACATTCTGAAAATATATATTTAGTTTTTTGAATCTTTAACCGATTTTTCATTCTTGCTTGTAATTCTTGGAGTACCATTAATATATTTAATCGTAAGATCATTTTCACCTCGATTTAGCCTACAGGTTAATTCAGATTGCAAAGATGTTAATTCATCTCTCTGGATGTTTGTTCTATCATTCTTAAATTTAACATTACCGGTGTCTATTGCTTTAGTAACTCGTAATAAATTGATAGCTGCACGTTGGTCACTAAATATTAATTTTGCAGGTCTGGGTTTGTTGGAAACTTTTCCGAGACGTATAACTTTAATAGGATTAAAAGTTATAGAAGAATCTAACAAATTCTTAAGTGATTGCATGTCATGATTAATTCTTTGCTCTAGATTACCAGTCGATTCTGGTAAATTAAATACCATGACATTACAAGCTCTTTTTTGTCGCTCCTCAATTTCACTAATTGCTTCATTCAAATTTAAACCAGATGACGTTGCTGAAGAATTTTCAATTTTGTTAATTCTAATTTTTATATTTTCAATTTCACTTTTAAATTCTTTCATTCGTGAAATTCCGACTTGAATAGAGTAGCTAATTCTGCTTTTAAAACCGATTTTATTGTCTCAGTTATAGTGCTAGAAGAATTTTTTTTTCTTCAATATTATTTTTAAAATTTTTAAATGAAATTACCTTTCTGATCTTTCTATTTCTTTTATATAAAAGATGTCCCAAAAGTAAACCATCTATCAAAGCTGTGCTTTTTATTTATTAATCGATACATTTTAGAAATTTATTTGTTAAAAATAATATCGACCAAATTTATGTACACCTTTGCGATCAAGGTACTCATTTATTCGTACACATGGCTGCTATTTGATGATGAATATTTTCTTTAAAATGCACCAGAGAAGTTAGTCTATTCGGGTAAATTTAAGATTTGAGATAACTTCACAGTAAAAAAATCCATTAAATCCATTAAATCATAACTGTGTGAAAACCAATTTATGTCACCTCTCCTGGAGATCAATTTGCCAGTGAAATTTTCATGTTCTTTTGTTTTAGCCAGGAAAGTTTTTTATTTATTTTATTTATTTATTTATTAGTTTAGTTTATTTGCCTTACAAGATCTATTTAAAAAATACATAAAATACACACATAAATACAATAAATCACTTAAAAATCTAACATCTCCACATTACGCTCCGAATTGACTGTAACTGCTTTTTCTTTTTCATATTTAAAAAAGTAAGGACCTCCGTTCACATGCTCATTAAGACTAAAATTAGCTTCATCCAAGAACAAGATATAAAATGAAAATATACTAAATTGACTCGTTTACGAAGTCATGCGTTTGGCTGGCATACTGAAGTTTTAATTCTTGAATACAAAGGTTCGAATCATCATAAAAAGGCTTGATTATCTTGATCGATCCATTTTTTCTTTATCCAATGTCTGGTCTCTTCAAACTTTTTTACCCATGTTCGAATGAGAGCTATGCCAGAATATCGAGCTCCCGTAAAAAGGTAAGGAAATATAAATTTGTTTTGAAATATTCTGTATAATAAATTTTTGATTATATTAATTATAATTGCTTACCAATCAAAAAATTAGTTTTTCCAAATAGAAAGCCTGAACTAGTCACCAACGCAAAATTTAAACAATGCAAACGATAAGACTTGTTTCATTAAAACCTTGGTTTCTTTTAGTGAAAATTGGATTGAAAAAACCAACACTTTCTTCACAAATATGAATGTATGGGACACCTTTTATGATAGCCGAATAATGAAATCGTTAGAAAGATTGTAAGAGGTCATCAATAAAAATGGATTATCATTGATTATAAAATTCAGGTTCTGTATGAAAAAAATTTTAAATTTGGCCTTCAAAAACTGAATCGATATATGGAATGACCCAATACAATTAAATTTTGCTTTGCTAATTCTTAAGTTGTAACGTAATTCTTCTAATATATTTTACCTAACTGGAGAGGATACAACGCTTGTAAATAGTTATTCCGTTATGGAATATAAGGAAAGAAATAATACCACCTTGCAAAAGATTACGGAAATTGAGAATAAATTGCAATATATTATGTTGAAAATTGCCTAGCTAGAAAAATAATGGCCCATTTCATTATTAAATATAGTTCAATATGAAGAACAATAAAATTAATCTTAGAAGATTATGAAAATAAAAATAAATAACAAATAATATGCTGCTTTTATTTTTTATTTGCTAATACTAATATTATTGTATTTATATAATTTTATTTTATACAAACAAATAAGACTTCCTTAAAAATGTTGTAGAATAAATGTTGATTAATTTTTCATCAATTAAAATCGAACACCTTTTAATAATATTGCTAATACTTTATTGCGTAGTTCCTCTTTAATCACCACATACTGCCTGAAATAAGTGCATGTTTGTAATATTAAAATATAGCTCAAGCGAATGTTTTATTTATTACCTAAAAACTGCCTGTAGTATAGTACCTCAAACAAATCAATAATTGTTGCATTGGTTGAAAAGGAAGTCTACGATTGTTTGGATTTTCTAAATTCACTACCATCATAGAATTCGATTGTATTTGAGCATCTCCAAAATATCTATTCAAGTTAAAAGCCACATTATATTTATCAAATATATAATTTTATTAATATTATATTAGGGTAGGTATATACCTTTTCGACAGTCATTAACTTTCCAATTTATCTACACAATATAAAAATTCATTCCGAAATGCGTCGAGCGGGATTAGTGAATGAAACATTATTTTAAAAATTAATCCGAGGTAGAGGATTTATCCTCAAACTCCGATTAATTCGCGACTATTATACGGCTGTTAATGGGTTAGAATATAAAAACTCGATCTAAGCCTATTAATCTACAAATATACAAAATTACATAGATGAAGATTTCGTCTACTCCTCTAATACTAAAATATCTAATTATTAAATTTATTTTATATGTTATTAAATAGCAACAATTTACATGTAGCGAGAGAGCAGCAACGTTAGTCCGGGTCAGTAGTTGGATGGGTGACCAATAACATTGGGATACAATTAATAATGCTTTAGAATGACCGGCGCGATCCTTTAAAGCATGGATGCACAGACCGCGGCCCGCGGGCCGCATGCGGCCCGCCGGTCGAATACCGGTGGCCCGCCGACAGCAAAAATAATACTCTCGTACATTCTAAAAATATTGAATTCTATTCCAGAATACAACCAAAAAAAATATGTTCGAAAAGTAATTTGAATCTCGCGCGCGCGCTATTACGGTGCGCCGTACGTGCGTCGTCGGTAACAGCGGTCGGTAATGTTCGTGCTGATCTCGGTTAAATTCGTTTGCTTGAAGAAGCGCGGCGGCCGGCGGCGCGATGACGGTCGCTCGCGTAGATAGTACACGACTCGAAGCTTCCAGAGTCGGTTTCGAGATTTCTCCAGACAGTTTTCGACTCTATACGCGCGGTATAAAAGCCACGTTTAATCGCCGCTAGGTGTATTAGTGTTCTGTGAGTTTAATAGAGGTTTTGGAAGGCAATAGTTGTACTCCACTAGCCGGTGTCATATATTTTGATCCACATTCAACGTAGATTTCCTGTTGCAGTGTTAACCGTCAAGTGCCGTGTATAATTGTGTTGTGAAATCGTAAGTAAAACTCTATTATTAATAAGTGTTTCCCTACCTATTTAATCAATTATTTTTGATAATTTAAAAAGGATGGGTAATTTAAGTAGGTACTGTAATTGTTTTTAGGTGCTGTGTTAATCCTAGCCAGGATTAGAACGCAACATGGACAAGCCAGGACCTAGTAAAAAACGTAAGGTTAAAGATGAAAATCGGCAATTTCAAGAAATTTGGACTGAGAAATACTTTTTTGTATGGTCGCATAACAAAGTCGTTTGTTTAATTTGCAAGAATTCTGTTGCAATTGCAAAGGAATATAATGTAAAAAGACACTATGAAACGCAGCATCCTTCTTTTACCAAGTTTCAATGATGGGGATTTTGTAAAAGAATGCATAGAAATTGCCGCTAAGAAAATGTGTCCAGAAGCAGCAAAAAAGTTTGAGAAAATTCAACTGAATCGTATGACCATCCAAAGACGAATTATGTCTTTGTCAGGTAATATTGCGGAACAATTAACTGAAAAAACTAAGATCATTGAATTTTTTTCATTAGCACTCGACGAATCCACTGATATTAGTTCCACAGCTCAACTTCTAATATTCATACGAGGTGTTACTCAAGATTTTGAAGTCGTAGAAGAGTTATTAGGAATGTGTTCATTGAAAGGTCAAACCAAAGGAGTTGATATACTCAATGTACTTTTGGATGAGCGTTCAAAAACTGATTTGGACTTATCAAAATTATCGGGAGTTGCGACTGACGGTACTCCTTCGATGATTGGTGTCAATTCCGGGCTAGTTACTTTGCTGAAAAAGCATCTGCAAGAAAAAAACATAAAGGCTGAAGATCTCATGCAGTTTCACTGCATTATACACCAAGAAGCCCTCTGTGCTAAACAAATTGAATTTCAAAATGTCATGAAAGTGGTAGTTTCGACTGTAAATTTCATAAAATCACGAGGACTCAATCACAGGCAATTCAAACAATTCCTTGATGACATCGAAAGCGAATATGGAGATTTACTGTATTATACAGAAGTAAGGTGGCTAAGTCGTGGATTGACACTGGAACGATTTCTAAATTTAATAGAAGAAATTGGAATATTTCTGGCGGAAAAGCAAAGGGATGTCCCGGAACTTAAAAATCCTGATTGGTTGTGTGATTTGGCTTTTTTAGTTGACATTACAAATCATTTGAATGTCTTGAACACACGGCTTCAAGGCAAAAATCAACTGATATCCCAGCTCTACGCTCATGTATCATCCTTTCAATGCAAGCTGACACTTTTCAGATCGCAATTGAATTCTGGAAATTACAATCATTTTCCGAATTATAAGAAAATGGCTGAAAAATTCAACAAAACTGCGATTAATTTCAGTTATGTAGAAAAGCTAGATATTTTGATTCAATCTTTTCAAGACAGATTTTCGGAGTTTAAAAAAGTGAAACCTCTGTTGGACATATTCAGCAATCCTTTCACGATTTCAGTTGAAAATGCGCCAGAGTCAATGCAGTTAGAAATTATCGACATTCAAAACGACGAAGATTTACGCAACAAATTCAACGAAGGAGACTTGCTGAACTTTTACCGCTGCATTGATAAAAATATGTACAAAGAGTTGCGCATAAACGCTCTGAAATGTGCCAGCTTATTTGGTTCTATCTATATATGTGAACAAACTTTTTCAATACTTAATAATAATAAAACCAAAAATAGAAACCGCCTTGCAAATGAAAGTTTGGAAGCAGTTTTACGTGTTGCTACAAGTAAATTTGAGCCAAATATAAAAAAGATTGTAAGCACTATGCAGTGCCACGCTTCAAATTAATAAATTCCTTTTTAATTTTAATACATTATTATCAATTATTTATTGTCTTTAATTACCTACACTTCTGGCGGCCCGCCATCAGTTCATGATTTGCCCGAGTGGCCCCTAGTCTTAATAAGTCTGTGCATCTCTGCTTTAAAGTAACAAGCTCATTTACACACACATACACACAGATATAGAAATAACATGGCGGAAGGACTACGTGGTCTATGACCAAACACTACAACTATTATACTAGCAAGAATTTATACAGATAGTTTGTAACTTTTTTGGAACATATTTTTGAAAAACCTTTATTTTAATAATTAAATATATGTTCTTATTCTTCTTTCGGCCAAAATTTTATGTATAGTTTTTTAATAATTGATTTTAATAACTTCTTTGAATGTATTATTTAAGGAGACCGAAGATAAGTAAATAAATAAAATAAATAAATAAATACGACGCATTAATTATTTTATCAAGATATTTAAATATAAAAAAAATAAATTATAAGATATTGAAGACATATATTTCCATTTCATAACGTAGGAATCACAGAAACTAAGTTTAACCTATTTAGTCAACTTTTTTTAATTAGTTGATCGGAATTTACAACATGGATTGCATTTTTCATATGGAACAAAAGGCGGTTGGAGTATAGTGCAGTGTATATTCTGATTTGAATAAAACGTGTGCCCCATATGCAGAAATCAATGTTTGACCCCCCTTGTTCCCCTCCCCATTACCCCCGCGCGCACACATAGACCCCTTTCCGTCAGTTTCTATCTATGCAAATCTGTATCGGTTTGCATAATACAACTTGGGGCCTCGTCTCAGCTACTTTACAACTTTGATCTTACGCCCTCAGAGTCGCACCTCCAGTTCTCTCTCCGCATTCCCCTTTCGAGCTAAAACCACCGGTTGTGTGTTTGTTTAATTCCTCAAAATTATAACATAATTTATAAAGAATATCAATAGGAAATCTAAAGTTTATTTAATTACTATAATTAATCTAGTTTAATTATAATTACTCACACACAGTCACACATGAGTGAATCACGTGATAAAAAAAATGTGTTAATATTCCTGATAATTTATTACAAACTAAATTAATATTCAGTGGATACATCTGTAAAAGTATCTGTTGATTTAAGGACTGTAGAAATGATATTATAAGGTACGTTTACGGTGTCGGAATAACAAAAGAAAAATATCATCCGCATCGACAATAATAAATTTAAGACACACGAGATGCTTTTGTTATTTGAGGAAGTAAAGTATTTTCCTGGAGTCCTGGGGTGAAGTGGAGAGGAACATTAGTCTAGAGTCGACGCTTGGATAAAATCCGCCATCACCATCTCTGGCGACTGAGGAAACTTCCACACACAATGCGGGATATCTTGGGCGGAGGAAGGAAACTCCACGCGTGCCAAACGCTTTAAATAGCTTCGTTCTTTAAAAGGGATAAAGGTAAGACGGGTGATGGATACTTACTACCTTTATACATTTGTTTAAATTTTATATTATTTGTTAATTTGTTTATGTTAATGTACAAAACTTGTTAATGTTTGTTATTAAAAAATACAATATTTGATACAATTATTGTACTGATTTGATACCAAACATCATGTTTAATTTACAATTTACGTATATTAACATATATTAGTAACTTTGAAATATTTGTAAGGATATTCTATGTGTTCATTGTATTCATAAATGGTGTTGAATATTTAACTGTGCATCTTTTATTTACTCACTAAGAATACAACAAGACTACATGCCCTAAATGTGGTAAATGTGGTAAATGTGGTAAATGTGGTAAATATGGTAAATATTGTTACCTTTCTGGTAGAGGCAACCATACTTGTACTGTAACCAATGATATCATAATGAATTAAAGTTACTTATCACGGAAGTATTGCATTTAAAATCGGAAAATGTTCAGATAAAATTGAACATTAATACATTATCCACAAAAATAGCAAATATGGACTCTCAATCATTTGACCGACATGAAAATGAATTATTGAAATATAATAGTATTATTGATGAATTAAATGAACGGAATAAGAGATAATCGAATATTATCATTTATAATGTCCTTGAATCGACTGCAATCGATAATCAGAGTAAAAAGAATGATGATATCGAGCGTGTAAATAACGAAATTAAAAATATCGAAAGAACAATTCACATAAGAAATGCGTATCGACAAGGAAAACTAACTGACAAACCTCGTCCGCTTAGAGTATTTTTGCCGTCAAAGGAGGATACGCTAAAGATATTTAAAAATTGACCGCCTATTAATTCGCAATGGAAAATAAATTCCGATTTAACCATCATGCAACGAAGTATATTTAATAATATAATTGTAGATTTAAAATCTAGGCACCCTAACGGCGAAAATAATTTAAAACTTAAATACGTAAATGGATTACCAAAAATTGTTCAAATTTCCAACCTGGAAAACTAATAAATTCCCAACAAGACACTCCGGTTGATTTATTTAATTCGTTAAACATATATTATCAGAACACACGTGGATTAAATACTAAATCACACGAATTTTATATAAATAAAAAAAACAAATAATTATGATATAGTTGCTTTGACTGAGACTTAGTTGAGTGAGGGTTTTCTGAGTACTGAATTGTTTCAGGAGACCTACACTGTATTACGTATACATAGATTACACAAAAGAGGCATTGGTGTGCTTATAGGACTAAGTAACCAGATTCCGTGCAAGGAAATAGAACTTCAGTTATCCTAAACATTGATGCGATTGCAGCCAAAGTAATTATGAATACTAAGTGTTTCAATATTCTCTGTTGTTACATTCCTCCGAATATGAATGTAAATAATTAAATACCATTTTTTGAATGTATAGAGTCAAAATTACCTACGGTTAACACGATAATATTAGGTGATTTTAATGTTTCAGATTACACCAATTTCTTACAAAACAATATCCACTCAATTCTGCCTCAAAATTATTAATTATTCCGGCCCAATTCAACAAAATAATATTTATAATTATAATAATAAAATGTTAAATCTGATACTAACATCTTCCGATTTAAAATGTCTAATTGCCAGATTATATAATCCTGCTGTAATTGAAGATCATCACCATCCTGTACTTAATTTGAATATAAAATTTTTCTGGAAATATCTTCAAACAATATAACTTAAAAATTTTAATTGGATGTTACAATTTGAGGATACCGATAATGTTAATATTATTTATAATAATTACATAAAATAAAGGGCATTAGATTTAAAAACTTTTTTGACTCTTACTAGTTTTTGATATCTTGTACGGTTTTTGTACAAAAAAATAAAATATGAATATAGTATACTCATTATGCACTCATTAATAAGTAAATAAACTTACTCAATTGAATAAAAATTAAATAATATCAATTAATAAAATAAATCAAAACAACATCTAACACTTTTCAAACAATTTTCTTTGCAAAATCCTAATACAAACAAGATAGCTGTTTGTTCCAAATATGAATATTTATGAACTAAAATAAAGTTAAAAATTAATTGTTAAAAGACACTAAATAATAATTATTATACATAATTTACATTTTTTAAACAAAGACGGCCACGAAAAACATTTATTTTCGATTCGATGAAAAAATATATTTAAATATAAATACATATTTACATATTTTATATTATAAATTTTGTAATATTGAGTTAGAAAGGAGTACAAAGTTGTTAATAAATAATAATAATAATAACTAGATTTTGTTTTTACTAGACAAATAATATATATTTTATTTTTTTGTGAGAAAACCGAAAAAGATATCAAATATTATTAAGAGATGAAAAAGTTTTTAAATTGAATAGTCTTTCAAGCAGTATTTTTTTAGTTTTTATTAGACTCACCAATAAAAAATATTTTAGTTTTAGGGTGGTGGTACTACGGTTTCTTATACTTCTTGTTAACCAATAATAATCATAATAACTGAAATGGTGTATTATATTATGGTAGTTATTAAAAATCAATTTCATTCAAATCAAATAAAGCGTTCAATTGTTATAAACAAATGAAACAAAAATTTTTGAAACTTTGAAGCCAAATTCCGGCTTATATAGATAAGTTGCGTTAAATCGTCATATTTTGACCTCAGGAATCTATGGTCCAGCCATTTCCCCGCATTAACGGGACACCCTGTATATATATAAACCGTGTTGCCATGATACTCGACTGTGACTTCTTTATGTATGCTGATGATATTAAATTAGTTAAGGTAATTAATAGTGTCTTTTGATTTACAGAATAATATTAATAAGCTAATCTGCTGGCGCGAAGACTAAGGATTAACTATTAATATAAGTAAATGTAACGTTATAACATTTCACCGAGTTTTATCTCCAATCATTTTTGATTATAGAAATAATAATATCAATAGAGTTAACTAAATTAAAGATTTGAGTGTTATTTTTGATCATAAATTGACATTGACCACATATCAGGTCTATTGTTAAATATATATGCAAGATTTAACAATAGACCTGATATGTGGTCAATGTCAATTTATGATCAAAAATAACACTCAAATCTTTAATTTAGTTAACTCTATTGATATTATTACTACGATTTATAATAAGAAATTCAAAAAAATTTAAATTTATTAATTCTGTTATGCGGTTGTATAACTCATTTATATTGAGTAAACTAAATTATTATACACCTGATTGGAGTCCGAATTACCTAAATTATATCAATTTATTAGAAAAGGGACATAATTTTTTTTGTAAAGTATCTAAGTATATTTTTTTAAACAAAGAGCATATCCTACCAGTTTTATTTCTTATAATACACTATTATCTGAGTTCAATTTGCCTTCAATGTTTCATAGACATAAGTTTGTACTTATTGTAACATTATATAAACATATTTAGGCAATGCCTTCATACTAGACCCACTTAAATTTCACACTCCATTATACAGGGTGAGTTTTTTTCGATGTTTTCTATGGGGATCTCGGAAACTATAAGAGATAGAGAAATGCTTAAATGAGGAAAGAAGTGTAGATTTACGAGACGAATAAAATTCCACTTTCAAAGTTTTCAAAAAAGTCAAGGGTAACTAGATATTTTGAAAAAAGTAAAAAATGTCACTTTTTTCAAATCAATATATCTCAGTTATTATAACAGATAGAAAAAAACTGTAAAGGACAAAGTTTTAGATAATTTTATGCAGATTAATAAAAAATAATCAGAAAATTTTTATCGCCATTATTTTCCGAGAAATGACGCAAACTTACATTTTTACTTTCCCTATATACGAAGTATAGGTATATAGGGGAAGTATTGTGATCGTGATTTTTTTTTGAAATTTTTTTTTTGCGGAAATATCCGTTTTGAGGTCCCCTGAGTCCATTAAACTAATTTCTGGAAGAAAAAATGTGTTTGTGTGTGTGTGTGTGTCTGCTGTCTGTCGGTGGGTGCTGTATCTCAAAAAAGAATCATCTGTTTGAGATGAAACTTTAAACTTAAGGTTTTATTGTTAAAAACTGGAACTGAAAAGCTTTTGGTGAACATTAATAGACTGTGTGGATGTTTACTCGAAGGGTTTTTTTGTTTTTTAATAATATTTTTCTAAATATGAAAAATTAAAAAAAAACAGTTCAAACAAAAGTTACAGAGAATGAAAAATTGAATAAGTTTTATTAAAACATATTTTTCATAATATTCTTAAATTTCCAGAAAAATAAATAAAAATTGAAAATGTTGACATTTTCTGGCAATTTATAAGAAACTATTGGAGGTATATGAAATTTATATAACAAATAATTATAGAGAATTTAAAACTGAACATTTTATTAAGAATAGCGTTTTTGCGTAAACCTCATAGTTTTCGAGAAAAATATATATAAGTACTATGATGGCCACATCACCATTTTGTTTATATACCGTTACATGTTTCCTAAAGACCATCTTAATTCTCGATTCATGTTTTTGTAATAGAGGAAATATAGATGAAAAGTAACAATATTCTGTTTCTTATATTTGGAGCTGTTGATAATAATGTTTTTTTATGCCGAACCCTTCTAGATAAGCCTTTTTATAAAATATACTCCAGAAAGAATTGAAAATGTCCAAAAACTAAAAGAGAATGCTATCACAGTTAACTGAAGTATGAATTGGTACAGAAAATTGTGAAAAAGGTATTAAAATGCTATCTTAACAGGTAAAAGATATAAAAGGTATTTCTTTACCATGTTATTGAACAACATTGATAAAGAGGTAAGTAATAGTTTTATCTATCAAAGCAAAACCGCATACTGATTTATATTATATAATGTTAAACTAATTAATTAGTATCCCTTGACGATTAGTTTGACTATTGTTCTGTAAAATTCATTAAAATAGATAAATTTAGTTGCATTTTCCGCGAGTAATCTAGTACTTAATGATATCCAATGCTAACTTCCTCATCAACTTATCAAGAGCTCTCGTTACTATAATTACATATATGAAAACATAATTAATGATTTAAAATTTTTATACACATGACGCTAAAACTATAAAATATTGCATTTATATTTATTGGAGAAAGTAGATGCTCGTAGCGATTTTACATTTAAACTCATATTTATGTAAGAGAGAAAAAACATCTTTACTATAGATAGTATTAAAATATATAATTATAAATATTATTATACAATTCGTCCTCTTATTGGCTTTCAATCCTGATTTACGTAATTATTTGCTTATCTGACCATTTCATGGGTAAGGTATGAGAAAATATAGTTCTTAGTTGATTGCTAATTATTGTTTCTTATATCAGTTTTCAAAATTGATTGCAGAAACTTCATTTTTTTGCGAATTATTGTGAATAATATAAGTAATATCATTACAAATTAGGAGAAGTAAAACTCTTGTTATGTTCTATTTCTTTATTTTCAGGTCAAAGTTAAAACTAAAACAGTCAACCCAAACACGTGTGCCGGGTCGATTTGCTGCAGTATTTCTAAGTGTCCTGTCCAGTCCCCCGGCAGTGTTTTTTTCCTCTGGTGTAGTCGGAGGGCTGCCACAAGTCCCTCTTTTTGTACCACTAGATGGAGCGGTGTGAGACCAATGATTGCCTCCATTCCCGCGGTTGGCCTCGCATGGCCCCTATGATGCTTAGACATGCTAAACGTTGAAGCCTACTCAGCTTCTTTTGCGTGTCTAGTTTTTGGGTCTTCGGCCACCACATGAGGGCAGCATAGGTGACAATGGGTATCACCGCCGTTCTATACAGCCAATACGTGATTTTGGGCTTTAATCCCCAGGTTTTTCCCATAAGCCGCCGACAGGCCCAAAACAAGATCGTTGTCTTCGCCATGATTTTGTCGACATGCTGATTCCAAGTCAGTTTGGTATCCAGAATTATACCCAGGTACTGTACTTCGTTGGAGAGATTTATCTCTATTCCATTCAGTGAGGGAGCCTTTATGAGCAGCTTCCTTCTACGCGTGAATGGAACTATGATCGTTTTATTCGGGTTGATACTTAGTCCTTCCCGAACACACCAGTTATTGATGCTATTCAGTGCTTTTTGCATTAGGATTGTAAGAATGCCTTCATGCTTGCCCCTGATTATTACGGCGATGTCATCTGCATAGCCTTGGGTTATAAAGCCCTTTCCATGCAGTTCATCCAGGAGTCCATCCACCACTATTGACCATAGTGTGGGGGACAAAACTCCAACCTGAGGACACCCCTTTGTTACAGTCATAGATACTGTGGATCCTGCTAGAGAAGCCGTTACTAATCGGCTTTGAAGCATTGCCTCCACCCATCTTATCGTGGAAGGATATAGTCCTTTATTTATAGCCGCTCGTTTTATTGCAGAAAATGAGGTGTTGTCAAAGGCCCCCTCTATGTCTACAAATATTCCGATTGCTATTTCCTTGTATAGGATGGCTCGTTCTGCCTCTTTGACGAGGTTATGTAGAGCATCGACGGTGGATTTGCCAGCTTGAAATGCGAATTGCTTGGCATTTAAGGGTGTTCTTATAAGTGAGTCACCCTTTATGTGCTCGTCGATTATTTTCTCCATAGCCTTTAGGAGAAAAGAGGTTAGGCTGATGGGTCGATATGATTTAGGTTCATCTAGAGGCCTATTGCCCACTTTAGGTATAAATACCACTTTTGCCTCCCTCCACAACCGGGGTATATACCCTAGTGCATAACTTGCTTTATCTCCCTGAGTCCTGGAGCAATTGTATCCAAGCCGCGTTGTAGTAGCGCGGGGAAGATACCGTCCATTCCTGGGGATTTATATGGCTTGAAGCTGTTTATGGCCCAAGTCATTTTGCTGAGCGTGAATATTTTCCCCGCTAAGCAGCGGCTGTCGCGGTTGGAACAGTGAGCCACTGAGCCGGTACTAGCCGCAATGGTGTTTTTAGTCACTACTTTTGATCCCGGAAAGTGAGTACCTAGGAGTAGCTCTAAACTTTCCTGTTGATCTTTGGTGTGACTGCCGTCAGTTCGTTTTAAGATGCCGACCGCATTAGTATTGTCCTTTGATAGGACCTTCCGGAGTCTATTTGCTGGGGTCAGATTGTCGATCCCCTCGCAGTAGGCCTTCCAGGCCTTTCGTTTAGACTCCCTCAGTTGCTTATTGAATTCAGTCAGAGCCTGTCTGTAGGCTGACCAGTTGCCTGTTATCTTGGCTCTGTTGAAGGATTTCCGGGCGGAAGTCCTGAGTCGATCCAATTCCTTGTTCCACCAAGAAACGTTTCTCGAGAAGTTTACCTTCTTTACCGGGCAGCTTTTCTCATAGGCTACTACAATGGTATCGCTTAGGTGTAGTGAGGCTTGTTCTAATTCCTCTATGGTAGCGATGTTGTATTGGAGGCCTTGAAGTTCGGACAATAGACATTCGTTATATAATGTCCAGTCCGTTTTTCGTGGCACTTTGCACTCTGCTATTTCCGTACTCCCAGCTTCCATATCGAACGCGATCGTTTGATGGTCCGACATGGCTGAGGCAAATACAATTTGCCTCTTGCCATCTCCCGTTGGTACGTCCACGACCGCTGCCACTAGGTCCTGGGTGACGAACTGTGGAATGGGAGCATAATTAGTATCTTTCCTGAAAATCAGAGCGGCCCGTGGCCTGCCGCACGTAGTTTTACATACCAGATAGTACGATGGGTTCTGAAGTCTTTTAATCGCCCCTCCGTGAAGCCAGGGCTCTTGAATTAGCCCTATTTGGACGTTCCCCCTAGCCAGCCTGTTGCTTAAGGCACTTGATGCTGCCTTTGAGTGCTGCAGGTTGATTTGGAGGCACTGCCACTTACCCTTCATTTTTGGGCCTTGGAATGACCCCCACCACTGGCATCCTTCAGTTTGTCCTGGGGCATAATCCTGCCCTTTGGACGCACATCAGCCTGCTTCTTGGGTGGACTCTTGGTCAGGCTTGGAGCCTTTCTGATCCCTGAAGGCTTGTTGGCCTCTCCGGAACCAGTTGCGGATTGCAACGGCGGATTTTCACCCTGATCCAGGGGCTCTTTGGAGCTTGAGGCTCCTGCCCCTTCATCAGGCTTGTCCTGCTTCGCCTTGGTGCGAAGCTGTACTTCGCCGTAGCGATACCCAACGAGGTAATTGCGTTTTTTTAACTTCTCCATGGACAGAGCATCCACGGAGAAGGTAACCTCTTGAGTGGGTCCAGCGGTCACCCTTCTTAAGACCCTCCAGCTAGAGGCATCGCATCCATTCTGGACTGCAATCAGTTGCAGGATACGTTCGCCCCTGTACTCCTGACTGCCCGGAAAATATCCCACTAGGATATCGTTGTGCGGCATTTCCTCCGCTCCAACGACTTTTAGGGCTGCACCTTCCCAGGGGGCGAGTTCATCCTGATGCGACTTCAGCCACGTTACCGCAGCTTCGTTGCGGCAGGTGATCCCGATCCACCCAGGTCGCTTGTGAATCCCAAGGAATCTAGAGTCTTCTTCATTCCCCTTTTTTAGGACTATATCCATGATATACTCCAGTGTGGACTCTATTTGTTCCATTGACAGGAGAGTAGCAGGGTAGTCCTTTGCCATAACACCAACCTTCAGTCCTTTTACGGCCTGACTGTATGATGCCATTTTTTGGGGATTTTGCTTCCCCTCTGTGTCGCCACTCGGGCTTGTGCTTGTGAGGGCCTTGGTTTGCCCCTGCACCCGCTTGAGTGGTGATATGCCGCTCGTGGAGGACTGTACAGTCCCTTTCGCACGTTTGGCTGGCGTACCCTTCGGCGTACTGCCGTCCGAACGGGTACGTTTTTCGGTCTTTTGCTTACGCGCTGGACCGAAGGGCTTTAAGGCCTTTTGTGATGCCTCTTCCCGCGACATGCCCTTGCTGATGAGGTATTTAAACCTCTTCTTCCCGGCACCGCTTAGGCGCGGCTTGCGTGGCTGGAGGTCCTTGGGCTTTTGCCCAGCCTCATCTCCACTGCTGGCTAGGAGTAGTTCCTCCCTGTCGGTCTCAGACGCTAAGTCCTCTCCCGTGGCAAGGATTTCACACGAGAAGCTAGGGAAATAAACGGTCACCTGCAGCAGAGCCCCGCATGCCACAGGAAGGCTATTTGAAACCGG
This sequence comes from Ontholestes murinus, assembly GCA_963969525.1. Lineage (NCBI taxonomy): Eukaryota > Metazoa > Arthropoda > Insecta > Coleoptera > Staphylinidae > Ontholestes > Ontholestes murinus. The sequence goes on from OZ018395.1 coordinate 39,055,447, forward strand.
AGGTCGACTGGTATCCGGAGTTCGCATACTAAGACTAAGCTTCCCCTTAGCCATGCAGCCTTAGGCATATGCTGTTCCACCTTGGCTTAAGGAGTTTTTTATTGTGGCTCTCCTTTCACTTGGTCCATGCAGTTAAGCCCAGACCCTCTTTCGCTCACTGCCAGCGAGACTTGACCACGTACAGCGGTGAGTTACAGATATAACCTGCCTGGTGGCTTTACAGCCACTCAGAGCAGGGCATCGTACCCTTTAGTGCAAGCTCTAAGCCACGACACGACAGCTGAGGGTGTGCATGCTGCTTAGTCAGATCCATCATCTAAGTCCTTTCCAGCATGGGTACCCCTATCGGGAGCTGACGCTCCCGCTGTTGTAGCACTTAGGATCATCTGGATACGCAAGCTCCCCCACCACGTCAAGGTGAGCATACACGGGGGAGAAAATCGTTGGTAACTGTTATAAAAAGCATCATAAAGCTTTGTGAAATATTTTGAGTTTGACAATGGATTCCAGCGGAACGTGACAGAACAATAAAGATTGAACGCGGCGCTGAAGCTCAATAAACCAAAACCCTGACCAGAAATTTCTTCCCTTCAAAATTCCTGTTCTGTCCTGTATTATCTTACAAAATGTTCTCTCTTTCCTTTTCAAGTATCTACCCCACTATCAATTGCTATCCACCAATCATGAGCTTCCTTTAGTTTTCCTTTTACCTCATTCCTAAAAACTCGGCGATTTTTTCTTCAACCACGACACAAGTAAGTTGCTCATATTTCCTGTATAACGTGAAACTTTGTAATTATTTTCAAACACTTATATTGCTAAATTTTACTTTATACTTTATTTATTTTTCTTAGTTATCAATATTGTTAAAATTTCCTTTGTATATATATTTCTCGATGCACGTTTATTAATAAATATTTTTGTTTAAAATATAACGTGTTTACTTAATTAAAAATTCAAAATCGCTAACTTGCGTCAACAACAGGAGTTAAGGACAACAGAAATAATAACCTATTTCGAAGCAAAAAAGAGACTATCATATCCTAAACCCGCAGTAGCAAATGTGTTGCACGCACAAGCATTATCAACAACAACAAAGGAATCAATAATTAAAAATATTACTTCTGAACTTACTCCGATCATAGTGCAATTTGAGGGGTCAAATTAAAAATTCTATAAAAGAAATATTATTTATTGTAGGGGACAATCAAGTTAAAGGAAGCGAGTGTTGCTACAGTTGCATAATCAACTTTAAAACAAGCAATAATTCACATGGAACACCTGTATTTGACGGTACCTCGGACCCTAGATCAAAAAGGGCCCTTAGAAGAGGGGCAAGTACATGCCGTTAAATGGCAACAGTCATTCTCTGAATCAGAGAGTGAAACGCATTTTTTAAACCAACACGAAAAAGGCCCGCGGACTGGCTTCAACTTATTCAATCATTTTATTTGATCGTATTTTGTCTAAATCCTTCTGTCAATTTTAAAGAGCTAGAACTGTATGATTTGTGTGAAATGCAATGGTTGTATATCACGACATGCAGAAAATCATCCTCACAAAATATAGCCCCATATTCATTTATTTGCAGGAAACTCACTTCCTCCTACAAGAAAAATTTTAATCTTAGGGGTTATACAATTCTTAGGAAAGATGTCACACCTTATCAGTGTGCGAGAGGGGAAGTGTTTATATGTCTATGTCCCATAGTGCAAAGTTGGGGTTAGTCGAGTTATCGAAAAGAAGAGACGAGTGTTTAATGTCGATAAAAAATACCCTACGCAAAGAAATCTTATTAATTGCGAAAGCGCGATTATGAAAGAATCATTTTAATAGGTCTATCTGGTGTACCTTGACAATAAACAAACCTTAGAATACCTTATCAAGAACTTAACAAGAGCTATATTAACGTTAAATAAATTCTGGATTAGAACACAATACTAAAAACTCTGTCTATAAAGAATTTCAATTTTAAGAGTATGGTTTGTTGTAATAGATTATTTCACTAAACTATTAACCCACCTCAACGAAGCAATTTTTAATGAAATGTCAGTATGGCCTCTTATCTAAAATAACATTTTGCGTAAAAAGTTAACCTTTTGAATAGGTAAGTCCCCTTATTTCCACTGTATTGCACAAACTATTGTTAGAATACTCCTATTTCTCGATTTATGCCTAAGTGCAATGAATTGGCTTAAGCAGTTCAGACTTTGATTTATTTTATTGTTCTCATGAGAAATATCAAGCAGATAAATTTATTTTAATTCTTATCAATACTAAATATACACATATTAATGTACTTAGAATTTAATCTAGCTCTAATGGTATGTGTGTGTCTGTTTGTAAGCATATGTGTACATATATTATATTTTTGCATATTAATGTATGTATTTATGTATGTAATTACTTGTATGTATGTATGATATTTTAATTATAAATCATGTAAAAATAATGAATCAAAAACCAATAAATATTCTCCTTTACAACAGATCAATAGGGTCCAACCACCACACAATGGCAGCATAGGTGATAATGGGGATCACCGCCGTTTTATTCAGCCAACACGTGATCTTGGTCTTTAATCCCGTTGTTTAGAAGTTATTCGCAAAATGATAGGGCCAATAATTCGTTTTGCAGATAAAACTGATTTAGTCCGCAAATATGGAGTGTGAAATAACTAGAAATATCTGTCTGAAATCGAAATTTAAAAAATGTGTTTGTTTATCATCAAGCAAAGCTCCTGCCAACGCATTATGATATCATCTAAGACATTTAGAAAGGCAATTTTAGCAACTATGGTTAGGTCTGAATCCTAACAGTGTAGAAGGCAAAAGTTGACAAGTAAACACATCCGAAGTATTTGCAGAATACGTTTCTACAGTGGCCACAAAGAAATTAAAGACGCAAATCGGGAACCATATATCAACAGAATGCACAACACGGAAACTTTCCCTGAAACACTGAAAACTGCAAGAGTAATCCCAATTCGTAAAAAAGGGGCTTCTACTTCATCGCTGCTTAGCGACCATAGACAGGTAGCAATTTTAAGCTGTTTTCCAAAGGAAAAAGAGAAGATTACATTAAAGCGACTTTGGAAGTTTATAGACAAGGAGAAAATACTAAAACCAAATCAACATGGATTCCGTGAAAGGCAATCGACAGAAACTGCAACCATAGAATTTTTGAAGTTGATCATTCAAACATTGTAGATCCAATATATTTTCTAAAATCTTAAGTGTATATGCTACTGATCTTAGTTTTATTGAACTGAATATTGTTTTTCTAGACTTGTAAGTTATGAATAAAGATTATGAATTTGAAATTTATAAATATTGTTTGTTTTTTTTAACTTTTATCAAAAAGAATAGCAATTACATGAAATTTATATAAGAAATAATTTTAGAAAATAACAAATTGAGTAACTAAGACTAGTTTGTCCAGTTTTTCGTCAAAAAAATATCAGGTATATCATTTTTAATCAGTTGATCGTATACAATATAAAATTTATATTATTATTTTCCTAGAGAACCAATTTTTCATAGTATTACGAGGGTGAATCAAATGCAAACCAGATTTCTTTATTTATCGGTCACTAAGTGCTGGAGGGGAGAAGGCCGATTTGGTTTACTAATGCTTTTTGCTGCCAGAAGCACCATGTCTAAGCACGATATATATATATATATATATATATATATATATATATATATATATATCTGTTGAGCAACGCATAATCATTAAATTTTTGGTTCTGGAAGGCGTAAAACCTTACTGACTGCACAGTTCACTGACAATACGCTTTCACTGATAGTACTCAAGTCTACGAATGATATAAAAAAAATAAGTAGCCGCACGATGGTAGAAAACGTGAGTTATGCACTAGCAACTGTTTTTTGGGAGAGAGGCATACTGCTTATTGATTTCATTTTTGAGTGACTATAGTTAATGCTGAATATTATTGCAAGCTCCCTGATGAAGCCAAACCGACCTATCGTCAGAAAGACGAGGCATGCTCATACTAAGTGTGTTTCGTCATCATGACAACGTTTGGCCACACACAGCTGCTTTGACCTAAGAAAAGTTAAAGAAAATACATTGGGAAATATTGTAGCATTTGCCCTATAGCCCCGACTTGTCCCCGTGTGACTTTCATATGTTTGATCCACTCAAAGACGAATTGGGAGGACGCCGTTTTCACAGTGACCAAAATGTGGAATCGTTTGTGAGCAATTGGCGGAAGACCTACGATTCGCAGGAAAAATGTATACTTAAAAGCGGAGACTATGTAGAAAAATAAAACATATTTATTTTTTTACAATAATACATACATATTTTTTAAATTAAATTCCGGTTTGTATTTGATTCACCCCCGTATTTAGCGACAGATCTGAATTACAAGTATAGACCCCAAAGCAAGGTAAGGCAGGTCTCCCACTTCGCTTATTACTTTCCCTATATAGTATATATAGGGGGAGTATTGTTTTCGTGATTTCTTTTTGAACAAATTTTTTTGCGGAAATATCCGTTTTGGGGTACCCTGAACCCAAAACACTAATTTCTGGAAAAAAAAAATTGTGTCCGGATGTGTGTCTGTCGGTGGGCGCTGTATTTCAAAAATGAATAATCTGAGATGAAACTTCAAACTTGAGGTTTTGTCGTTAAAAACTGGAACTGAAAAGCTTTTGGTAAACATTCATAGACCGGAAGTGGATGTTTACTCGAGGCATTTTTTTGTTTTTTCGTTTTATTTTTCTAGATATGAAAAATTTTGAAAAATGGTTCAAACAAAAGTTAAAGGTAATAAAAAACTGAACAAGTTTTATTCGAACATATTTTTCATAAAATTCTTAACTTTTGAGAAAAAAATTTAAAATTTAAAATTTTGACATTTATTGTCAATTGCTAATAAACTGTCAGAGTTACATGAAACTTGCATTACAAATAATTATAGATAATTCAATGGTGAATCAATCATTAAGAATAGCTTTTTTGCGTAAACTTTATAGTTTTCGTGTAAAATGTAGGGAAAGTACTATGATGGCCACATCACCATTTTATTATTTATATTATAGTATGCACTTATAATTCTACAATCTTAACTTTAAAATTCAAGTAAAACATTTCGAAACCACAAAGCGAATATAGTATGATGGCCATAAACCTTTTTTTATAGAGTACTACAATAATTAATAAAAATAACCAGGTTATGAAAATTTTATAAAATAAAACACGTTTGTTTTTGAGTTACGCAGTTTTAACAACAATAAATTTGTGTAACTTAGAAACAAACGTGTTTCATTTTATAAAGTTTATAATGGAGTTTCACCAAGTATCAGCCTAATCAATCCAAAATGTCAATAAAAAAATAATTTGTCTGACTGGTTCATCACAATTAAAAAACTATTAATTAATTACCATTCAAATATATCATATAGTGAATTATATGAATTACTTTTGATTTTTATAGTATAGATATAGATAATTACATTACTTGTACTACTAATTGTAATTTTAATTAAATTTCACAGATGTAATTTTCTTAAAAAGAAATCGAAGTCCAAATTTATCGATAGATAATTAAATATTTCGTTTACGACTAATAGCTAAGGAACATACAGGGTGTCCCATTTTAATCCGCCAGTAGCGATAATTCTGAAACATTGCATTGAATCAAAAAGTGTTCCAAATGAAAAGTTAATGGTTTTGAGGGGGACATCTGATGCCGTAGACTTTGCCCCCCAGCCCCCCCAAGGGGGGCGGAAACAGGGGCAACTTTAAAATCTTAAATGGAAACCCCTATTTTTTATTTCAGATTCTGATAGAGGGTTAAAAAGTATGTAAGTTTTATCCGAAACATTTTTTTTATTGGTCGAGAGATGGCGCTGCAAGTGTAAAAGTTAGGTTTTTTGTCAATTAAATTGCGAAAATCGTCACGTAATTAACTGTACCCCTACAAAGACGTAAAGTACTCAAAAATAGTGATTGAGTACTTCTTTTTCAAATTAAATAATGGTAAAATAATTAAAAAAAGAATATCATTTTTTTCAAATAGTGTTTGACCTGGCCCCCCACATAGCTTCCTAAATCCATCGGTCGGATTTACGTCTCGTGTGTGTGTGCGTCAGTGTTCCTGTCCGTGTTTGTTTGTGTGTGTGACTCTGTGTGTGGCTGTGTGTTTGACTGTGTGTTTGGCTGTGTGTTTGGCTGTGTGTTTGTTTGTGTGTTTGTCTGTGTGTTTGTCTGTTTGGTTGTCATATGTTACATGGGCATTTGAGTGTGCGTGTTCATGCGTGTGCGTGTGTGTGAGTTCGTCGCCGTTGCAATTCACAAGAACTGCTCGAAATTGTGTCCCTGATGGTCTCGACACAATCGTATTCGTTTGGCGAAATTCTCAACGCACGCCCGCAACGTATTTGGAGATATTTCATGACAGGCATTAGTTATCCGCACCATCATGTTCTCGCGCGTGGTTGGAGGATCGCGGAAGACGACGTCTTTCAGGTAACCCCAAAGGAAGAAATCAGGCGATGTCAAGTCTGGAGACCTGGGTGGCCAAACAATAGGTCCTCCGCGACCAATCCATTGCGCTGGAAACAGCTCATCCAAATGTCGAACCGCACGAGCGTAGTGTGGTGGGGCACCGTCCTGCTGGAACCACATCGTCCTCCGGGTATGCAAATCGACTTCTTCTAGCAGCACAGGAAGATCGTTCTGGAGAAATTCCAGGTACCTCGCGCCATTTAACGTCCTGTCGAAGAAGAATGGTCCGATTATCTGCGAGCCGAGAAGTCCACACCACACGTTGACACTCCATCGCTGCTGTGCGTTCACTTGTTGAACCCAGTGGAGGTTTTCAGCACTCCAATAATGGGCATTGTGGATGTTGACGAATCCGGTATTCTGGAAAGTGCACTCGTCGGAGAACAGGACTTGGTGGAAGAATAAACGGTCTTGGTCGATCTGCTGCAAAGCCTAGTTGCAGAAACCCACACGATTGGCGAAATCATTTCCATGAAGTTCTTGAACGCGCATGATGTGATACGGATGGAACTTTGCCGCGCGGAGTAACCGTTGAGCCGTCGATTTCCGTATGCCGATTTCTGCCTGGATTTCTCGGAGACTGATATGCGGATTGAGGTGTACAGCTCCAAGTATGGCGATGGTGCGGGGGTAGTCATCCATAAGATTCGCTCGAGGTCGGTGTCGTTGTAGGTGACCTTGGCGCAAACGTTCTTCCAGCCCTCGCATTGTACTGCGAGACGGACACCGACGATCCGGGAATCTTTGGCGATACAGTTTTACTGCATTGGTGTAATTGTTCAGCGACTCTCCAATGACTTTTAGGATGTCCACAATTTCGGTCGGTGAGTAGTCCATGATTACTCAACGACTTGGCTTTGCGTACTGAACTCATTTTTAAAAACTTAATTTAAAAAAAGGAACGAAAATAGAAAAAATCCAAGAAATCTTTTTTGAATGTAAACAAAACAATCGAGTGCGACGTTAAAAATGTACAATTTATGCACGTCCGATGCGGGGGGCCAGCTCAAACACTGTTTGAAAAAAAAATGACATTCTTTTTTGAATTATTTTACCATTATTTAATTTGAAAAAGAAGTACTCAATCGCTATTTTTGAGTACTTTACGTCTTTGTAGGGGGGTGGCGGGGGTAGTATTTGGGCAGGCTGAGAAAAAAACAACCTTGTAAGGAAAAAAAACAACCTTGTAAGTAATAATAACAGTTAATTACGTGACGATTTTCGCAATTTAATTAACAAAAAACCTAACTTTTACATTTGCAGCGCCATCTCTCGGCCAATAAAAAAAATGTTTCGGATAAAACTTACATACTTTTTAACCCTCTATCAGAATCTGCAATAAAAAATAGGGGTTTCCATTTAAGATTTTAAAGTTGCCCCCTGTTCCCGCCCCCCTTGGGGGGCTGGGGAGGCAAAGTCTACGGCATCAGATGTCCCCCTCAGAACCATTAACTTTTCATTTGGAACACTTTTTGATTCAATGCAATGTTTCAGAATTATCGCTACTGGCGGATTAAAATGGGACACCTAGTATGTAGTGATTAACCACCATTTCATTACCATCCTAACATCATATTAATTGATATAATAACAAGACAAGCAACATGACGTGTATACCCCGACCAGGGCGATTAGCAAAACAAGCATGTGCTGGCCACAACAATACAAAAGAGAATCAATTAGTTAATAAATTAGTTCATATTTGCCCTGCGCGATAAATATGGAGATAATGGGTCTACGAAGTTAGAAACTGATGGTTTCTTTAATTCATTAGTACGTTATATAACATGCTTTATCCTCATTATTAAATTATTTGTTTATTGTCTAATGAAGTGAGCGAATTTACTTAATGTGAAATTATTTTGAATGTGTGAATAATTATTTCAAAAATCTACTAATCGATTCTTTTTTAATTACTATTTTCTCATCCAACATTGTACTATAAAATCATTTTAGAAAATATTACTCTAATGTGGGCATATACTTTTTTAAAATTTAAACTCGATCTTATTAAATAACGTACAATACAGACTATTTCATTTCAAAATTCTATAAGATTATATTTTAATGGATTTCAAATATTTACTCGAGTAAATATAAAAAACCAGTTTCACCTAGAGATTATTTTTTCTGAAATTACTTTAACATATCATTGGTTGAAACAATAACAATTAAATAATAAATGAATTGTTTTGTAAATAAATTGCAAATTTACCAGTTAATTGTTCGGTGTGATTTTTTTAGGATATAAACAAATTCGTATTACAGTCACATACTCGTAAAACAGAGTAAAAAATATTGGGCCGAGATTTAAATTGCATTCAGGAAAGTGTAAACATTAAAGGTCAGAATTTTCCCAACGACAGGAGACAATTCTCGTCGCTTCATTAAGAGGACAAACAATTAAAAAACTTTGGCGCAGATTACACCATCCTTTGAACAGTAAAAAATAATGGGAAACTGAATTTTTAATTGGCCGAGAGGATGGCGTAATGAAGGAGGGTGCGATATTAAAAATTATAATTTTGTTTACCAAAGAAAACTTTTGAAATTAATAATTCTATAAACATGGGTTTAAAATCACAAAGCAGATTTTTACTTGTTTATGTATTAAATATTAAGGTAAACATTGCTGTTTGTTTCTCATGTTTGGTAACAAATACTTCTCTGGCTAATACCTCGATAAAGTAATTTGCGTGTTACAAATAGTAAGGCTATCAAAGCAACACTAGTTTGAACGTACTTATTTCTGTCAAATAAACTGAAAATAATAAAATCTACGTTAAACAATTTGTGAGTGAATATGGTATAATAAATTACAGTCTCAGTAAGACTCATTTACGACATGTTTTCGTGTTTTTGTAATTATTAGTTAACTTGTTAAGTATTAAAGTAAAATCACTTTTTTAATTTTCAAAAACTTTTATTTGTTGCGAGTAATTCCAACAAATAAAAGTTTTTGAAAATTAAAAAAGTGATTTTACTTTAATACTTAACAAGTGATATGAATTTTCAAAAAATAACGTTCTCATCAATTAATATTATTAGTTAATTTTCTACAACGTCTTCGCGGAAGTGGAGTACTTATCACTGTATTAAATATATTAAAATAAACAATCATTAATACTGATGCCTTTATCTTTACTGAGGAAGTATGGGTTAAGGTACTAATCAAAATCCACGATAATGTTAATTAAGATGCGATGAATTAAATTATAACTTAATCCGTGGTGAAACATTTTTATGTTAATTAGATTAATTAAAAAACTTGGTTTTAATTCACTATTTCATAATATACAGAAATAAATCCACGATTCTTAAATAATCTTCTAATTAATTAAGATATTTGTCTAACATACATGTTAAACTCCTGAATATGAATTCATCGTAATGGACGATTATGACCTGGCCGATCTTCGTCGGATCTAGAAAAACAGCTTCATGGGTTTATTCCCAGTTAATATAAAAATAGTTCCAAAACAAAAAGTGAAATTGATAACTTAGTTTGTAATACGTACGGCTTATATGGACTGTCTCTATTGACTTTTTAGACGTTAAAGTAAAAAACACTTTATAAATTTTCAAAAACACTTTATTGCATTAAACTCTCGCCACACTGTGGCTTCTTCAGGCGAAGAAATGGTATCCTTACAAGTTTGTGTGTAGTTTAAATAGTAATTAAGGAGGTAGGAAGGGGGATGCGGGATTTTTATTTTTAAAATTAAACATGTTGAGTAGTGGCGAGCGATTGATGTCGGTTTGGTCATTCAGTAGGAGGCCGGTATCTTTTCTTTTGTTTATTTCCAGGTTTTCTAATAAATTTAACTTCCTTCCTTTTTCTTCTTGGTGGAGTATTTTGAAATCTTCGTTGAAAGAATGTCCTTCGTCTAACAAATGATTGGCATATGTGGACGTCCTCTTGTTGTTAATGTATGAGGTACGATGTTCTTTTATTCTTTCGGAGAATGCTCGTCCTGTTTGCCCGACGTATTTTTGGGGCAGTCTCCGCATGTCAGCATATATACTCCACTGCGTTGAGTTCTAATGGTAGGATCTTTATTGTTTTTTTATTAAATTGCCTAAATTATTATTAGTTCTGAATGATACATTTATATTTTTCTGTTTTAGAATGTTTGCAATTTTTAAAGAGACTGGTCCTGCGTATGTTATTGAGGTGAAATTATTATTTAGTTTATTTTTATTTAGTGGGTATATTGAATTTAAAACTTGTTGTTTTTTCTTTTTGTTTAAAATATTATTAATGAACTGTATGGGGAATCCATTTTTGTTGGCGATTTGGTGAATAATATTTAATTCTTTTTCGTAATTGTGTTCTGTCATCGGGATGTTAATTAATCGGTGTATCATACTGTTATATGCGGCCATCTTATGAGGTGTTGGGTGGAATGAATTATTGTGAATGGTGGTGTCTGTATGTGTGTGTTTTCTAAAAATTGCGAAATCATGTTTATTGTTAATTTTTGTTATTGTAAGATCAAGGAAGTTAATGGAGTTATTTATTTCTGTTTCTATTGTAAATTGAATGTTTTTATGCAGACTGTTTAGTTCTTTTAGCAATATTTCTAATTGTCTATTTGTACCGGTAAATGCTACTAGTATGTCGTCTACATATCTGTGCCAATATAAACAGTTTTTATAACATGGGAGTTTTGATATTTTTTTCTCTAAATTATTCATAAAAATTTCGGCCATTAGTAGGCTTAGTGGGTTTCCCATTGCTAAGCCGTCTGGTTGGGTGTAGAACGATTCATTGAATTGTAGGTAATTTTGTGAGTTTATGACATACAAAAGGTTTAAAATTTCCGAGATTATAATAGGATTGGCCTGATTATCGGTAAGTAATCCTTCGGTAATTTTTATAACTTCTAGAGGCGGTACGTTTGTAAATAAATTTTTGACATCAAATGAAACAAATTGTTGCGAGTTTAATGCAATAAAGTGTTTTTGAAAATTTATAAAGTGTTTTTTACTTTAACGTCTAAAAGGTGAATATGAATTTTCAACTAATAACAGCCTCATCAATTAATATATTGAAACAATCCAGTGATGGAAATTTGGCTAAATGGTACTTTAAATTACTCCTAAAGTATAAAGTTTGTGAACTGAACCTGTGGTTTATGCACCAGTGCAAATCTCAAGATCTCACACCATCCCATGTGTCATTAAAAACAAGAAACACCAGCCACCCAGCCAAAGCAGCTCTGCATAAAAACATTCAATTTACAATAGAAACAGAAATAAATAACTCCATTAACTTCCTTGATCTTACAATAACAAAAATTAACAATAAACATGATTTCGCAATTTTTAGAAAACCCACACATACAGACACCACCATTCACAATAATTCATTCCACCCAACACCTCATAGGATGGCCACATATAACAGTATGATACACCGATTAATTAACATCCCGATGACAGAACACAATTACGAAAAAGAATTAAATATTATTCACCAAATCGCCAACAAAAATGGATTCCCCATACAGTTCATTAATAATATTTTAAACAAAAAGAAAAAACAACAAGTTTTAAATTCAATATACTCACTAAATAAAAATAAACTAAATAATAATTTCACCTCAATAACATACGCAGGACCAGTCTCTTTAAAAATTGCAAACATTCTAAAACAGAAAAATATAAATGTATCATTCAGAACTAATAATAATTTAGGCAATTTAATAAAAAAACAATAAATATCCTACCATTAGAACTCAACGCACTGGAGTATATATGCTGACATGCGGAGACTGCCCCAAAACATACGTCGGGCAAACAGGACGAGCATGCTCCGAAAGAATAAAAGAACATCGTACCTCATACATTAACAACAAGAGGACGTCCACATATGCCAATCATTTGTTAGACGAAGGACATTCTTTCAACGAAGATTTCAAAATACTCCACCAAGAAGAAAAAGGAAGGAAGTTAAATTTATTAGAAAACCTGGAAATAAACAAAAGAAAAGATACCGGCCTCCTACTGAATGACCAAACCGACATCAATCGCTCGCCACTACTCAACATGTTTAATTTTAAAAATAAAAATTCCGCATCCCCCTTCCTACCTCCTTAATTACTATTGTTTTTGAAAATTTATAAAGTGTTTTTTACTTTAACGTCTAAAAAGTGAATATGAATTTTCAACTAATAACAGCCTCATCAATTAATATATTGAAACAATCCAGTGATGGAAATTTGGCTAAATGGTACTTTAAATTACTCCTAAAGTATAAAGTTTGTGAACTGAACCTGTGGTTTATGCACCAGTGCAAATCTCAAGATCTCACACCATCCCATGTGTCATTAAAAACAAGAAACACCAGCCACCCAGCCAAAGCAGCTCAACTAACAGGACACAGGACATGGATTCATCAAGAAATAGTGGAACTGAACGCAAAAAGAGATATATTGTCAGCATATCTAAAGGTATGTCACGCGGAGTTAGCTTATAGACTGCATTGCGTTGAGTTTGATATTATGGATCAAAATACAAGACAAAAAGTCAATGATATAACTTATAGAAAATCAAAAATTTAAAATAACAAATTAAACAAATTACATAAACAAAAACACACTAACCAACCTCCTTCAGAGAATATAGAATTACAAAGTCAACATGATTTCTTCAGTAGATTCATAAATTTAACAGATCATGTTTTTAATAACGAAGAAGTAAAGTTATTATCTAAAGGTTTCAAATATAACATCAAACAAAATATTAGTAATAAACAAATCGAACTACTAGCAATAGAAAGTGAATTAGCATCAACAAAAATTGAAGACAATATATACGAAACATATAAATTAGTTAATTGCCTAAAAAATACAGACAAGACATACAATAATTTCAATAATGAACTGAAAATAGCGAAATCGATACGAGAAAAATAAAAACTATCTAATATAATTTTTACGAAAGCAGATAAAGGAAATACAGTTATTGCAATAAACAAAACGGACTACATTAATAAAATAAACCATTTTCTGAACACAAATTCACTCAAGTTATTAAAAAATAACCCAACAAAAAAGTTTCAATCACAATTAAAATACGAAATTAATCAAAGCAACGCACTATTCTCTGAAAAAGAAAAATATTTTCTCACAACAATGAATCCTCAAGCTCCAAAACTGTATGGATTTATCAAACTGCATAAAGAAAATAACCCTATAAGGCCAGTGGTGTCCTACATCAATGCCCATTGCACAAAAACAGCCAAAGCACTCCATAAACGTATTGTAGAATACACAAACTTTACCTCAGATTTTTCCGTCAAAAACAGTTTAGAATTAATCAACAAAATCAAAAATGTAAAACTTCCCCCAAACTGCAAATTTGTTTCATTTGATGTCAAAAATTTATTTACAAACGTACCCCCTCTAGAAGTTATAAAAATTACCGAAGGATTACTTACCGATAATCAGGCCAACCCTATTATAATCTCGGAAATTTTAAACCTTTTGTATGTCATAAACTCACTAAATTACCTACAATTTAATGAATCGTTCTACACCCAACAAGACGGCTTAGCAATGGGAAACCCACTAAGCCCACTAATGGCCGAAATTTTTATGAATAATTTAGAGAAAAAAATATCAAAACTCCCATGTTATAAAAACTGTTTATATTGGCACAGATATGTAGACGACATACTAGTAGCATTTACCGGTACAAATAGACAATTAGAAATATTGCTAAAAGAACTAAACAGTCTGCATAAAAACATTCAATTTACAATAGAAACAGAAATAAATAACTCCATTAACTTCCTTGATCTTACAATAACAAAAATTCACAATAAACATGATTTCGCAATTTTTAGAAAACCCACACATACAGACACCACCATTCACAATAATTCATTCCACCCAACACCTCATAAGATGGCCGCATATAACAGTATGATACACCGATTAATTAACATCCCGATGACAGAACACAATTACGAAAAATAATTAAATATTATTCACCAAATCGCCAACAAAAATGGATTCCCCATACAGTTCATTAATAATATTTTAACACGTTCGCCGCCAAGCGAATATTTCACATAAGTGCTGGTTTGGATCCCGCGTGACCGCCGGCGGTCCTAGCTAATATAAGGAATAACTACAAATTATTTCCCCGGCGTGCAAGAAACGGCGACTATATGACCGCCGGCGCTACATGTGGCGGTGAACGTGTTAAACAAAAAGAAAAAACAACAAGTTTTAAATTCAATATACCCACTAAATAAAAATAAACTAAATAATAATTTCACCTCAATAACATACGCAGGACCAGTCTCTTTAAAAATTGCAAACATTCTAAAACAGAAAAATATAAATGTATCATTCAGAACTAATAATAATTTAGGCAATTTAATAAAAAACAATAAAGATCCTACCATTAAAACTCAACGCAGTGGAGTATATATGCTGACATGCGGAGACTGCCCCAAAACATACGTCGGGCAAACAGGACGAGCATTCTCCGAAAGAATAAAAGAACATCGTACCTCATACATTAACAACAAGAGGACGTCCACATATGCCAATCATTTGTTAGATGAAGGACATTCTTTCAACGAAGATTTCAAAATACTCCACCAAGAAGAAAAAGGAAGGAAGTTAAATTTATTAGAAAACCTGGAAATAAACAAAAGAAAAGATACCGGCCTCCTACTGAATGACCAAACCGACATCAATCGCTCGCCACTACTCAACATGTTTAATTTTAAAAATAAAAATCCCGCATCCACCTTCCTACCTCCTTAGTTACTATTTAAACTACACACAAACTTGTAAGGATACCATTTCTTCGCCTGAAGAAGCCACAGTGTGGCGAAACAATTGTTGCGAGTTTAATGCAATAAAGTGTTTTTGAAAATTTATAAAGTGTTTTTTACTTTAACGTCTAAAAAGTGAATATGAATTTTCAACTAATAACAGCCTCATCAATTAATATATTGTCTCTATTGAACAACATCGAAAATAATACTGGAAGAATACTAGATTTATGTTTGGTTTCGTTTCCTTTAAATCTATTTCTAAATGTGATCATTGCTCTGATTGTTTTTTAAATTCTAAATGTACGGTCGTATATGAACTTAAACGTGCTTCAGGATGTAACTGATGTTAATAAAGCTAGAGACATTTGTTCCGAAAAAACCTATAAAGGAATCTAAACTTGAAAGTCCAGTATACTTTTAGAATTTTGTAAACACTAAATTGGATTCTAGTAAAATTCCGTCTTATAAGCCTATGTAAGATATACAGGCAGAGAACGGCCATTGTATAGCTAATGCATTCGCTAAAAAATTTGCATCTGCGATAAGCGTATGTTTCGATGTGATATGAAATTTGGGTCTAGTATTAATTTTTTGGAAATAAATATAACCCCATCTGATGTTTACATTTAATTTCAACATGTTGATATAAAGGGCTGTGTTTAATATGTGTCATTTAACGCTTTGTGTTCCTTTGTATACATTATTTGCTCAGGGTGTTACCTCGAAGTCGTCTTATGCACAGACAATTTGTAAGTCTAACAGCTATTCTAAAAAATGTTTGAGACACTTATTGTTAAACATTTACTAACACGTTCAAAAATATTATTGTCTCTCAATAACATGGATTTAGGAGTGGACGCTCTGTGGAAATGAATTTCTTCTTGAATAGTTGTTTCATTTTATAGTCCTTCAATGCTGATTCTGAAATCAATTCCATTTATAAGTGTTTTACGTGTATATTAAAGAAAATTTATTATATTTAACTAATCTCATTACCAAATGTTTAAAAATAGATGTATTTATTTACAGAAAAAAGCAAACAATTTACATGTAACTAACAGTATGACAATAATATGTGACAATAGTTTATTTTATTGCTTAACCGCTATCAATCCGGGGTCGTAATATGTCGTACAAACGTGATGTTTGCTAATGTCTAACAGAATTAACTGTCGTTTCTTCTTCAAACGGCATGATCGCTAATGCCATTGTGAAATGCAGAAATGAACTGATGAATAGTGATTTTTGGGTATTTGTATAATCTTTTCTGTTAGTTTTTCTGTTTTTAAATTGATTTTTTAACTCTATTTTATATTAATTTTTAGATGTTTTTGCTTCTTTGCTTTGATGATGATGGACGATGTAATGAGATGAATTCGAATGAAAGGGTTTTGTATTTTGTGATTAGATTAGAATTTCTGCATAAGCAGTATACAGAAAGGAAGGAGTTAATTAATAGGAATAACAGTGGTCGAGTCATATAGGAGTTGTTAGAAGGATTATGTTGTATGGGATGGCGGATTTTGGTAAGGAAGTTGTTAGGGAAGATCGCTCGCCAACTTGGATATTGCGTACTAATCAACTAGATGGCGACAAATAAACTTGTAGATTTTTTACGACTGTTTTGAGAAATATTCTGTTATTTTTGTATGTTAAAATTCTGAATAATTTAACCCTAGTTATAATTTCTGTTTTGCTAAAGTGGTGTCGTATTTGAACTTTAGTTTTTGACCTATGGTAATGCCCATGTATTTTATAGAGGTGAGTGGAGAAACAGCTTTTGGAGATGTAAATATTGTGTGCAGAACTATTTGTTACAGTGATGGAGAATTAGAAGCTAGGATTTGTGAGGATTATTTTTCGCCATTTTGCAAACCAGTATTGCAAGGAGTCAATAAGCTGCTGAAGAAATGTAGCGCTTTAGATGCGGTGGGTTATTTGCATTATTATTTATATAAATATAAATTTAACAACATTCTAGTGTTGTCTGCGAAATTTAAAATTAAAGTATTAGGCGCAATATTATTTGTATAAATTTAACCTATTTTTATTTTTATTACAATTGACATTGAATCTCTTATCCAAACTATATGTTTTCTGTCCGAGAGATATGCTTGTATTAAAGTTACTGCAGTACCACGAATACTACAATATAATTACAATTTATTGAGAAGTATAGAATGGTCAATTCTGCGAATGCTTTTGATAGGTCTAGGAACAGACCCATCGATTTTCTTCATTATCTAAACCCTCCACTATCTTTGATATATACCGAACTAGTACTATGTTTGTTGTTTTTGATTTCATAAAACTATGTGAAGGTTTGTTGAACCGGTTGTTTTTAACAAAATGTCTATTATTCTTTTAGATACAAATATCTGACAACTAACTAACTAAATAGGGTGGCTCAAACGTCGCGAAAGGGTTTTTATCAGTCAGATTTAATATTTTTTATTAATTCAAAGTTTAAAAAAGAACACATTTTGGAAATTTTTAATACTAAGTACAAAATATAACATCTTTCATTTTCCACTTAAATGTGATAATGATAATAATGTATCATTGTGGTTGTTTGAAGAGGGTTAAAAAGTTTACTTCGCTTGATAATGGGAAGTTAACATGCTGTAAACTTGTTAACCTAAATGTTCGTGCAACAGAATATTAGACGTCAACTTCTCTCAACGTGAAAACTAAATTGAAAGAGGTTCAAAGAATTTTTTTTAAATGTATTGCTTTTAAATTGGGAATCCCATCAACCTCGCTTATTAATAGACGATTTTTAGCTGACAAGTTTTTGTATAACATTTTTGGACAACATGTATGCATACTAGAGCAAAAATAATATTTAGGTATAACTTTTCTAGAAGTAATTTTGGTAACAATAGTCCTCTTGGTAGATTAATGCGATTGGGAAATAAACTAAATGAAGCTACGTCATTTCCAATTTTCTCAGTCAAATATGTCAATTTTAAAAGTTATCTGTTCAATGTTGATATTTAATGATTTGTTGGTATAATGTTTAATTTAGGTAAATCAAGTAAATCAAGTTTTAGTTGGAATTTTTATTTCTTTATTTTCATTTATTATTTTGGATTTCTAGTTATTTTGTGTCGCTGTTTACTTTATTTAGAATATTTTATATTTTTTTATTTTATTTGGCCATTGTATAAAAGGGATAGCCCGTTAATAGATAAATTAAAGAAAATGTTAATGATGCATTCATATATCTTCGGAAATGAAGTAATTTGTTGAGGAAACTGGTTAAGGAAATGGAAGAAAAAATTGGTGCTGCAAGAAAATATAATACAGATAAAGCACGAATTAAAACAGCTACGTGAAGTTGCTGCTGCTAATGAACTCTGTTATCACCCATGATACCGGCACATATAAAGTACAAAAGGAAAAAGAGGTGTTATAGCGGACGACAGTTAATATAAAACTGTAATTAATCGGCGAAGGCGGCCGCGAAAAAAGAACGCAATATGCGGTAACTTGGGTAAATCCAATTTTAAAATGCACTATTTCAGCATTTTCATGTATTTTACTTACAGTCGGATGCTATTGAAGATGATACAGAAAATTTCCTTACGAAAAATAATATTATTAATACTAAAATTGAGAAATTGCAATCAAAACGACCTGCTATTGCTTTTACAATCAGTGCCTCAAAAATTTTCAGATATCATGAAAACAACCAATATATGACTTGAGAAAGTTAGAGTTAATCGTTTTCTTCATCGCATTGCGGAGCAAAAAGTAAATCCATAACAGCTCAGTATAATGAGTGTACTAGTAAAAATCTGACTGTTATTTTTCTTAATTAATATTCAATCAATTAATGCAAAGTACATCATGTTCAATCTTTGTGCATCGATGAGAAAGATGATGTTTTATTGGCTGAATTCTGCAATTCTGCGGAAGCAAGCATGTTATCTGTTGATGATTTTTCAGTGTCATCGTGTTATTTAAGAACTCAGTTCATTCAAGGCGGCGCTTTAATTTTAGTTAGAAATAATTTAAAATTTATATATATCAACATTCATGAATTTTCCATTGAGAAAAACATCAAAATTTTTAGTACACACCTACATGTTTATGTGACTTGCTAAATAGTGCAACAAATCCCATTTAAAATTCACCTTAACTTTTTTCAATTTTAAGATATTTAAAAAAATGTTAAGGTGAATTTGTCAATTTTAATTATCTCAATAATACATTTACGCTAATAACCTGGAAACAATATTTTTTAATATGTTACTTTTTAAGTGATGGTACTACTTTTTTTATACTTCCTGTCAATTACTAATAGCCATAATAATTGAAAATGCAATTTATTTGGAACTTTGCGATGTAGATATGTTGGGTTAATGCATCAGATTTTGGCCCCAGGAACAAATCCTATTCAAATTCACCTTAACTTTTTTGAATTTTAAGATATTTTGAAAAATGTTAAGGTGAATATGTCAATTTTAATTTTCTTAATAATAAATTTACGTTTTTTTTTAAATATTTTGCCTGTAACTTCTTTCAGGCATGTTATAAATTGTTAAAAAGCACTTTTTTAGCACTATCTAATAATCCAAAATCCAATATGGCCACCATAAGAAAAGCAAAAGAGAACGCTAGTAACCTGGAAACAATTGCGAATCGGTGATTACACTAAATTTGTCTCTTAAAAAAGTGTCTGAATAATGTAAAACTATACCAACGCAAGATGACTCTGAAAAGCATATTTCTTCATTATCCACTAATGTACATAATACTCTAAATGTACGTCAGAATTTATATAATCCATAACGCGTATTATTTTAAATTTAAATATGTGTCAAGCGGCAGATTGAAAGATTTCATTGTGAATCCTAAAAATAGTAATAGCAGGGGCATTTATGAATGTACAGATGACATGTTGAAAACAGTGAACCAATGACGAAATTATTTAATTTAGCAAATTCCCATTGTGTCTAAAACGGGTAATTATAGTTCCCGTTTTCAAAAAAGATAATTCCAAAGTTTTTGAAGATCTATTGTAATTTTAAATTCTAGATTATATGATGAATTAGTTTCTCACTTAACCCGTGGTGAAACATTTTTGTATTAATTTGATTGAATTAAAACACTTGGTATGATTTCACTTGTTATTTATTTTACTCCGACTATTTTATGATTTCTCCTTGAGAATGACTAGTCGGAGTAAAATAAATAACAAGTGAAATCATACCAAGTGTTTTAATTCAATCAAATTCTAGATTATAGTACAGACATGGCTTTAGACGTTCTTGATCAACGACCATCGCAACTTTGGAATTTATCGAAAAATGTCTTGATGTTTTTGAAGAATAATGAAGTCGTGCTTGCTCGTACGACTTATATACCTTCCATATCATAAGCTGTAAATTAATAACATCAAAACAACTTAAGGCTCTAAGCTAGGCCAAGCATTATTACTTCTATACATAAATGATATTTGTCACTATATAGAAGACAATTTATTACTCCATGCGGATGACACGACTTTGGAGAGTCCAGGAGATAAATACTTCTAATTTTAACATTAATGCTCGGGTGAAATATGTGTATGCAATTAATAAACTCTCATTAAAAGAAAGCAAGCCCGCATGTATGCAGTTTGGTTTAGGACAGTAAAATTAAGATTTTTCTGAAGATATTAACTTTTTAGGATTTCAATTAGATTCTCTAAACTAACTTGGAAAATGCATTCGCTTTAAATAGATAAAAATGTGTAAGAACTTATTTCTACTACGTCAGTTATCTAAAGTTGTTTCATCTGACTTTCTTAAAACTTCCTGTTTATTATCTACAGGTCACACTCACCGGTGGTAAACCAAATTTTCTCGACGCAGACAACTCTACAACCGACTCGAACGTACGCTTAATAACACATGATATTTTGCTGTAAAAATATACAGGGTGGAAATTTTAACTGGAATAAAATTCATAATTTCCATATAGGTGATTTTTGTATTGTTTTTTCTTTTCCAAATTTCTATGTGCTCATTTTGAACATTTATTGCATTAAATAATATTCAAGCTATAAATTTGGTTTTCATTTTTATCACGTCTGCTCTAAAATTATTCAAGAACTAAATAGCGGGTTGTATTCCTTTCAAACGAGGTATCACTTGACATACCTTTCTATTTGAAAAAAAGTCGGTGGTAAGTAAGCACTTCCGGGAATAGATAAAAAAAACTCCATATATGTACATAGAAATGAAGGCAAGAAATAACAATATTTTTTACAAAAATCGCCTAAATCGAAGTTATGAATTATATTCTAGTTAAAGTTTCCACCCTGTATAATAGCTTATCCGAGATCATTTAAAGATAGCCATATTATATATATATATATATATATATATATATATATATATATATATATATATATTTATTTATTTATTTGTCTAATTTGTATGTTTGACTGTTGTACATGTGATCATGAATAAATATTATTATTATTAGAGTTATATAAAATTTAAACTAGTAGTCGTTATGCTAGTTTGTTTATAACATATATTTTTAGTATATTGTGTTTTAAATGCGTACACATTATGTAATACACTTTCGCTTATGTAACGAGCTTGGAAACATATAAATAGTGTTTGTTCTCTAATTATATTGATTCTAACTTGTATAATGATTTCTATTTCTGGAAATATCTACAAATAATATTTACATTTCAATATAATTATTTGCCTTTGCATTTCAATACACCATTATTATTTTGTGTGTGAATAATAATTACTGTACAATATTTACGTTTCATTTATTATTTACACATCAATCAGTTTGCGGGATAAGTTTAAATCGATATATTAAAATGAGGAACAAATCCGGTGGATAAATAAAAGGAAAAGGCGGCTTTCGTGCTGTGAGCAAAAGAGGATTAAGCATGGGGCACTAATATTTGTGTTTTTCCCCAAAACCGGGCCCCTCGCTAATCCCTCGGAATTGAACGTTAATCCGGACTGAGACTTATTTTTAGCATTCAATTATAATCCGAACTATTTTCCTATTCCGGCTGAATATTAACAAAGATTATTTGCACGTTACCAATTGTAGTACTGTTCATATAATATTGATTTAGGATGCAGCTGTTTGCGTACATGTATATATCGTGCGTCACAGAGCTTAATTAATTAAATAATTATTTTAACCATTGGACAATACAACAAAATAACTTAGACTGATTAATTATTGTTAAATATAATTTATTCTAATTTAATAATACTAATAATAATGATTGATTTAAACGGTTTTGGTTTTTTAAACAGATTCCTGTCTAATGTAATTAAAGTATTATCACTTTCTTCGCAAATTGTTTTTATTGACTAGATGTACATTTCGAAACACGAAGTGTTCTTTATCAATAGTTAAAATTAACAATAATGTAAACATTTTTCTCTTTGTAAACCATAACTTAAAAAAATTTAATTAATCATAATAATTAAGTCGCCCAATTATTTTTTTTTTTTTGACTTTTGTATTTAATGTAGGTATTTATATTTTTTTCAATGTGATTTTAAATATTGATAAAGAACACTTCGTGTACATCTAGTTAATAAAAACAATTTGTGAAGAAAGTGATAATACTTTAATTACAATTTACAATAATCTTCACGTAACTTAAAAAATAAATAGATTCCTGTCTTTCAACTGATTTTTGGATTTCGAGAGATATTGTTTTAAAGCGCAACTTTTTTGTTTTTTAAATCTTTATAGGTATTATTTAATCATAATTATTTTTATGTAAACAATTATGTATCATAAAGCAAATTTTTGAAATGCTTATATTTCGAGAAATATATGCAAAAGTATTCATTAATTTCTAAGATATAATAGTATTAAAGGAGGCTTTATCTTGGATTATTTTGAAATATATTAATTTAATTTTATAAATAGATTTGCGTTTATTTAGATTAAAATTACCACTAATAAATATATATGAATATGATTAATGTAATAAACTTAGTATCAGTTTGCTAATAAATCATTAGTTTTACAATTTTATAACGATAAATACTTATTATACATACATTGTTATTAGTATTATTATTAAATACAACTGTGGAACATAAAAAATCATTTCACTAGAAGGTATTTTCAATCATTTACATTCATCTGTTATATTTGCTTAAGTCAGTGTAGTTGTGGCGCCATATATGACCAATTTAACATATTAAAACACGTTTCAGTTATTAAATTGTTCTTTTACTTTTTTATGTTCACTAATGCAGAGACAATATGGATGTTATTATAATTGTATGTTTTCCTAAATATTCCTAATTTTATATTATATTATTTAAATTTTAGAGGCGTTGGTCGTGGCTTCTGCCATAATTTCTGGTCCTTACTAAAGGTTTTCGACGATTTTCACACACACACACACATATATATATATATATATATATATATATATATATATATACAGGGTGTCCCGTTAATGCGGGGAAATGGGCTGAACTATAGATTCCTGTTTACGGCTAAACGGTTTATTTTTTTCAAAATCCGTTTTCGCAGGAGTATGTAGGTGTATTGGGACCACATTTTAAAATTAGTTTTAAATATACAGGGTGTCCCATAAAAGCATGGCGTATCATAGTTATGTTTTTTCTTATGGAACACCCCATATTTGATATTTTTTTCAGATTCTACATCAAAAATAAGGGTAACTTTCATTATAAGATCATATGCCTAAACCTAATAATTTCTGAAATATTTAAACAATTTTGGAAAAATTGACGTTTCGAAAAAAAATTATATCTTTCAAATAGGTGAATGAAAACAAATGAAATTTTGTGTCAGTATATTAGACTAATGGGTGAATATTTTAGGCCATTTATAGGAATTTTAAATATTAAGATGTTTTGATAATTTAATGTGTCTACAGAAACACATTCAAGGTCAAATTTCGTGCTTACTTTAAATGGAACACCCTATATCTAATAAACCTATCTTGTAGCAAATTTTATTATCTTTCAAAAAGTATAAAGGTATTCTATACCTGTTACTTATAGTTTTCAAGATATATCCATTTTTGTTAATTTTCGACATAATAATTATTAGTATCAATTATTGCAATAGTCAGTTAACACAACCAATGATTTTCGAGATATTTCCAAATTAACACACTAATTGAATAATTTATTTACACATATGTACATGATTACGTAATATCGTCTTAGAATTTCAAAAAACATAACGAAAAACAACAAATGAAATTAACAAAATAATAACATCATTATTTTTTTATAACAAATTTTCAAAAATACCACCATCGCACTGAATGCATAATTCAATTCTTTTTTGAAACGATAGTTTAACATTTCTTAGCATATTGGGTGTTATTGATCTAAATGCATCCTTAATTCTGTCCTTCATGTCTTCAACAGTTGTGGGAGGAGTGGTGTATACTTGATTTTTAATATACCCCCATAAAAAGAAATCCATGGGGGTTAAATCAGGGGATCTAGGTGGCCAAGCTACGTGACCTCC